>OZ038480.1:64419990-64447490 GCA_964036315.1 Acanthosepion esculentum | reverse complement strand
TGCGGGTAAAACCTTTTTCGTCAGTTATGTATCGAAAGATATATGATCGCCTAAGCGTGTATCACGCATGACACATAACTGACTGACTAAGCGTAAATTAGCCTGGCACAAGGCCATCGTGAAGCGTGTAAAACGCTTTATGTATATATGTGTATATATATATATATATATATATATATATATATATATATATATATATATATCGGATATAAACCCAATTTAGAATATTTGGAGGTTTATACATTCAATGCTAACAGGAAAAAATTAAACAAATATAGAAATTTATATATATGGGAATGGTTTTAACACATGACGGAAAATGGGAAATTGAAATACAAAGGCTCATTGGAATAGGGAAAGATGTCTTCCAAGAAATAAAGAAAGTATTAAGATAAAGGAAAATTTCGTTAGAAGCAAAAAGAAAAGAAAAGAAAAAAGAGTACTGAACTGTAATCCTCCTATATGCAAGTGAGTAATGAACACTTTTACGTCTTTGATAAAAAGGAAACTAAAGGTAACAGAGATGTAGGTTCCAAAATGTGAGAAACGACAAAGTTTTAAGGCAAATGGAAACAAAAATGACATACTCTGAATCAGAAAGAGGCAGTTGAAATTTTTCAGGCACATAATGAGAAAAGAGTGCTTGGAGAATTTAATACACTCAGCACATATCAAAAGCCAAACGGACAGGAGAGAAAAGCAAGTGAAATACTTAAGCCTTTGCAAAGGAACGGGATCGCAAGGGAATAATCATTGCTTAGCGCTACAAAGTAGACGAAAGTAATAATCTCTTACGGCCATAAGGGACACGGCACATAAAAGTAAGGAGTCGATTGCGGAAAGGCAACCAAAATGGTATCATGCTCTACTTACAAACTTTTATTTATCGGGTCTGAGAATTCAGTGTTCAAAATAAATGCCAATCTAGGGTGTCCTGTGTAATTTCTAAGGAATTAATTAATTTTTTTTAATGACATTAAGTCTTATTACTGTAAACGTTGGATAGCGGGTCGGATTGAAGAATCGGTGAGCCAAGTTCGAATTTCAGTCGAGTTCGTTAAATTCACTTATGTGCTAATACCCTTAAGAAAGGTATAAATCTAACTCTTCTCTAACCAGCGATGGGTAAATAACAGAGCAGACCGTGTCCTATAGCATTGGGTAGCAACCGGTCTTGGATTCAAAACCTCCAACTATGGTTTAAATAACCTTATCAGCCCGCAGTTGGCCAAGCGTGGAGAGTATAGCTACACTCATGAAGACTTGGTCAGTCAAGTCGGGGTTCCTCCAACAGAAGTGAAAAGGGCCTGGATTTGAACTACAAATTTTGTAGTTGTTGGATACCCGTGTTTGAGTAGACATCCTTTTCCTTTAACAGTATAATTGACAGATCGGGTCAAACGAAACTCTATATAAAGAAAATGTGTCTCTCGAAAAGAATCGGAGTTGCATTTCGCTCACTTATATTAACCACTTTCAAGCGACGAGCGTATTCGACTACGCAGCTAAAACAAATCTCATAAACAAAACAAGGATGAATTATTCATTCTAAAGAATGTATATCTCTCGTTGGTACACTTGAAAATTTATATCGGCAAACTTTATTTTCGTACCAGATTCGTTAACAAATTAATTTCTAAGAAATTAATGGATACTTAAAACTGAAAGTATTTTTTGTTTCTGTTAACGTTATATATGTGTGTTTGATTCAATGACTCTGAGAGCGATACCGTAGGGAGTTATTTTATATTCAATGCGAAACAAAAGGCTCATAAAATATTCCAAAATAGAAAAACGGCTCCTCCTGACAAACCAATCAATCAAAAATAAAAATATTGTCCTACCAACTAACTCTATCACATCTACAATTGGAAAAGAATCTATCTAAATTCATCATGAAATGTATTGCTATTACATCTAAACAAAACAAAACAATAAGCTAAATCTTGAAGGAGGAATTTACTCCATCACCTGTAATAATTGTCTCCAAAAATACATAGGAGAAACCTCAAGGAATCTAAATAAAAGATTATATGAACACAACAGAGACATTTTACAAAACAATACATAAATTATGTTGCTTGCCGACTGTAACAAGACTGACTAAAATTTTAGCATAAATAATTCAACCCTGATCAAAGAAGAAAACAATTCACTACTATTCAAAAATATCTAGAGAGGTCGACCGAATCTCTTCCTCGTTGGGATGGTTACCAAACACGTTCGAATTCAATGGTTGGGAAGTGAGAAGAGAACAATAATCTCCTTTTCGGAAGTGGGGGTCATAAAAATTACACGTGACCGGAAACCCTTTTTGGTTTCCTCTTTGCATAATGGGAAAATAAAATTCTTTATTTTTTTATTAATATCTTATTTATTATTTTATTTATTGTTTTATTTTCATTCCCCGACACCTTTTTGTTTCTATTTTCCTTCAAACTTCGCCGTTGCTCACATGTTCACTCCATGGTATTAACAGCATCCTTCTGTAGAACCACACCTCTGTTGCCACGAGTATCTTCTTTATCTTTGAGGAGACCGTCCAACATTCGCTGTCGTAAAGGTGGACAGATATCACGTAGCAGTTCACTACTCTTTTCTTTATTACCAATTTTGGCTTGCATCCATTGCCATATAGGAAGGCCGATATTACATAACAGTTCAGAACTGCTTTTCTTTATCTGAATATTGCTTACTATTTTCTTCTCTCGCTGTTAACTCGTAAAAACCGAAGAATATTTTTTAGAAGTTACTTTTATTTCTTCTTTTGCAAGTGACTTGGTACCGTAATGGATCGTCATAAATTTTCTTTTATTGGTTTAACTCACTTGAACCCTGTCACGACGAGATAGGAAAAAATGGGATATAAATATATTCATTTTGTTTCTTTATATTTAAGTTCCTGAAACCAGTCGACAACATTTTGACTCTTTGAATCTTAATAGTGATTATCTTTGTTTTTTTTCTAATCCGTATCACCCCATGCAAGGCAGTAAAGCCACTAAGACACTAGAGGTTACAGGGTGTGGAAGAATTAGGAACAGAAACATTAATAATGAGCGGGAAGAGGATAGAGTAATCAACAGGATAGTAGATAGCGATTGACAATGTATTTAAATGTTTGTAGATTAAATTTGGTTGGAATGCATGGAGCCGGAAGGGAGTTCCACAGGTGAGAAGTGCGAGTAAAGAAACTGTTAGCATAGAATTTACGGTTACATGTAGTCAGTTCAACTGTAAATTGATGAGATCTCGATGCCTGTCTACTACTGCGCTTAAATTCATAGTCTAGGTACCATAAGTTTATTTTATTTTTACTTTCTCCTCTCACTGTTAATTCTGAAATATCAAGGTAAAAATACTTGGGATTTACGGAGTTTTTTGTTTAACATTTTCCTGGATAGACTAAAATGTTTAAAATTTATACGAAGGTATAACCATCTTTGCATTATTCAGTCTATGAATTTTATTTTCTGTACTAATGCCCCCCCCCCCAATACAAAGCCTAAAAGCCACTCAAAGTAGAGCGTTTACTGTGTGGGTTTCTATTTAATTCTAAGTTGTCAGTTTTATTTTGCACAAGTAATATGAAGAAAGTTCTAAGTTGTATTTTTGGATTTGTTTATTTGGGAGATTTTATATGTTTCAGCGACATCACCACCAAACAATGTTCTTCAAGCGTTGGTCAACCGTAAAATCATTAAATTTTGACTTGTGTTTCTTTCACCTTGTTTTTACTATTTCTCAACGGTCGTAGAAAAACAACAAAAATAATATAAAATAAATGTTAATGGTGGTAATGGTAATATTAGCCGTCTCCTTATAAGGAAACATTCGACATTCGTTGCAGCTTCTACTAGTGTCGGTAAAACCATTTCTGATACCCAGTAACTGTTATGGTTCTTTTCAGAATCGATGCTAGTTTCCTTCCTAACATTTTAATAAATAATTTTTACCCTGCCGGCGGAGCCTAGAATACGCCGACTATATCCCCTGTGGTTGACTGATTCAAAAATGACTTTATCCAAAGAGTTGTGAGTTCAATACCTGGCCACAGCAGAGGGAAGAAAATCTTGGAGAGTTGAGTTATCAAGGGGAATTAACTGAAACTGGGATATCCAAAAAGAAGCATGGCATGTGGAATTAGAACAATCTACCCACGTGTACTAAATAAACGGTTCGATTCGAAATTCCAAGAAATATCACCTGCAGAAAGCCAGAGCGTACAATCTTCAAAACGTCGTGAATATGGCAATAAAGATGAAGACAAGAGTCCGAACAATGTCAAAAAAAAAAAAAAAAATGAAACATGTTGAAGAATCGAACATAATTTAAGAGCAGAAAACACATTTTTACTTCCGTTCAAAGATCGCTGCATTCTTTCTGACGACCTTTTTTGAGAGAGCATTTTACTTTTTAGGGTCCTCTTTTATGAGGGGGTTGAGAAATGACACCAAATGTAAAATCTATTTTTTTTTGTTTAATGAATTCCTTAGTAAACCTTTCGCTACCCTGTAGTATGATGGGAGGATGATCTACCCTATAAAGTTTGATTAGTATCACTCTTATTGGCGTCAGTAAGTTGAAGATATCTTTAATTTTTGGTCGAAGTTACTCTGGATTCGCTTGTCTTTTGTATGTATGCGGTGTGAACTTTTATATAATTAATTTAAAATTACATTTTTCTTTTTAATTTTATTTAAGTCTATTTTACTTTATTTTACTTTAATTTTAAAAAATAATTTTTTTCTATGATAACCTCCAATGTATATCCACCTCTGACATTTCATCTGGTAATGGCCATTGTGACTTATACTAAATTAAAACATTATAGTCAATACCATTTCCATATCCCTATGTTAACTACTTGAATGCAAGTAGTAGATGGAGAAATCTTGAACACTGGGCATCTGAATATAACTCCCCTGTTTCATGGGTAGGGCGAGCTCTTTAGTATTGGTCAAAAGTCGTCCTAGAGCTGGTATCTTGAACAAAATTACCCCTTAGAAATAAAAAACACGAAACCAACAATATCTCTGTTTACAAACAAATACTCATACCAAGTCAACAAGGGCCGCGTCCCTCAGAGTGGAACCAGTCTGGGGGCCGAAAAATTTGTCACTGGAACAAATTCATTCAACAACTATGAAACCCCTGTGTACTGATAAATCATAAGTTACCTCCCCTTAAGATGTAGGAGGTATAAAAAGCACCCTATTTCATCCGTCAGTAGACAAGTAGTCAGAGTAAAGTTCAATAAAACTTTTGTATAAGTTTATTAACTGGTTCTGTTTTTACTAGACCCTAATCACCAAAACCGGAATAACTCCAACCGTGGGCGAAGTGACTCAATGCCAAATCAATTAATAAAAAGAAAGTGAACGAAATGAAATCGCGAAGAGTATCAACGAGTCATGACATCCTTTTTCACCGCACTCGAAAATCCACAAAGGAACATCTCGGCTCAGACATATCAAATATGGAGAATTATAGTAGGAACTGGAATAAGACTCTATCTCAACCCAAACATACTTGCTAATATTACAGGATCATCGTGCGAAATAAAAGACTCAAATGCAGAAATAGAAAGACTCTTTACTCGATGAAAACAACATTCTTCCCTTGAAACAGAAGGGATGTCGGAGATGTTCATATGGTTGCAATGATCAACTATTGATAAACAAAATGATCCTGGAAAATTACAGGAAAAGAGGCAAAAATCTCAGCACAGCCTAGATAGATTACCGTAAAGAATTTGATAGTGTGCCACACTCTTGTTCCTTAGGGCTTTGGAAATGTACAAAGTCTCCTTGGTGATAGTAAATTTCCTAAAACACAGCATGGGAATGTGGGAAGCCACATTACACCTAAATCACACCAAAGGCACTGCCACTTCCAATCGCCTGAATATATATTTTATGGCTACCTATAACACATTGAAGACTGAACTCGTAAGGCTTTGGAAGTTGAAGGTTACAATCATACCAGTTGTCAGTGGTGCATTTGGTACGGTGGCATAATAATGATAATAGTAATAATAGCCCTGTGTTTGTCACTGACAAAATCTCCGTTGTTTGGCCACTGTTGTGTAGGATCCACCTAATCTGCATAGGTGACTACCAACTATATAGATAATGGTTGGTACCGGAAGACGAGGAGGAATCACGAGATCCAACTAGAGACTCTGATCGACTGCGACTAGTCAACACATTCTCCAGGAACGTCTTCCCAGAAATATACAGAAATACTATATGTACTTATTGTGTACACTTTCTTGTTATAATACATTCTTGTTCTAAGTACATTTTGTGTTGCATTATTATTCCATGCAATAGGCGAGATTCAACAATGAGTCAAGACTCAACAATGGCGACGAAGTAGAACGAACCATACGTCAAGTTTCAACAATGGCCACAAAGTAGAACGAACCATACGCCAAGTTTCAACAATGGCAAAGAAGTAGAACGAACCATACGGAAAGAAGAAAGAATTAATAGTGAGAGTTTTCAACAATTGGGACAAGTCATTGAAGAACCCAGGTTGAAAAAAAAACTATTAATTCAAAGTCCAACGTTAACGTAACGACGAAGGATTCTGAACTTCTGGATATGTAAAACTCGTTAAAAGACGACTAAGCATAAAGGAACGTTCACTCAGAAAAATTGAAAGGTGTCGTAAACGAATAACGGTAATTTTAAATTAAAAAAATTATCTACAACGAGACACCCTCTAAAAAGAAAAATTGGCCAACTACAAAAACATGCATGGATTAAAAGGAGCACAAATACACCGTGTCGACTTTGAAAGGTAACAAACTTTAAAAAATTATTTTTTTAAAATTATTTGTTCAACAATATAGTGACGAATTACCTCTGATAAGAAAATCAGACGTTGTCATTGGAATACGCGAACAGAAGTCGAAAACGAAAAAAAAAGTCCGACGCTCTCTGTTCACGAAAAAAAAAATACCAAAGTTGATTAGCACGGGCGTGAATGTAAAAGCAAGACATAAAATATAAAAGTCGTACGTTGTTTCGATTTTTTGGTCAGCTTATATGATATTCGTGGATACACAAATTAAAAGTATATTCCTTGTTGCATGAACACTATCAGCTAAAGATGGATGAACTATCCAAAGTCATATCTGAATTATTCAAATCCCAACAGATAATATGGCAAGAACAACTGATAGCAATGCAAAAATATCAAGAACGTCAAGAGGAAAGACTTTTAGAAATTCAAAAGTTAACACTGGAGAAATTAAACAACTATCAGGCAAATGAGGGAAATTCTTCATATTCTAATAACACCATATTTAATTCGCTGGAAACTTTCAACTATGTGCCAGATGAAGAAAAAACGTTTGAAGCGTATTTTAAACGATATGAAGATATTTTCTACACAGACTGTGAAAACTGGTCGAATTCAAGAAAAGTCAGTCTATTACTAAGAAAGCTAGGTACAGCAGAACATAGCAAATTTGTAGATTTTATTCTACCGAGAAAAACAACTGAATTGGAATTCTCGGAAACAGTGAAATTGCTAAAAGAGCTGTTTGGAGCAAATATGTCGCTTTGGCATAAGCGATGGTTATGCATGAATGTCTCTAAATCCGACGATCAGGATTACTTAACATATGCATCTATAGTGAATAGACATTGTGACAATTTCAGATTGGCAGAGATTACGGTTGAAGAATTCAAGTGCTTAATTTTTGCTCAAGGACTGGTATCCAGTAAGAGTGCCGAAATAAGACGTAGAGTTTTGTCTAAACTCGAATCTGAACAAGGCCTTACCCTGCAAAAGTTAGCAGAGGAGTGTCAACGGGCCGTAAAGTTAAAAAAAGAGTCGCAAAAAATCGAAGAAGCTGGTATTGCTTATATTAAAAAAATAAAAAAGCAGTCAAAGTACCCATTAGAGAAAAATTGGAGAAAAAATTCAGCGTATTTTAATAATAGACAAGAAAATAAAAAGAACGAAAATAAAAAAGTCCCACAATATAATTGCAGACGTTGTAACGAAAGACATTGGGAGGTAAATTGCCCATATAGAAATAAGAAATGTTTCGTGTGCCAAAAGAATGGTCACAAAGGATCGTGTTGTAAAACGAAAAAATTCAAGAGCCGAATTAGACACAAATTCGAATATCAAATCAGATAGAGATTTGAGGAAATATGTGACGACTGAAATATTAAAAAAGAATATCAAATTTCAACTCGATTCGGGGTCAGATTTAACAATAATGAACGATAAAACATGGAAAATTTTAAAAAGGCCTACAATAATGAAGTCAACGAAACTCGCTCGAACGGTAACTGGAAAGCAAATTAACTTCGAAGGCGAGGTTGTACTTTCAATGAAATTGAATGGGATCATTAAAAAAATAAAAGTTTTCATTCTGAGAAATGGAGAAAACTTGTTGGGTACAGATTTTATTGAAACATTCGAATTGTGGGATAAACCGTTAAACTCATTCTGCAGAAAAGTAGAAAGTAATACGCAAACAAGACAGGACATTAAAGATGAATTAAAGAAAGTTTCCGGAAACCTTTACACCTGGTCTTGGAAGATGTAACAAGTTTGAAGTTAAATTTGAATTAAAAGAAAATACTATGCCTATATTTAAAAAGAAACGTAACGTGCCTTTCGCAAGTGTAGAGAAAGTTAACGAAGAACTTGATAGGTTGGAAAAAATGGGAATTATTTCAAAAGTAGAATCTAATTCATGGGCTGCGCCGATTGTGTGCATAAAAAAGAAATCAAACCAAATCAGAGTCTGCGTTGATTTTTCGACAGGGTTGAACTCTGTAATTAAGGACTACCATTACCCGTTACCGAGTCCTGAGGAGAATTTTAACAAGCTAAATGGCGGAGTGATTTTTTCAAAAATCGACTTATCAGATGCCTATCTCCAAATTCCCGTCGAAGAAGAATGTTCGAAGTTACTAGGGATAAACACGCATAGGGGTTTATTCAAGTACAACAGGCTTCCTTTTGGTATTAAAGTGGCACCAGCCATTTTTCAACAAGCCATGGACGTGATGTTGAATGACTTAGACTTTGCGTGTGCCTACTTAGATGACATTATAGTAAGGAGTGCAAACGTCGACGAACATCGAGAGCACCTCAATCAAGTATTTAAAAAGATTCAGGATTTTGGATTTAAAGTCAAAGAATCAAAGTGTGAATTTGGTTTGGAGGAAATTAAGTATTTAGGTCACATAATCAACAAAAATGGCAGATTTCCAGATCCGGAAAGGGCCATTGCGATTAGAAACATGCCGACGCCCACTAACGTGGCGACACTACAGAGTTTTCTGGGGCTCGCGAACTATTATCAAGCATTCATTAAAGGAATGTACAATCTAAGAGCTCCGTTGAATGAACTACTGAAAAAAGACAAGGCATGGGAATGGACGGTAGAATGTCAAAAAGCCTTTGATGAAATTAAGAAAATGCTTACGTCCGACCTCTTTTTAACCCATTACAATCCTAAACTGGATATTGTAGTGGCAAGTGATGCTAGTTCATACGGGGTAGGAGCATGTATTCAACACATAATGCCAGATGGTTCTAGGAAACCGATTGCGCATGCTTCGAGGGCATTACTCCCAGGAGAGCGAAGTTATTCACAGATAGAAAAGGAGGCGCTGAGTATCATTTTTGCCATAACAAAATTTCATAGATACATCTACGGCAGACATTTCAGGTTAGAAACGGGCCATAAACCTCTGATCACTATTTTTGGGTCAAAGAAAGGGTTACCCGTTTACACGGCAAATCGACTGTTAAGATGGGGAACCATTCTTCTCAATTATGATTTCCACATAAAGCACCTATCATTCAAAAATATAATTCATGCGGATACCTTATCAAGACTCGTACCGAATAAAGATGAAGGATTCGAAGAAACAATTATTGCAAATATCAGAGCAGATTATGAGGTGAAAAGCATGGTAAACAACATTGTAAGAGAGCTACCGGTTACATCAAAAGAAATCAAAAAAGAATCTGAAAGCGATGATTTCATTGTAGGAATAAAAAGTAAAATGGTAGCAAATGACCAAAAAGTTCAGGAGATCTATTCAATTTGTGACGGAATTTTATTATATGGTGAGAGAGTAGTAGTATCAAAAAAGTTGCAGAAAAGAATCCTACGGGACTTTCATATGGGTCACCCGGGGATTAATAGAACAAAAAGCTTAATGCGAAGCTTTGTATATTGGAAAGGAATGGATGTGGATATCGAAAACATGGTTCATCGATGTAAAGGGTGTGCGTTAGCAGCTAAGGCACCACCTATAGTACACAAACCATGGCCAAAGACGGATCATCCGTGGGAAAGATTACACATTGATTTCGCTGGTCCAGTAGAAGATTATTACTACTTAATAGTGGTAGATAGCTTTACAAAATGGCCGGAAGTACTACGCTGCAAAAAGCCTACGTCCAATACCACAACAACTCTTTTGCATGAAGTATTTGCACGGTTCGGTGTGCCAGAGTGTATTGTGAGTGACAATGGTACACAATTCACTTCTGACGAATTTAAGGAATTTTGTGAGTTATATCAAATTAACCACATAACGACGCCGCCGTATCATCCGAGATCCAATGGACTCGCAGAAAGATTTGTAGATACGTTAAAGCGCGCTCTGAAGAAAGCCTCAGGAGTTCCAACGGAAAAGGCGCTTCAGCAATTCCTACAAGTATACAGAATCACGCCTAACCAGAGAACACCATCAAACATGGCACCAGCTGAACTAATGTTCGCTAGGAAAGTTAAGTCAGTGTTTGACAAGCTTTTGCCAGGAAGAAATAGAATAAAGAACACTATGTATACAGCTAGAAAAAGATACACCCCCGGAGAGAAGGTGTTTTTCAAGTGCTATAGAAACAACATTGAGTTCTGGGAGCGAGGCATAGTGGACAAGAGAATCGGTGACCTGATTTACATAATAAAAGGGCCGAAGAATACTTATAAAAGGCACCAGAACCAACTAAAAAAATGCTACGTGCTAGAGCATGAAGAGAGTATACCGGATGAGGAGGAAGATCCCATTGATGTAATGTACGATACTTTTCAAGTAGAACCTCCGCAGAGTGCTCATGAACCGAGAAGATCCGGTAGGAAACGAAAGTTCACGGACCCATTGGACGTGAATCCAAAACGAAAAAGATATTGAAAAAAAAAACAGATATATATATGAACTATGCAAAGGGGATCTACAAAGAAATAACCATGATCATCATCCCATATAGAAGCCAGTTGAAATCCAAAAGGATTCCAAGGCTTGGGAGGGGGTGTTGTGTAGGATCCACCTAATCTGCATAGGTGACTACCAACTCTATAAATAATGGTTGGTACCGGAAGAAGAGGAAGAGGAATCACGAGATCCAACTAGAGACTCTGATCGACTGCGACTAGTCAACACATTCTCCAGGAACGTCTTCCCAGAAATATACAGAAATACTATATGTACTTATTGTGTACACTTTCTTGTTATAATACATTCTTGTTCTAAGTACATTTTGTGTTGCATTATTATTCCATGCAATAGACGAGATTCAACATTGAGTCAAGACTCAACAGCCACGTAGTTTCACATACACCAAAGATGTTGATTTTTAGTCTACTCATCTCTCGTTTAACATTTTCTAACTAGCCACAGTTATTCAACGTCCTAACGTTCCATGTCCCGTTATTTTTTGTTTGATGCGAGCAGTCGACGGATAACGGTCCGCTGACACTTGTCGCTCATGTTGTTCCTTTTCGGGCGAGAGATAGGTTCCGATGAATTTTATCTCTGCGCCGTTTGTGCGAGCAGTCGCTGGTTGACGGTCATGTGACACCCGTTGCATATGTCGGTCCTTAGCGAGCAAGGAGTTAATTCCCATAGACTTAACCCTCTACACGCCGTTAGGTTTCATAATGTCTGTGTTATTTGCCATGATATTTCTTGGGATTAATAGTGGAGTGGTTTCCCGTTGCCTTCTCCACGGTGCTTTATAGAGGCACCGCCTCTAGTCAGCTGGCCGTTGACTCATCGAGGGTTCCACATCTGGTACCAAACTCTTTGGACAACTCCGTGTGTAGTAGTTTAAATGCTCTCACCATTCCAATGTGTCCACTGAGATATAGTAGAGACTCTTGCCCTTCTCGGACAGGCCAACCAAGTGACTCATCTTCCTCTCTCTCTCACACAAACACACACACAGTGCTAAAGACATTATTTTTAAAATTTTTTTAGCGATCTGTATATATATAAATATAATTTATTCTTCTTTTGTGAGGCGTTGTTTTTTGTCCTTCGTTATATAAGTGTATATAAAATCCACCACGAGTTGAATTAATTTCTTTTAAAAATATTGAATTCTTTAATTTTGAAAGTTCACACTTGCAAGTTGTAACACCATGCCGCTATAAATTGGGGACCAAGAGCAACCTCGTCCATTAAAATCATGTTGAAATTTTGCGATACACTTGTCACACCCACCAATATGGCTATTTTTGAATTAACTCCCTTGCTTGCAAAAACTAGACAAAATGTATAAAATCCTTAAGTTTTCAAAGTAAATATCGGGCTGTCATGGAAGATCTTCTTACCAACTCTCTGCTTCTGAACGGGGAGGAACCCAGGCTAGGCTATGCCGAAGGGCATAGTCTCGTCTGGGGTGGTAGACAAACCCAATTCCGTGTATGCGGAGTCTACGGGAAATCTTGGCCCGAGCCTCCGGGCTCGGAATTGCCCCACATTAAAACTGTGCGTGTGCCATATCCTACCTCGTGGGGAGGTCGGGTAAATAACGACTCACCTTCCGGATTCTTCTGGAGGGATTGGCAGAAGGTGTTATTTTTCCACGTAAAAACGGATCTTGTGTCACAACTTTACTCAGTGGGTGGGGGTTAAGGTAAATCTCGGGCTTTCCTTCCGGATTCTTTCGGGGGGATTAGCGGAAGAGGAGAATGATTTTTCCCCTGTCGGAGTAGATACTGCGGTTGTAGTATATGTTCTGCACTGGAGGCTTTCTCTTCTACTTGCTTTCTGCCCCTCCCACCATTGCGTGACATTTGTTGCGTAGCGGTGGTATGATCGGCTTTGACCAGCTTAGACAAGCTAAGACAAGTGGCCCAAGTGGAAACACTCGGATCCCCACGTTGAAAACCGACCTTGTGTCACAACCTGACTCAGTGGTTAAGGTAAATCTCGGACTTCCTTCCGGAATGAAATGTTCTGTCGGGCACTGTCTCAAGGATGTAGTAGTTGACTTCCATTTTAATTAGCGTCCAGATCCATTATTTCCTACTTTTTTTGTTTTTGTTTTCTCTCTCCCTTTTCACATCTATTCTTCTTGGAAAAATGCTTTTTCCAACTTACTCAACTAGAATTTCTCTTTATTAACTTTGCTTTCTGCTCCGGTTAGCGTTGATTTCAATCCTGCTAAATTGTAGAACAAACCGTTGATTGTTGAGTAACTAACATTGTTTTGTTAATTTTCTAACACACCGCATTCAGGTGCAGTTTTGGCTCATCGCCATTTTTGTATGTTTGCCATTTCCAGCATGATCAATTCCTTTTCCCGCCAATTCTTACTTGGCGGTTAAATACAAAGTTCGTATATTCCTGCCCATGTCGGCCAAGATGTTTACAACGACACAACTATCATTTTTACGCCTTGTCACTTCCGGTATTTCCGATTGTTTTCCCGCCAAACAATTCTGGCCTAAGTCAACACCAATCAACTTACAGGCATGTTGAATTCATTCTTATGGGTATTATTCACCATCTACTACTCAAGGATATCAAGTGATTTCATTCATGCTGATTCTTTGAACTTTGGTCTATCCTTTTCTCGGCGACTATCATATTCTCCAGACTACGCAAAATGGATTTATTGTTCCTCTTAGACTAATTCTTAAATCATTTGCACTGATATTAACGTCCAGGAGTTTTTGCTATGAACACTTCCCTTTTCCCTTTTGTTCAGGACTATCTTGGTTTCGTCCTATCATCGACGTTACTTAGTCATTACAGTTTACGAGATATCTTGGGAACTGCTATGCAATCGTTTTTGCCCAGGAAAACACCATAACTTGAATCTTCCTTAACTTTACTTTGGCACTAACGTTACTAAGTTTCTCCCATAATAAACTCATTCGTGGACTCTACATCAAATACATCAACACTTCCATTGGACATTCTTGCATGCATTTGTTTATACTCCTTTTTCGTACAAGGAACCTTAATTAATCGATTGCATAAACATCCTTATTACCTTAGAAGGACTAAAAATCATAATTACATTTCTTTTCAGCACATCCTTAAGAATAACTTTTCCTTATTTCGCTTGAATATCTTTCTTGTATGTATTTTGGTTTTGTTGCCAAAAATAAAATTTGGACTTATTTTTAATCAAATACATGTCTTGTTTTGTATTCAGTTTGTTTTCAACTAACTTTCTTCTGAACAATTTTGTTTGCGGATCCTTATTATAAACACGCAGCCTATACACAAACACTCCTAAACACACTTATCATAATCCCAATAATTGACGTTATTGATAAATACCTTTGCTTGCAAAAGTCGATGGATTTCTTAGAAGGTTTTTATTATTAATTTTTTACTTTTACTAGTGAGTTCTTTTATCATCATTATTATTTTATTTCCTTTGATTTTTGGTGTGTACTCATTTCTTTCCGAGTCCCGAACAGGGACCTAAGGTCAGAAATGGCATCATGACATTTTCCACTGCACAATTAAAAAAAAAATCACACATATTTTATTTAGATAAAGCCCTTCGTAAGGTGTGGGCTGTATTTGTGAGGACAATTTTTTGTATTTCTTTAAGGCATGGTCTATCAGGAATCTCTTCAATGGCTCTATTGGTATCTTTTCCAACCAGTCCGAGGGCTCCAACTACAACAGGAATTGTTGAGGTGCTCATGTGCTGAGGTTTCAATTTCATGGTCCTTGTCGTTTGATAACTTTTTGAAACGTTTTTTTTCTTCAAAGATACATTGCAGTCTGTAGGGACTGCCATATAAAAAAGGAGGCACATTTTGTCTTTGCGCTATCTAATTACGATGCCAGGGCGATTAGTTTGATTGTTCTGGCTGTGTGTATTGTGTAGTCCCATAAAATTGTTACAGGTCCTATCTCCGTAACCGGGTCTGGGTGGTGTTCATACCAATTTCTTTCAGTTTCCTTTCCGTAGAAGTTTCAGATATTCCAGTGGAGATATTAGCCCACTCTGTTGTGTCGTGTTTCATATTCAGTGGATGCCAATATCGTGCAACCTAATAGAAGATGATAAATTGTTTCTGGATGTTTATCACAGAATCTGCATTTTGGGTAACTCAATTTTTTTAGTTTATTATTATTATTTCATTTCTTTTGATTTCTGTTGCATACTCATTTCCCTCCGGCTCCCAACCAGAGACCTAAGGCCAGAAATGGCATCATGACATTTTTCAATGAGCATTTTGTAAAAAAAAAATCACAAAAACCCAAGATCACATACATTTTACATAGATAAAGCCCTTCGTAAAGTGAGATCTGCACTTGTGAGTAGGATTTTTTGTATTTCTTTAAAGTGTGGGCTACCAGGGATCCCTCCAATGATTCTATCGGAACATTTTTCAATTAATCCGAGGGCTCTGAATACAACTGGGATCATTGAAATTCTCATGTGCCACATTTATGAGATTTGCCCTCCAAGATCCTTTTATTTTGATATTATTATTATTATTATTATTATTATTATTATTATTATTAACAGAAAAACATAAAAAATAATAATAATGTTTATGTTCCCCTGAACATATTCATAGGCGATCAGAATATCTAATGGAATATGAGTTCTGTTTATGTTTTTTGTTTCCTTAAATATTTCTTAAGCCTTAAAGCACCTGAATGACTATTATATTGTTGTATTTGCATCTCACCTAACTTCTGGGCACTCGTATCCGAGTATGCCTGTCTTCTAGGGTGGATACCAATCCCTGTTGCAGACGCCTGCTCAGGTACATTTTGTGTTTGTACAGCCCCCACCCCGTCCACCTCTGCAACTATTCTGAGAAGACCTTAGTTACAGTTTCTTGGATATATCGTACCATGAGTCTTTGAAAAAAAAAGGCCAGTACCTTCTGTCGAACCAGATTCACTCACGGGCCTTGGATCAACCCGTGTGTCTGTTTTTCATTCTGTGATCGCTTCCCAAGAACGATAGCACCAAGAAATCAACTCTATGACAAATCCACCATGGTAAGATTTGAAACCAGGTCTCATGATCGACAGGCGAACATTCTAATCACTCGGCAACGCGCCCTGATAGCAACAGAAGCTTTTTTCATTTTTTATCCGCTACACTTATGTAAGTGTTATAAAAAATGAGTTGAGATAAATGAACCATGAAAAGCAACGGAAATAATATAAAAGAAAGACTTTGCCTCCCAAATGATGCACGCCATCCCTTCTTGCCTGCTTTACAACATTTGTTGGTATTATTAAAACAGATTGCATTCTCTTGGAATCTATTTGTTTTTGTACTTAAGAAGACTTATCATTTTTATCTCGAGTGAATAAACATTAGCATTAATTCCTCCTTATCCGTGACCATCAGCGGATACCTGAAAAGGTGGATAGTACCTGACCCTATATATATATATATATATATATATATATATATATATATATATATATATATTATTATTATTATTATTATTATTATTATTATTATTATTATTATTATTATAATAAGAGATTATGATAAAAAACATGGTGAAATCGCTTCACAAAAGATTTCATGTTTCAATACTTTGATTGTACTTCTTCAGGCGATGGTAAATAACTGGTGATTAAATGATTTTCATGAAAATTTGAAAACAAATTGTTACCTCTTTTCCGAATTTTTAAAGGGGGATGGTGGAAGCATAAGGTCAGAATTAAAAATATACTTGTGGTATGTCTTGATTAACCAATTAAATATCAGATCTACGCTAACTAGAAAATTAAACTCAGTGGGTGGAGGTGAGTGAGTTATTTTTTCATATCATGAAAAACCGGAACATAGACAAGCCATCTTGACAAGTGCGGAAAATATGTCAGCGACAAGTGTATCGTTATGTATGAAAAATATGACATGTTCAATTTTTTGAAAGAATTTTGAAGTGAAGGGTAGGTTAATCAGACGTAAAGTTAACATAAAGTTTTTTTTTTAGATTTTTAGAATCAGGAAGCTTCTCTATGTAGATAAAATTAAAAATGTAGAACATCTATATAAGTGTGATGTCCGGGCGAGTATAAATAGAACCCGCTCGATAATTTGACAAGCGTCGAAATAACGAAACACTACCCCATCAACAGCGAAGAAAATACTCGAATTTAACAACAACACGAGTAAAACCTCGAATTAACGAAACATTACCCCCTCAACAGCAAAGAAAAAAGTACTCGAATTCAACAACAACGCGAGTAACAAACTTCGAAAATAACAAATTATTTCGAAAGAAATGGCTCTCTCTATGCCAACAATAGAGCCCCTAGACTGGGAAGACTCCAACCAGGAGCAAGCATGGAGAGAATGGAGTGAACATATCGAAGACACATTTACAGCGTTTGATATAACAGAGGATAAACGACAACTATCACTCTTTCGATTTTACGGGGGAAAGAAAGTGAAAGAAATCCTCAAAACCTTAACACCGGAGATACCACCAGGCCAAGTAGAGCCTACATACAAAACAAAAAAATAGCACTGGACGAATATTTCATCCTGAAAACAAATAGTCTTTGAAAGACATAAATTCAGGATGCTTAGTCAAGAAAACGGGGAGTCAACACATGATTATGTCACTCGTCTATGCATACAAGGAGTAAAATGCAACTTTGGCGAATACAACCTGGATAAGGCTATAGTGGACCAATTAATAGAAAAATGCTCGTCAAGCAAATTACACCGTGCGTATTTGAAAGAAACTGATTTAACAGTAGAGGAAGCACTTCAAAGAGCATTCATATTTGAATCCACTGAAACACAAGCTAAACAAATAGAAGAGAATGAAAGAGAGCACTCAGATATCTACAAAATTACAACCAATTACAAGCAACAACAACAACGAGATAACAGTGGGTATAGGAAACTATCCAGGGACAACAACCCATTAAAAACAGTTACAAAATGCTACGGGTGTGATGGCTCCGACCACACACACGGTCAAACAAAATGCCCAGCATTTGGGAAAAAAATGTAACTACTGTGGAGTAATAAATCACTTCGAAAAAACATGCTTAAAAAAAGGAATAGTGGTAAAGGGAAAACGAAGATGTCAGACGGCCACAATTACGTCCAACCAGTATCGACGAATCCGAATAATTCAGACAGCCAGACATTCGTTTTTCAGGTGAAACCTATTCATTCAGCAGATAGCGAAATTCTCCATATTGACGACGTACCAGTCGGAATATTAATAGATTCTGGAGCAGACATCAACCTTATCGACGGCAAAACGTTCAAAGAAATCTTTAAAGTACGGCCAAACTTAACATTGAAAGAAACAAATTGTAAACCAAAAGCCTATGGGAATATTCCAATACCACTAAGAGGAGAATTTTTCGCAACGCTGACGAATGGTCCCAGAAGAAAAGCCCACAAAGTATTCGTTACAAAGGCATATCAAGGTGGTAACATATTAAGTAAATGGGCCAGCATTGAATTAGGGTTTATCGCCACACCACAGGTGAAATCGATTACAACAAAAAGTATCCCGAAATCAACAAAAGAAATTCTAGATTGACACCTACCCTCGTTGGAAGGATTAGGAAGAATGAAAAATTTCCAACTTAAAATTAGAATAGACGACAACGTTATACCTGTTGCACAACCGCCAAGACGGACACCATTTCATATCCAACAAGCAGTAGAGGAAAAAATCAATGAAATGCTAGAAAATGATATCACCGAAAGAATGGAAGGACCCACTCCGTGGGTCTCGCCGTTAGTAGCAGTACCGAAACAAAACGGAGAAATTAGAATATGTGCCGATTTACGCGTGGCAAATAAAGCAGTGAAACGCACCCGCTATCAAATACCAACAGTTGAACAGTTACTGAGTGAAATTGGCAAAAAATAGACGTAAACTCTTATTACTACCAAATAGAACTGGATCCTGAATCTAGAGACATCACTACCTTTTCATGCAACTCCGGAATCTACCGATATATGGTACTGGTTATGGGCATTACATCCGCAGCCGAAGAAGGGCAACGATTGCTTCAACAAATCCTCCAGAAAATACATAACTGCTGCAATGGGGCAGACGACATTCTAATCTGGGGCAGACGACATTCTAATCTGGGGCAAAGACACAAGAGAACATAACAGAACCCTAGATATGGTATTAGGCAAATTGAAAGAAAACAACCTCACAATTGAAGAGCACAAAAGTATATTCCATAGTGAAGAAATCGAATTCCATGGTTTTATGGTGTCCAATACAGGGATTAGACCGACTGACTCGAAAATAAAAGCTATCAGAAATTTCAAA
Source organism: Acanthosepion esculentum (assembly GCA_964036315.1). Classification (NCBI taxonomy): domain Eukaryota; kingdom Metazoa; phylum Mollusca; class Cephalopoda; order Sepiida; family Sepiidae; genus Acanthosepion; species Acanthosepion esculentum. Next base: position 64,427,944 of record OZ038480.1, on the reverse strand, counting down.
AACCCTGAAAACGTCCAGGATATACGTAGTTTCTTAGGTCTAATCAATTACCTCGCAAAGTGTATTCCACGACTGGCAACATTCAGCGGACCATTAAAAAAGTTAACGCGAGCAAACATGGTATGGCGGTAGACGGAGGAAGAATAATCTTGTTTTCTCATGCTGAAGGATGCAGTCATTCAGAGCAAATCTCTCATGCACTTTGATCCAAAACTGCAAATATCTGTTATAGTAGATGCCAGTCCCGTGGGACTAGGAGCAATACTTTGCCAAAACAAACAAGGGATACTCATCCCCATCAGCTATGCATCCAGAACTTTATCCGAAGGCGAACGCCGGTACTGTCAATTAGAAAAAGAAGCCCTAGCAATTGTATGGGCTTGCGAAAAATTCCACTTTTACCTTTATGGAAAGAACCTTCTTATAATGATCGACCATCAAGCATTAACACCTATCTTCAATCCTAAAGGTATCGCCTCCGTGCGAATTTTGCGATGGATTTTACGTCTACAACAATATGATTATACAAAAAAATACATTAACGGTAAAGATAACCCGGCGGACATACTCTCTCGGCAACCCATGGAGTATCAAAAAATAGTCTCACCCGAAGAAGAGATCGAAGGATTTATCAACACGGTTGTAGCTAACAGCATTCCAAAATCAATCACCTTATCCGAAATAATGCAGGATTCTCAGCGGGATCCAACCGTCACAGCAGTGAAAAAGGCAATACAACAAAACGACTGTACCAATAAGTTAACGGAACCCTTTAAACACATTTTGAATGAACTGACAACAAAACGAGGCGTAGTTATACGCGGAGCCAGAATCATCATACCCCAAAACCTACAGAAACGAATCCTGAAATTGTCGCATGAGACACATATGGGGATAATGAAAACAAAAGCTCTGCTTAGAACTAAGGTATGGTGGCCCAATATAAACAAAGACATAGAGGCTGCCATAAGCCGATGTATCTTGTGCACAACCGAAGGGAAACCACCGCCCGGTGCATATGGCTGAAATAAAAGGCCCCTGGGAAATACTCCACGTAGACATCTGTGGGCCTTTCCCTAGCGGGGATTATGTAAACGGAATAATCGATGCGGGATCAAGATGGCCTGAGGCATTTATTACCAAATCCACCACGGCTGATACAATCATATCGACAATCCAAAGATGTTTTTATACACATGGCATTCCAGCGATTATCGTTTCAGATAATGGACCCCAGTTCATATCCTCAGAGTTTAAGCGCTTCTGCAAAGAATGGGGTATCCAGCACCGAAAGGTAACCCCTTATCATCCCCAAGCTAATGGAGAGATCGAGCGGTTCTTCGCAACCATGTTGAAAGCCATTCGGGCGATGAACACAGAAGGAAAGGACTGGAGAAAACATCTAGGAAAATTCCTAATGTATTACCGAAATAGTCCACATGTCATGACGGGAGAAACTCCAGCTAAGCTACTCATGGGTAGGGAAGTAAACATCACCATACCAGGATTACAAAAGAGGCCTGAAAACCAAGCTTGGAGAACAGCACGGCAAAAAGACAAAAAAAGGAAAAGATAGATTGAAAGATCGCACAGATCAGAAAAATAAAGCTAAACAAACTAACATAGAACTCGGAGATGTCATACTACTTAAACAAAGTAAACACAACAAGCTAACGCCAGTTTACCACCCAACACCATGGAGAGTAAAAGAACGCAGAGGCGAATCTGCAATTATAACGCGAGGTGACACTTATTTTACGACACACATCACAAATGAAAAGAATCCCCGAAGACAGGACTTGCCAACAACCAAGGGATGACGACTTCCCTTTCAACGACGACCTTGGGGGGCAGAAAAATATAGAACATGAGAGAGAAAGCGAGGACAAGGAGAAGGAAGAAGCAGATATCCCTATAGCCCTAAGACGAACAAAACGCCATATGAGAAAACCCTGAAGGTATGCAGGCAGCAGTTCAGAAGAAGAGGGAAACAATCTGAATACAAAGGAGGGAGCAGATGTGATGTCCACGCGAGTATAAATAGAACCCGCTCGGTTGATGTAGGAACGCTTCAGTAGACAACAAAATAAGATATCAATAATACTAACTGGATGGCAATATATAGCAATATTAAATTTGAATAAATAAAACAAGGTAATTACCCGTAGAGGGTGGACCATTATATACTAATAAATTATGCCTATAAGAAATGGTAATACATAATTTTAAAAATTTAACTATATTTTAAGGTAAAAGATAAACTGTGTCGGCGATTTACAGTTAATTCCCTCCTTTAGTTTTATAGAGATTTTTTGTCAGCAAATTTGATAATTTCTATTTTTTATGTAAACATAAGAAGCACGGTTCATTTAAAGATTTATAAGTTCTTGTTTTTTTTTAGTATTTTCCATTTTACCGTAGTTTTATTAACTTCTTTTAAGTTCCAAAAATATTTAGAAGGGTGCGTCCTATTTCTGTACGAGTTATTGGAGAAAGATAATACATGTTGATACTACCTTTTAAAGTTTTAAAGGAATTCTTGGTATTCTCGATATAACATTTTTTAACTGTTGGATTTTCTATAGTAGAAATAGTGTTTAGGTAAACAAGAAAGTCTGTTTGACATCGGTTTTGCAATGGACATTCGTTGGAATTTCTACAATTACACTTTTTGGTATTATCAGCGTTTGTTGCTTTGGAATGGCAATTATTATTGTATTTTTATTTTTTATTTTTGTATTGATTTAAAATTTTATTATGTTTTTTAATAATTTTTTTTCGAGATTATCGTTACAGCTATAGCTTAGTTTTATTGTATTTCTGTTAAAATCTTACAAAGTGGATTATTTCTGGGGAGGTGTTTCTCAATTAAATGGAGAACCTTCTGCCTTAACTTTGGACTAACCATTTGGTTAAATGGGGGGGGGGTGTATCAAATGATTTTTCTGTTTCTATTTTTATTCCTACGATCGTTTGTTATGTTTTACGTATTTGATGTCAAGGTACTTATAGACACTACTTTTAAGGCAGTGTAATAAAATTTACTAGGCTTGTAAAAGACATCTTCACTAGAAAAGTTATTGCTAATCCTATATTCTGTGAGTAATAATATTTGAGTAATAATACATGCATGCAACAATAATAAGTCATAAAATAAATTGATTTAACTTAATGCTGTAATAGAAGTTACAAGAGATTCATTCTTAGTTGGGGTCTCATCAATCTCGATATACTTTCTTTCCTTATTAAATCGAGAACTTTTAGTTTCTCAATAAAGTACATATCTGATCTGCGAGAATCATTATTGTTGCTCATTGGGTTCGCTATCAAATAAGATATATGCATTGTTGATTTTTGTTGTAGACAGCGTGAAGGGGTAATTGAAGCCGCTGAAAATGAAACCGTGGGTAAATATTTTTTAAAATTCAAATTCAAAATTTTCACTATTTCGCTGAGAAATTTCTTTATATGCATATATATATAATTTGATTCAGTATCAATTTTTTCTTTTTAATTTTTATAATTTCTGTTCGTTTTTTGAGGAGTGTGAAAAGTAAAAGTCTTCGGTTCAGTGCGTTGTTCTAACCAAGCGAGTAATTGGTTGATACTTGAAATACCTTCTTTAACAGTAACACGTTTAGCGTTGCATTAACAAAAACAGGTCAAAGGCTGCGCCATGATAGACACTAAACGCTTTTTTTTTGCATAGCTTTAAGCAAACCGACCACGAAATTTGTCTGAACCATTAATGCGAACTAACCTTTTGTAATCGATATTTGAGGTTGGTGCAAAAGTCTCCAGCGTTTTTTGACGTTTCATATCTTTGATATTCACTCATTAAAACATTTCCCTCTCTTTCTAGTTACTTACTTATTACTTACTTACTCTCAGCTAAATTGCGTATTTCAATAAAATAAATAATTAAATAAAATGAAAGCCTCCGACGCTTTGAAGAATTTCTCGATTAATTAAAAAAATTAATCATTGGCCAGGTAAAATTTACTACATAAAGCAGAAACAATTAAGAGTTTTGCATGTTTCAGGTATGGAGAATAGACCAACCGTGGAAAAAACACCTTCATTTGTTGTGTTGTATTTTCAACATGAAGACAGTTATTGATTGTTATGAAGTATATTTCCAGCCAACTCCATTAACCAAAAAAAAAAAAAAAAAAAAAATATTCTCTTCCAGTATGTTATCCATAATAAGTTACCTGATTCGCCTTTAATTTTTCTGCAATGTTTTTAATTCGTTTTATGCCTTTATTTTTTTTCAAAAGATTTCTCCATTTAAAGTCAGTTTTTAACTTGGGCTTTCTTCTGATATCAAAATCTATTATGAAATATATTTATACTTCTAAAGAATTAATGGATTTATTTTTAATCCGATATTTTTATTACTTCAAGTGTTACTTTTAGTGGAAAGTTATATTTGAAATAGGCACCCCGTTTTTTATTATTATTTTAAATAGTGTGCATTATATCCATCTGCCTGTGCATTAGAGAAAATTTAAAAAAATGGCCTCTAACTTTTTTTCTCGAAAGGCCATATCGGATTAAGCTAAGAAATATTTTTGTTGACGTTTCGGATATAAAATCGAGCATATATGGACTTTCAAGAAAATGTGAACGAAGTCGAGCAGATACAGGCTTCTAGAAAATCTGAATGAAATCAAGAAGACACGGGCTTTCTAGAAAATCTGAATGATACCAAGAAGATACAAGCGTTCTAGAAAATCTGAATGAAATCAAGAAGGTACAGGCTTTCTAGAAAATCTGAATTAAATCAAGGATATACAGGCTTTCTAGAAAATCTGAATGAAATCGAGCAGATATGGACTTTCTAGGAAATCTTAATGAAATCGAAAAAATATGGTCATTCTGGAACATCTGATCGAGGGAATGTGCATTAACTAATAGGGTAAATAGAACCTTTGTTGAGTTGTGACGCCCTCTGTGACTGAATGGACTACAGGACGCCGGATCAAACGCCGGGGAGACACAGGTTTGAAGCCTACCGGAGAGTAAATTTTCTCTAGTACGCAGGCCAGTAGACATAATACACTCTGTTTAAAAAAAAATAACAAAGCAAAAAAATAAAATAAAAAGAACGGGGCGTTTATTTCAAACACGGATATCCATTGAAAAAAGTTTGAAGTAATATATATATATGTGTGTGTAAATGCGTGTGTTTTCCGTTGAATACGACGAACAAGGGACATTTTGTAAGATTTTTATTCAGTTGTACAAGAAGCTAAGAATGTTTGGAAGTTATACATGGTGATTATTAACCTGACCTCTTTCGACCAATTCTTCAGCAATTTTCAAGGCGGGAGCGCAGGGTTTAATTTTTTCGTTATCATAATTGGTCTTTATTTCCTGTACTGTTGAGTGTCACCCGAGTATTAATTTCAGTCTTTATCTATATTTGCCACACACTTACACATATCGGGTTGATTTGTCAAGAAAGTTATAATTTTTCGAATCGAATTCACCTCATGTAAGGCAATAAAGCCATTAAGACACAAAGTCTTAGTGGACATGAAAGAATTAGAAAGCAAAAACCTTATTATGGCGCGAGGACAATGGAAGAGTAATCAGTAAGACAGTAGATAACGATTGATATTTAAATTTTTGAAGATGAAACTTGTCTGGAATTCAAGAAGCCAAAAGAGAGTTCTGCAAGCGAGATGTACGAGAAAAGAAACCGTTAGCATAAAATTTACGGTTATATCTAGCCAATAGGACCGTGTTGCCACTCTAGTACTGCGATTAAATTCATAGTGTAGAGACAATAGCAAAGAGCGATATTTATTCTGTAAAATACACAGAAATGTGGCACAAGGCCGAAGGGGTGGATTGGGGGAAAGAAGGTTTTCTTCTGTCTTAACTATAACTTAGCTAGCCACAAACACCGACCCAATCGTACGAACAATATTCCTTACACCAAAACAACACATTCATACGTACCTTTCTTACCACAACCACCATAATACCTCATGGTCTCTATGAAAATACTAACTAGTCCCCATATTTACAATTCATTGTCTGTGTGGGGAGGGGAATAAATCAACAACCATAGCAAAGAGCTTATCCGAACAGTTGTCACGAAAGTATTTATAGAAAAGGCACAGGATAGCAACGATGTGTATACATATGTATATATATTTGAGATGTCACACACGCATACAAACACGCACAGATACACAGACACACAGAGACGCACACACAGACACACACGTATACATATATATATATATATATATATATATATATATATATATATATATATATATATATATATTCAAGCATATATTGTTAAATATAACAGACAACGAATATCTATCATGTTTTATCATGAGCCTTTACAAGTATCGTATAATTGTTTTAGATTCAGAGAATATAAAGACAAAAACTGTCCAACATTTGTATATTTCTTTATTATATTGGCCGTTCATCTAAGCTTTCGGCTCACACGGGCCATCATCAGAGTGGTTATATGGACATTAATTTTTCTGTTAATATATTTGTTTAACTCAATTCCTCTCTTGTGTCTTTATTTCTGGCCCTAACAAGGCCACAACACTATCTATATTCATATAGATAGTGTCATCTATCTATCTATCTATCTATCTATCTATCTATCTATCTATCTATCTATTTAAAATCATATGAAAAAACATTGAGATTTATAATTCAGAGTTCTTAGCTTTTATTTTTATTTTTAAAAAACAGTGCTCGGTACGATCTTTATCGCTTGAGAATGGAACGAGACTCTGGATTGTAGGTTTAATTTTTAAAATTAATCTAGATTTGGAGATTTCCGTTTTGAATTTTTAGAATGTTCTGTGTCGCGATGGAATCATATTTTAAAAAATAATTATAATATATATATATATATATATATATATATATATATATATATGTGTGTGTGTGTGTGTATGTGTATATATATATATATATATGTATGTATGTATATATATATGAATCTGTTTTTCTATCTATCTATCTATCTATCTATCACACCACATCATAGTGTTCATCTCTTTCGTTTCTTTACTACGTACTCTTTCCCTATCTCACTACGGAACAACGTAAGCGTCGTCCTTTCAACTCCTTACCTAGTCACCCACTTACAATCTTACCAACCTATTTTGCCCCACCTTTTACATGACCAGATAACTCACCTTTTACATGACCAGATAACTGATATCTCTGACGCGTATACAACAATGTTGGTGTCATATAGCACGCCAATACTGTGATTAGATACGCGTTCATATTGCTAGCTAGCTGTCTCTGCTCGGGCGATCATGCAAAACGGTTGACCTGAACCCTGTACTTTGCTCGTGTTTATATTGGAAATACTTTCTTAATCAGAAGTTAGAAATTGAAAATACATATCTCAAGACCGACAGTAGAAAAATCTATCTATCTATCTATCTATCTATCTATCAAATATTTTTGATAAGAGAGATTTTCAAATATTTTAGAGACCGAAACGTTGTGACAAATATGGCGACAAAGATGAGGACAATAGTCCGACTAATGTAAATACTGTACATAATACCTCATCTCAGAAATATAGACAGACTCATTTAGAGACTCTCCTAATTCAAATTTGAACGCATAAAGTTATTTGTTTCTCAAAGTTACTTTACTGTATGGAGTCCCTAAACAAAATTTCCACACACACATCCCTCTTTCTGCCGTGCGACAATAGCCTAGGGTCTGTAGATGATTATATATATATATATATATATATATATATATATATATATATATATATATAATGGATTAAATCACACAGATTTTTAATTTATTCAAGTGTCATTTTTTAAATGCATATTTGAGTAGATGCTCTGTTTTTATTTATTTATTAAACAGTATATTTATTTATTTACATCTACTGGCCTGAATATTTGAGAAATCTTGTTAGAAAAATATGCGCCCT
>OZ038480.1:64401131-64419790 GCA_964036315.1 Acanthosepion esculentum | reverse complement strand
GTGTTGGAACTGCAGAGCCACACACATGTCCTTATAAGATCTTGTTAATGTAATTACGTATATTTACATAGTTTGTAGAAATACACACACACTGACACATACATACATACATACACACATACATAAATACATAAGTGTTTGTATTTGAGTGTGTGCGTGTATTCGGGCGTGTCCTGCGATATGCGAAAGTGTGTTTTGTATGTATGTGTGTATGTTTATGCCTATGAGTGAGTCTGTATACAAAAGAGAGTTATTGTCATAAACTTAGATTAGTTCAGGTCCAGTGCCGCAATAATTCCCATTCGAGATCGAACTCAGCACGCTGCAATTGATTAACAAGATAACTTGCCAGCCATTGCTTCGCACTATGCGCAGTTCTTTTGTTTCATTGTTGCTCACTTTCTATCTCTCTGTTTCTATCTAAAGGATGGGCGGGTGGTGCAATGGACAACGACTCGGAATTGGAAATCGGAGACTCAAGTTTCAATTCCAGTCGAATTCGTTATATTCATTCACGCACAAATAACCTTGGGAAATGTATAAATCCACATTTTATTCCCCCAGATATGGGTTAATTAGTATCAGTAAATCATTATTATCTGCAAAAAATTATTACAATCCCCAAATATTTTCTGGCTTTAAATAACCAGCAAAAGGTAGATAAGCCATAAAAACAAATCAATCGGTCGATCTCTCTCTCTCTCTCTCTCTCTCTCTCTCTCTCTCTCTCTATATATATATATATATATATATATATATATATATATATATATGCATATATATATATATATACATTTAGACATGTCTGATTGAATAAATTACAGACATTATGTCTGCTAATTTTTAATAAAATCCGAATAACCTTCCGTGTATTGATGTTAAAGTTTGAGAGAAATGTGCTATAGCTGTTTAAATTTATTTTATTTTCATTTCTCAAGTACTTTCGATCTTTATTTAAGATCATCTTCAGGGGTTCAAGTAGTACAAAACTATATGTTGTTCATTAGTATAAGTATTTATATAAAGATGTTGGTTGTTATCATTTAACATCAATACAAGGAAGGTTATTCGTGAGTATGAACGGATTTTATTAAAAATTAGCAGACATAATGTCTGTAATTTATTCAGTCAGACATGTCTAAATGAGAATTTGCTGCCTAAACGCACAAATATATATATATATATATGTACACCCCCACACACATACACACACATCTCTCTCTCTCTCTCTCTCTCTCTCTCTCTCTCTCTCTCTATATATATATATATATATATATATATATATATATATATATATATATATATATACCAGTGTGTGTGTACACCCACGCGTATACGCATACGCGACCACACACACACAGGCACAAATCCGCACACATTGGGATAGATCCGCAGATTTCCCTCTTATTTATTCTTGTAATCGTTAATGTATTTGCTTACTTTTATTTTTAGATTAATAAGACGTCGGTGATTTTGAGGATCAGAATGTGATAGATGTGATTAAAACTGGTCTATTTAATAAGTTTTTTTTTTACATTGCATATAACAGCGTGTCAAACAGCAATGTTACGATGATGAAACAGCGAGTCAAATTTATATACGCCGTGGTTTCGTCGGTATACCTCTTTCGTGAACCGATCCATTTCTGTGTGAGAATATGCGTTTTCATAATAGATTGGCAGAAAATTCGCCAACAATATAAAATAGATATAACGTAATAAAGAAAAGACTTTAAATAAAAATAATAGACTTAAAGAAAGACGTAAGAAACATAGAAATGCAAATCCTGAAAGAAAGAAAGAAAGAAAGATGAAAAGAAGGCGACGAGAAACAAATGTTATATTCACTTATCAGCAAAATAGAAAAGTAAAACTGCAAAAGGAAAAAGAAAGAAAATAGTAAGAAAAAAAAAAAGCAAAATTAAAAGTGAAAAAAAAAATAGAAATATGAGAAAACGAAATTCTTTGCTTCTTTCTTTCTTTCTTTCTACAAGAGAAAGACAGGGGAAACCATTGTTATAAGTGAAAAAAGGCATATAGAAAAATAAAAGAAAGAAAGGAAGAAACAAACAAAAAGTATTTGTTTATTGAGAAAAAACAAGGTAAAAAAACGTAAAGAAAAAAAGAATGAAGAAATAAAGGGCAAGCTAGAAAGAAAAGAAAGAAAAGGAGAAAGAGAAGAAAATAAAAGAAAATAAAAGAAAATCATCAAATATAAAAATGAAAGAATAAAGGGATAAAATACCTGAATAAATAAAAATAAATTGCATGAAAGACGACAAGGAAATAAAAGAAATTGCAAAGAACTCCGATCTCCTAAAAAAGAAATGTATGAAAAAGAAAAACGTGAGAGTTAAGAAATAAAAAAGAAATGTTTTTCATGGTTAGTTGACGGTGAGCATCAAAATAATAAATAAGCAAACAAACAAAAAAATACTTCTACCTGTAAACCATGTTCCCAGCGAGTTACTTCACACACTCGATAGGATTGGTTGTCATCTGGGTGTAAAAGTAGATTGACAACGTAATAGATAGGTGGAGACAAAATAAAAAAAAAAAGATGAAAAAGAAAAAAAAAGCACACTCACAGGTAGCTATAAAGAAATTGATATTTATGTATTTATTTATTCTAGGTAAGTACAGCAAATTTTGCAAGTACTCAAATGTAACGATCGTTAAGGCTAAATATTCTATAAAAGAGGGCCGGCCATGACTAAAAAGATAGGAATCAATATCCTGTTTGTTTGTTTGCTAGCTTTTATTATTTTAATTCATTATATGGGATGGAACATAGACGAAAGCAAACCATTTTTCTGCCAACAAACTTGGAAGGAATAAAGAAAGAAAGTTTTGTAATGCCAACGAGTACTTGTTGTCACTTTTCTAATGCTCGTTGTAGTAGAGATTTTGAAATCGCAGATACAATTATTGCACACCGTTGAACAATGCTGGTGTCAGACGCCTTCAAATAATACTTGCGCTGATAGAGCTTGCTCGATAATACTCGCTCGGCAAGTAACCGCCGTATTGATCCGAATAGAGAATAGAGTAGAGAAGAGAATAAAGAATAGAGCATAGTAATACAGGATAGAATAGACGTGCAGATTCCGAATAGTAATACTAGAGGATACACTAGAAATGAAGAGCAATTAGACACACGCTACCTTCCATATATACGTTTCCTTTATGGCTCACGTAGTCTACTTAATACAATAATCGGATCGCCTGTGTTTGCTCACTGGCGATCTAGGTTCAAGCTCAAGTGTCGGAAGTTTATTCCTATATAACAAAAAGGAAGGAAGGAAGTCTCATTAATTTACAACTGAAATGGCAAGATTTAACCGTAAGTGCTATGCTATCAGTTTCTTCTCTCGCACTTCTCGCGTGTGGAACTCTCTTCCGGCTTCTTGCTTTACAGTCAAGCTTGATCTTCAAAAACTTAAACGCAATGTCAGTCGTTTACTTAATTTCTGTTCTTTTATTGTTTTCGAGCCTTGATAATACTTTAATACTTTTCCCCTTCTTCTTTCGCACTGAGAAGCCTCTGGCGTCTTAATGGGTTTATTGCCTTTCTTCGGAAAACTCCATAACAACAACAACCCAAAAAGAACAAAACAAAACAGAGTAATAATGTGTGGAATAGAGAGGTAGTTATGATAGATATACAGACTGATAATGTGTTTCATTCATATATATATATATATATATATATATATATATATATATATATATATATATATATATATATATATATATATATATGTGTGTGTGTGTGTGTGTGTGTATGCGTGTGTATATATATAAAATTTCTATATATATTATATATGCGCTGTACTTATTGGAAAGCGTTCAATATCAGTGAAAAAGCTAACATTCTTGGTTGTATTGATATGAGTTAGTTACCCTGTGTTTCACGCTTTTGTAATCATCAGACAAATGATCGCAAAATCGTGAAGCCCTGGGTTACAAACTCATATCCATCCATCCATCCATATATATATATATATATATATATATATATATATATATATATATATATATATAGTGGGGGAACCAAATATTCGTACACTTGCAAATTTTTAATTTATTGTATTTCTAAATAATGAATACCTTTCATATAATTAACTGCATACAGATGCATAATAAATAAATATGCACAGAAAACAGAAAAAATTGATTTAATAGAAAAAAATCCCATAATGAGTGAAAAAAGTATTCGTGCAATGCAAATTTCAGATTTTAAAACTTTTAAATTGCTTTAATACTCTAGAATATTCAAATGGAATATTCTAGAAGGTTCCAATGATGTAATCTGTAGTTATTTTTAGCCTAAAAATACAAACAGAACATTCTGTAATTGATGTTCATGCAAGAAGTTTATCATCATGGCAAGGGGTAAAGAATTAACAACTGAAAAACGAAATGATTGTTAAGCTCTTGAAAGAAGGTAAAACTTACAGGAAAATCTCAGACAACCGTTTGCTACCATTAGTTCGTTTATTGCCAAGTATAAAAACTCAAAACTGTTGAAAACCAAAGAAGAACATTTGCTCTACGGATGATTTCTTCAAGATCTTCGAGGAAATTAATGCGTCAAAATCCAATGGTTACTCGTTAAGTGTTGCAGGAGGATTTGCTTTCATCAGGAATCTGTGTCACTAAATGGACAATACGCAATTAAATTCATAGGAACAATCTAAATTCACGCTCCCCTCGGAAAACTCCATTGCTGTTGAAAAGACACAGAGATACCACTATGGATTTCGTTAATCGGACTGACTTCCTCATCTTGGTTGCTTTCCTCACAACGTTTCGGCCGTCTGATCCTCCGGCCTTCTTCAGGTGCATCTCGAACTCGGGAACCGTCGGTCTGGAATTTCGAACCCAACCCTTTATTGTTACGGGGGTACCATGTTCTCGTTCCATTAAGGCCATCGCTGCTGCTACTACTGCTTGACGCCATCGTTGCTGCTGCTGTGCTTCTATTATCGTTGTCACCGCTCTTGTTTGTCGCTGCCACTGCCTTTGCTCGGGATTGAACAACGATAATAGAAGCACAGCAGCAGCAACGATGGCGTCAAGCAGTAGTAGCAGCAGCGATGGCCTTAATGGAACGAGAACATGGTACCCCCGTAACAATAAAGGGTTGGGTTCGAAATTCCAGACCGACGGTTCCCGAGTTCGAGATGCACCTGAAGAAGGCCGGAGGATCAGACGGCCGAAACGTTGTGAGGAAAGCAACCAAGATGAGGAAGTCAGTCCGATTAACGAAATCCATAGTGAAAACCCCTCATCCCAAAAATATAGACAATTAACAGAGATACCAGTTTAAAATTCGTTCTGAAATTCGTTCTGAAATTCGTTCTGAAATTCGTTCGTGAATGATGAGGAAAAATCGTATTGGAAAAGTGTATTATGGACAGACAAAACCAGAATTGAGCTGTTTGGACGTAATTCTGGAAATCATGTATGGAGGAAAGATGGCTATGCCTTCAAACAAAGGAACACAGTTCTAACAGTGAAATTTGGTGCTGCGGCATCATGGTTTGGGGATGTTTTTTCTACAAAAGGTACTGGCAACACATCAGTGATAGTTGGTAGGATGAATGGCGCAACATATCAAACTGTTTTGGAAGCAAATTTAATGATTTCGGTTGAAAATCTTGAACTTCCTCCTTCCAACAAGATCATGATCCTAAGCACACCGCAAAATCTACAAAGAAATGGCTTGCTGAAAATAATGTAAATATCCTGAAATGGCCAAGTCAGTCTCCATATTTAAACCCAATCGAGAATCTGTGGCGTTATTTGAAAATTCTAATCCAATCTAGAGCTCCAGCAAACATCCCGGATCTGAAGACCATATGCGAAGAAGAATGGAAAAAAATACCAGCTAAAATTTGTAAATCATTGAGAAGAGGAGGTTGATTGCTGTAGAAGCGAAAAATGGCTAAGTATTAAATAAAGATTATGTATTTCTTTTTTGTATTTTTTTAATATATTTTCACCCATTAAAATGGATTTGTTTCTATTAAATCAATGTTTTTCTGTATTCTATGTACATATGGTTATTATGCATCTGTGTACAGTTAATTATATGAAAAGTATGTTTGAGTATATATATATATATATATATATATATATATATATATATATATATATATATTCGAAACACATTATCATTCTTTATCTATGACAGCTCTCTATCTAACTATTCCACGCATTATTACTCTTTTTTGTTTAGTTATTTGAAATCATTTTAGCCCCCAAATGACACTTTAGTGGTATAGGGTAGCTGTATGAATACTCCTATACTAACACTAATGATGTTTCATCTTTTCACGGGCATGGAACAATCAAGACACTTAACGAGTTCCGTAACCCATGCCGTGATGGTTTTGTAGTGGCAACATATCTAATGTAGCCATCGTATATCTAGGGAAATGTAGTCTGACAGAATCCATCCCTCTGCAGGCTGGTTTTGAATTGATTTCTTTCTCTTTTAAAGCTGTTTGCTGCCATAAGACACGAGAGGATAGTCAGCTCTACTATTTAGCCCATAGCTGGCGGGGGAGGGCGAGTAGAAATTGATTCATACACTTTCCAACGTTAGTTCTGTGAAAATCAACGAAACGAAATTTGTCGGAGTTCGAACAAAGCTTGCCGATTTCTGTTTCTGACTCGTTAACCATTAAAACTACTCGCACATCTCATGGATGGGAATAATTACTAATAAAATGTAGATAGATAGATACGAAAAGAATGCGATAGAGAGACTGAAATATAGATATGAGCGGAATGATATATATATATATATATATATATATATATATATATATATATATATATATATATATATAATTCCGCTCATATGTATATTTCAATCTATCTTCTGCTCAAAATGATATAGATAAATAGATAGGATGCGATAGATACGAATAGAATGAGATAGATAAATGTGAACAGAATGAGATAGATTGACAGAAAGATATAAACAAAATGATATATATATATATATAAACAGAATGAGACAGATAGATAGATAGATAGGTGCAAAATTAGATAAATAGATAGATAGATACATATGAACAGAATGCGATAGATAGTTAAGAACAACAGTCCTTTTTTCTCATGTCCCATCATAGTATTCTAAGCATCCTTCTGTAGAACCATGTTTCAGTTGGCTTACGTTTCTTCTTCATCTGTGAGGAGACTGTCCATCATTCATCACCATATAAGAGGCTTGATATTACATAATTTCCTTCTTTTTCTTTGTTTCCATGAAATTTTCCTGTTTTTTATACTTTGCTTAGATTTTGGGAGGGCCATATCATGTTGAAATGCCAGTCCGCTGTTGGGGAATAGCAGGTGCTGTAAGCTTAGATGTGTGGGTAGTGTAATGGATAACGGCTCGTAATTTTTAACCCGAGGGTCAAGTTAGAATTCCAGTCTGTTTCGTTATATTCACTTAAATAAAAGTACCTTTGGGAAAGATATGAACCCACCTCTTGTCTTCTTTTCAGAAAATCATTATTATCTCCCCAAATTCTTACAAATCTATTAAATATTTCGGTTTTTATATAATAATAATAGATTGATAAGTTGTAAAAAATTGAAATTTTTGTTCTTGCTTGATTTTGATGTTCCCAATTTGTAATTCACATTTTGGGCTGTTCCTTTTGCTGACAACCATACATTCTCTCTTCTTACCGTTGATGTTTAGTACTTTCTTCTCCTTTTCCTTTACTATGTTTTGTAGGATTTTATGTAGTTTCCTATTCTGCGTCTGTTAACAGCATGATATGCAGATGACAGTGTTGATAACACACAGAAATATATGGTATAGTGCGAGCATTAGTAAAAAAGAAAAGACAAATTTAATTAGGCTTACATAATTACATACATTACACAGCCATAGATGTAAATATATATATATATATATATATATATATATATATATATATATTGTCCCGGTCACACTCGTTATTTCACCTTAAGGTGCTGGAGGCACTTTACATCGGGTCCCGCAAGCCTTCCTTGTGCAAACAACGTGAGTGTTTGTTGGGGCTCGCTGTCATTTGCCTCTAGCTCCTTTTGTCTCGTTGCGTACATACGTATGCAATTGGACACTGTATTCAATGTTGGATTGTGTAGCAAACATCTTTCGTCAGTTGCCGTGTCAACGCGCTGACCGGTCGTCTATTTTGTTCGCGGAATAATTTTTTCTCGCACAGGCACGCACGTTCACACATCTTCTATCCATCTGTTTTTTTTTGTGATGGGTGCTGTGTAAGACTATGGTAGGTAAAATTGTTATTATATTTCATTTTTAATTTTTTTAAATGCTGTTTTGTTATTATTTTAAAGCCAGTTATTTGCTTGTTTTTGCGCTTATGTAAATGATAGAAACTCCAATTTGTAATACTTATTAGTATTTATGCGGTGGTATTAATTTTACTGGGGGGAGAAAGTAGTATAATTGTGGATTGATGTGATAATGGTAATTGCGGTGCGGTAGTAATTGTGGAATAATGCGGTAATGGCAATTGTAATGCGGTAGTAATGGTGGGAGAACGGGTGATACGTATATATATATATATATATATATATATATATATATATATATATATATATATATATATATATATATAATTATTTATTATAATTTTTACACACGGACAAAAACAACTTGCTCACTACAAAGATGCATACTTATTTTGATGCGGCTCCATCACCATTATCATTTTTGGTTCTCACCTGTAGAGATGCAGCCGCATCGAACCCATGAGGAATGTAATTTTCTTTCTTCCTTTAAAAAGGATAGTAAGAAACTTGACCTTAATTATGAGAGGATCCTATTAAGATAAGTAGACAAATCTTGTCTGAATTATTTAATGAGTCATGTCATATATATATATATATATATATATATATATATATATATAATGAGATGGAGAGAAAGAAAGATGGAATGGAGAGACAGAGAGAGTAAGAGAGAGAAAAGAACGAGAGAGATAGAGAATGGAGAGAGAAGAAAAGGGAGAGTGACTGAGAAAGACAGTGGGTGAGAAAGTGTGGGCAAAAGAATGAGGAAGTGAAAGGAAGAGAGAGAAAAGATAAAGAGATAGAAAGAATAATGGAATAATAAAAAATGAGAAGGAAAACAGTGAGAGAGAGTGTGTGAGAAGGGGACAGAGATAGATCGAGAAGAGAGAAAGAAACAGAAACGGGGGAGAGAGAAAGAGAGTAATAGTAAGGAATTCAATGAGCGAAAAAGAGCGAGAATGTCAATGAGAGAGAAAGAAAGACAAATAGATTAATAACTCGAGTGAGAAATAACGAAAGAGCCAAAGGAGACATCGTTTAAAGACATCTTGTTCGTAACTCATGAACTTGACATACGTCTCTACCGTGTCTGACTGAAAGACCTCACACCTGTGTCGGTTTTTTTGGGGGTTTTTTTGTGGTTGTGGTATTTCCTTGCATTTTCTTCCGTTCCTATTAGATTATTTTTGAAATTCTTCCTTTGATTCGCGTCGCACTCACGCCAGTTCATCCTTTTGAATCATATCTCCGCAGGCGGCTTTAACACATGTAGCCATTTAAAAAAGGGCTTTGTTGTTGTATTATTCCCGTAGTGTGAAGATGTGGCGACAGCTTTTTTTATATGAGAAAAGGAGACTCCAAGTAACTATCGAAAACAACCACCTGATATACATATCTTTCATACCAAATAAATAGAACAGACGGTATTTACAAAGTTTAGATATATCTGGCACAAGGCCAATAAAATGGCAAATTTAATTCTCTGATAATACTCTTTGTTAGACTAGCTCTCTGACTATGAGTTCACACATAAGCATTCTAACTGAAATATTTACCAAAACGACACAAAAATATCTTGAAAGACTAAAGATTAAATTTATTTGAATTTATTTCCAATCGCCATTGGATTCAACCACGGCCTCCAAACGACTTAGGAATCTCCTGCAACTCTTCTGGACTGTGTCCTTATTTAAGTCGGTGAATGCAACCATGAACCTTGCCTTCAGTTCATCTTTGGTTTACAAGGAATGTTGTTTGTTTCTCGCTCAATGCGCCCCACACATAATAATCAAGAGGGTTGTAATCTGGGCAGTTAGGTGGTCAGATGTAAGGGGTGATGTGATCGCAGAAATTGCCTGACAGCCATGACTGGGTTCTCCTGATTGTGTGGCAAGGTGCAGTCTCTTCTTGTCAGAGATAGGGTTTTCTCACTGCCACCCTCTTGACCAGTATATATATATATATATATATATATATATATATATATATGAATATAGAGATAGATAGATAGGTAGATATACACGCTTTAATTCGATTAATACTTAAAGGAGAAATTTTCTTAATATATGTATATGTATATGCATATGGGCACGTGATCGAGTGGTTAGATTGTTCGATTTCCGACCATGAGACCCGGGTACCTGATGTACCCGAGCAGCACCTGTACAACATCGACATTATATATATATATATATATATATATATGTAAGCAAATGTGTGGATGTAGATCCGACGGTATGATGAAAATGTGGAAAAGACAAAGCAAAATCCGAATACATTCGGATTTTGCTTTGTCTTTTCCACATTTTCATCATATATATATATATATATATATATATATATATATATATATATATATATATATGAAAAATGTCTCAGAGCTAACCTGTAGAAAAAGACAATATTTATAAAAGTAAAAGACAATAGGAAAACTGTATTATTAGCCGATGCGATTCGTCCAATATGGATTTTTTCAAGGCAAAAACAAAATGAATTTGTTAAAACAAAGTAAGTATTAAATAATAATAGTTATTAATTAATAAACTATTAATAAATTCATTTCATATATATATATATATATATCTATATCTATATCTATATCTATATATATATATATATATATATATATATATATATATATATATATATATATATATGTATATATATGTATGTATGTATTATAAATATACATATACCTACGTTTGTAGGGCAACTTAAAGTTTCATAGTTTTCGAAGTCGTCAGCCACGAATAGGGAATGAACAACTTAATACAGTTTTTTTTTTTTTTTTTAATATTGGTTCCAATGGGAGGAACGCTACGTTATACGTAGATTCAAAGCTCAAAGATAATATAAACTTAATATATTATTGGGGTGTACATTCAAAATATAGAGTGTAGGTAGGGAGATATTGAGAAAGCAAAGCAAAAAAAAAAATAATAAAATAATAAAATAAAAAAGAAGGTATTCTTAAAGTTTATATGGTACATTTTTTTCCGTTGTAGAAAAAAGTTGGGGATATGCGCGGTGAATAGTATTATTGTTTATAAATAATCTAAACTCAAACCCTCGGTCACGATGGCTTATGACTTCGTTTCACAGTATATAAAGCTAACGTTTAATAATAATAGGATATAAACAAAAAAAAAACAAAAACAAGTTACACTTCAAACGTAGGTATATGTGTATTTATTAATATATTCTTCATAGCTCTGTTTAATTACAGTGAGCACTGTTTTATTTGCATCATAAATTAAATAAATATTTATTTATTTATCTGCTTGGAAGTTGCAGTATATTAAATGTCTTCAAAACTATCTTGCGAATAGCGCGTCCGCGAAAAGATACCTAATACTTTCTCACGGGGTAAATACAACGTAAGTTTAGTTTTAAGGCGGGGTTCCACACGTTCACATATGAGCAACGGTAAAAAAAATACACTACTGCCATCTATATTTCAGAAATCAGGATGCACCCCTGACGCTGCCCCGTTAATATAATAGAGAGGTGCTTCTTTGCAGACATACCTTAAAGGACCGGTTAAGTTTTATTCAAGGGTTGTGGGTAAGCGAAAAAAATTCAACATTTTCATTATTATAAGTTCGTGAGCCTCTGTCATTTTTCCGGGTAGAAAGAAACAATTTACTTTTTTTAAATTCTCCTTTTCATTATCAACTTATTCAGAATCCTGTTCGAATTAATTCCAGATCTCTTTCAGGCAAATTGAAATCACACACTTCTGGATTAAAAAACAAAACAATAAACGATGAAAGTCCCGTCCGCTTAACGTTGTGGACAAAGGTTTAAGGCGAAGAAAATTGTGGAAAGCCATGAAGGCCAACGTTCAGAAGGAACATAGTAGAAGATAGGATCAAAAACTAAATTTGTGCAAAACTGTCAAGTAAAAATGATATATCTGTTTACCTCTCTGAAACGGTTTCTCGATTGAATTTACTGACACTATTTACATCGTTCGGACTGTTGTCCTCATCTTTATTGTCATAGTTACAACATTTCAGCCGTTGTAGACTCCGGCCTTTCACGGATATCTCAGTTTCAGCTATTTTCCCCCCTTTAGTAACTCAACTCTCCACCTCTTCTTCAGCTCTGCTGTGGCTAGGTATTGAACACACAACTCTTTGGATCAAGTCAAGTTATTTCAACCAACGCCTTTATCTACTGGGCAATGTGCCCTTGGAGACATTAATGAATACAGTTTTGGGACTTATAACCTAATGATTCAGTAACCTTTTTTTTTTTTACCTGAGCTCATATTACAATATGCTGCTGTTGTTGTTTTTCTCTAGCACTGTATAACTGATTCCCATATTCTATTCATATCTATATTTAGTCGGCTTAGGATATTTTTGTGGCTTAGGGAAATGACTGAATCTGAGATATCCAGAAAAGGCATGGCACTTAGAACCAGAACAAGTTACCCCAGTGGACAAAATAAAGGATTCTGCTCGAAATTCCAATTTGTATGACTTGAAGAAGGCCGGAGCGTATAACGGCCGAAACGTTGTGAATATGAGGACAACAGTCCGAACAATCTAAATAGTATAAATAGTTACAATATCATCTCAGATATATAGACAAATGATGAATTTATTTATTGTAAACATCCTAACTTATCTACCTCGTTAAATGTGTAATAATGTATTGAATCAAGTTATGAACAAACACTACATGTCTTAATTTTCATGGGATGTCTTAAGATGGGGAATTATCATTGTTATATGTTTTAAACTAGCATGTGCATCTTAGTTGGTATACTCTCAACATTTCGGCCATTATACTCTCCATCCTTCTTCAGGTGTTTGTCTTCAAACTCAGTAACACTTTTGGAATTTCAAACTTAATCCTTTATTCAATCCACAGATGTGATTTGTTCTCATTCTCCTTTCTTTGCTTAGGGGAAATAACTCGTATCATTTAATCACGATCACGAGTCCCGTAATTCATTAGAGTCGTAAGGGCACCACATTTACTGCAGCCTCAGTAGGTGTGGTGCTCCTTGGGCAAGATAGCCTGCCTGACGGAGTCCAACCCTCTCCAGGCTAGTTTGAATTCAAAGTTTTCCTTCTCAAAGACCGGTTGCAATCCAAGGCTATAGAACCCAGTCTGTCCTGCTACTTACCCATATCAGTTAATACCAGAGCGTTTTATTCATTTTTCATCCATTGTACTAGAGTAGGCGATTTTCAGCACTACCAGACAACTTTATGACTCTTATCTATTCTGTGGCATTCATACATTTGATTATGTACTATAGTGTACCCATCACTTCGTTGATATCAGGGTGACCAAATTTTAAATGCAAATTACTTGTCTAGTACATTTATTAGAAAATCTATTAAGTTTCACTACAGAAGGAAGTATAAAAATGCTTAAAGGCCAGCTTATACAAATTTCTTGTTATTCAAGGACTGTTGACAGACAGAAAGAGAAATCAGCTCTTGCAATAGAGATATCTATTTCAGTGTCAAATAAATTGTGATGCATGCAAGTTTGCATGTATATTTAATTAAATCATAGACTAAAAATATGTTTTTTAAATCATTAATAAATAAATCTATTTATTACCAAATAATTTCCGAAAAGGTAAAAAAAAAAATCATAATAATCTAAATTTTTAGGTTTAAAAAAAGGTTCTTTTTCTAGTCTCTCCCATTATGTTTTTATTGTTAAACCCAGAATAGGAGTCGTCCAGAGTAGAATGGGAATGTATTAGTTCAATGTCTTCTCAGTCAAATTGTGTGTTGGATCCGTGCCTGTATGTGTTTGTACACACACACACGCACACACACACATACACACACACACACATATATATATATATATAATGAGTTAAGATAAAATCTTAAAGATCCATTTCGGTTATAATTCATCTCTTCAGACAATTTCTTCGGACAGATATTCTAGATTAACATGCGGAAGAGAAAACAAGCAAGAAGAAAGAGGGAGAAGAAAAAAAGAAAAATTACTGATTTACGAATAAAAAATTCTTTTTAAAACGTGAAATAGAGAGTGTGGGGAGATATATGTATATGTATATATGTACGCGTGTATACATTGAATGGCATGCACGCACAACAGAGATATAAGCATGCATAATTCATATGCGCATGTTAAGTTACACGTAAACTGTGATTGACGGACAGAAAATCATCTATTGTTTTATAGATATAGATTCTTCTCAAAGGATGCACTATGACTGTCGGGCAGGACGAAAGTGTCTGTGGAAGGAATTATAGTATGTTGCACCTGGAATAAAATATCTTCTTTAATCAATTCACCCCAAACAAGGCGATAATGTCACTAAGACGCAAGGGGGCTGCTGGGAGTGAAAAAGAATGAGAAAACTTTAGAAGGAACCGGAAATCCAATTCTAAACAGGAAACAAGGGATACACCTCTACTCCTAAGTACTAAGCTTTGTTTGGACTGGCACAAGAAAAAAGTCAGGCGCACTTAGTAATTGATTGACTGATACATTTTCTACGAATTATCAAATCTTTGCAGGTTATTTAAAACCGGAAAATATTTTAGATTGTAAGAATTTTTGAGATAGTAAAGAGTTAATGATACAAGTCTTACTAATTAACCCATAGCTTTCCCAAGGTTATTGATGCGTAATTGAATATAACGAACCCAACTGGAATTGGGACTCGGCTCTCCGATTAACAATTCCGAGCCATTATCAATTACACCACCTGCACACCCAAACTTACAGCACCTGGTATTTCGAAGCGGTCACCCATCTAGTTACTGACGAGGCTCAACGTTGCTTAAGTTCGCTGATCGTACGGGGACCGGTTGTTTTAACGTGATATAACCGTAAGCCGAACCCAGTGAATAACAAACTCAAAGCGGTAGTGATTAGCTTTCCAATCACCGCTTCATGCTGAGGAGACAACAAAAGAGCTGCTATAAATTTGTTATATAATGCAAATTCTTCAACCATGAATCGTTAAAAGGCAGATTAAATTGTTGAATAACAATAACGGCTGAATTTTATTGTCTCACTCGTACGAGGAACAGCTATTGAACAATATTGGTGGTCATGGTATACGAAAATTAGAAACAAAAATAGTTTTAAAAAAAGGAGGGACGCAAACAGCTTCAGTCAGTTGTCACCAACATGAATTTTGTAACAATTTTATGCCTTTACGAAGGAAAGGAACGAAAGGAACCCTTTAAACCGTTTCAAACATGGGGCGTGCCGCAAATGACATTATCAGCACAAACAAAAGAGTTCACGAGGCTCGTATGGCAGGTGTTCCACTTCGCTCCAACGATCTCATCAGACTTTGTCCCTTACAACTGCTAAATACGATCCTTCCGAATAACTGAATAGAAAACATAAATCCGAGCATTTAAAACTAAATGTTTTACTATGAAACAAACATTCAATTTTGACCAAGAATTCGGAAAAAAAAGGACAAACACCTATAAATTGCAGATTTAATGTTTGTTTTACTTGAAAATAACTTCACCGAGCCTACGAATTATTTTAAAACAAATAGGAATATCTTCTCACATGTGCCATTTACCTCCAAGATATGAGCGGTAATGGCTCTCACCAACTTTCTGTCCTTTATAGCTATTATCAATGTTTGCTTTTTACTATCCTACCCCCTTCCTGATCTGACACCCAATTGCAGAAGCTTGTTATGTAGGTTACTTATTGTTTCTCTGTTGTTCTATGTCCTGTGAGTGTCACATTCTCCAAGCCCTCTTTCCTCATTATGCATCGCAGAATTTTCAACTCATTTTCTGATTATATCTGTGCGTTCTTTTTGTTTCCATTTTCCTTAAAACATCCTCGCTCGTCTCATGTTCAGCATCCTTCTGTAGAACCATATTTCTGATGCCCCAAGTCTTCAACTGCGAATTAATTGTCCAGCATTCACTACCATTTAGGAAAATTGATATTACATAATCGTTCAGTACTCTTTTCTTTGTTCCCAACGAAATGTTCTTATTTCATAACATTTCCTTTAGCTTTTGGGAGGCAGCTTTTGTTATTTCAATGTACTTTCGGATTTCGGTGTTACTTTATTTCGCCGTCTGTCAAAACAATTCCCATATACACTACAGTTCGAAAGTTTGAAGCCACCCCCAGAATTACCATGGGACGAACTTGCCAGAAGAGAGGGAAAAATGAAGAAAAGCTCTTAGAATCATTGAAAAAAGAATAGAATCAATTATCAAATTTTTTTTTTGAGAAACTTTTTCAATGAATGCCAAAGATTTATACTGCAGTAATCAAGGCAAAAGGAAGATATTTTGACGAGAGCAAAATTTAATCATAAAATGCTTTTTTTCTTTTTGTCATAATAAAATTTCTAATAAAAAATCATGTCTTACTTTTTTAACCATGTATAATAATTATCTTTTATTTAAAGTACAAAACAATTACTTATTGGGGCAATTTAAAAAAAATTACTAAGGGTGGCTTCAAAGTTTTTGAACTGTAGCGTATTTGAATTTCTGTACTTGTTTGATTTTGATATTCCAATTTGTAGCTCACATCTTGGGCTGTTCCTCTTGCTGACAAGCATACATTTTGTCTTCTTATTCATAGTAAATATCAATATAACTTAATTAAATAGGCTGAAAAAAAATAAATCGTATCCTGCTTCATTAATGTGGTCCTCATCAGAACGTTATGTTTTGGGAAGAATCTCAATGTGAGGATTAGTTACCACTGTGAGTAACGTTGCCATGGCATTTTCATGGGAGAACGGAAAACATGATAATCGTAAATAAGAAGACCCAGAAAGCTTTTTTTTGTTTGTTTTAATCGTTGATTTGCAAATTTAGCTCGAGCGTAAGAAGATTTCGTGATAAACAAGTCTTTTTCGAATATATTTTATTTAATGAAACAGCTTATGTTAGTTAACATCTTCCCAATATTTAATAAAAAAAATAATTATTCCTAAAGAATTCAGTAGCCGAGCTGCAACGCACGCCGGATCAAGTGTTTATTTTTCTCCTACAAGGAAAGTCAAAGATTCGTTCCATGCTGGAGAGCACATTTTGTTTATTAACATTTCTCGGTCGCTATACGTAATACACACTGTTTTAAAAAACAAAACAAATAGGGCGTCTATTTTAAATACGAGTATCCACTATAATAACGTTTGCTGTAATATAAATAGCATTCCATATTTCTGATAGTAATTACAAAATGATTTTTGAGAAACTTTTTCAATGAATGCCAAAAATTTGTACTGCAGTACAATCCTTAGTCTTGACTAAAATGTCCTGTGAATTGTAATGGCAATATTAGTCGTTTCCTTATAAGGAAACATTTGACATTCGAACAGTCAGTATAACTCGCGTTAAAATTTATAAAATCTTTCTTCTAAAACAATTTTTCATGAAAATAGGTTTCTTACGTCCAGTAGCTGTTATTACTCTTTCCACTATTGAGCGGCTGTTTCCTTCCTAACCTTTTGTCTGAATCAGTGTGCTACGTCAACATCTTCATTATGTCATTATTTTCTCTTACGTTTGATATATATTTTACTTATTTTCTGCTGTTAAATGTTCTCAAGTGATGTGTTTTTTGTTATTTGGTACAGGTTTTGTTTGTGTTGTATCGTCGAGGTGAATGATACACAGAGAAAAAGGAGTGCTTAATATATTTATTCAGCACCAGTAACCGGTGCTAACGGATGCATACAAAAAACACAGAACAATAAGTTACAAAACAATTAACAAGACAACTTACAAGGAATAGAGGAGAGTCAAATGCTGGATAGCCAAACAAAGTAAGATCAGTCTGAATATTAATCAGCTTAGTATCAACTTATTAATCAATTTATTAATCAGCTTATTAATCAACTGTTGAAGTCTTTAATCGTAGACTATTTAAGGAATTGAGCCAGGCCATCTGGTAGAGTGCTGAAGGGGTGCTAGTTACTCTACAACAGTTTGTGATTCAGTAGCACCAGCTCGTAAGGTTCGATGAAAAATGGTGCTCGGCAAGACCTACAGGCTACATTCGCTCAAAGCCATTTTTAATCATTGATCTGAGAAAGCAATTGTACACAGCTGACAGTTTAGATATTTCTGAACGAGAATTTTTCAGCACACACACACACACACACACACACACATATATATATATAGTTATTTTCTAAATTAAACGCAGTTTAACAGACACAAGCATATTTATAAAATGGAGCATTATTCTTTTTGCCATATCCTTAAAGTAGAGTAAACCTTTCTGCCCGGAAAATTAGAATCCAACATTTTGATTTCACATGGATTGGAAAACCGACCAAGTCTCAATGAATGACTTTTTGGTTTGGTAAAGGTCACA
>OZ038480.1:64258631-64393631 GCA_964036315.1 Acanthosepion esculentum | reverse complement strand
CTTGCTGTAACACTCTCGTTTATATTAGTTTTTTTGTTAATATATTTGTTTAACTAAATTCCTCTCTGGTGTCTTTATTTCTGGCCCTAACAAGGTCACAACAATTTCCTAGTAGCAGACCTAGCAATTGATTCATGGCCCTAACAAGGTCACAACAATTTCCTAGTAGCAGACCTAGCAATTGATTCAATATAATCACTCCGTATCATGTCAACCTGAGGCCAAGATGTCCCAAAGAGTTACTCCTGGAGTTTAGCATCAGCCATGCTAATGGCAGACAGAAAAGATTTTCTGGGGTGTTTAAAAATACATCTGATGGGTTGTTTAAAATACATTTTTCTTTCTTTTCTTGAATTTTTCACACTTCGGAAGGTGACTCATCTGAGTCAAAAGCTTGGAGCTAACATAACTTCAGATAATTTTTCTAGAAAAAAAGATTAATAAGTTTAATAAACTTAAAATATCTATTTTAAATATATATACCTGTATAAAATTTTTATTACTTTGCACGTTGTATTTTTGAATCTTTTAAAAATATTCGAAATTGCGTCTCTGATTTGAAGGCAAAAACCACCGTCTGATTCAGTGTGCTTTGGGCATCTCGATTGAAGAGGGAGGTATAAGTAACTTATACCGTTTAAAATCAGAGCGTCATTTCAAACACGAGCATCCACTAAAATATAATTATTAAAATAAAATAATAAATAATGTCTGCTTAAAATAAAATTCAGGAATTCTTTATATATATATATATATATATATATATTTATTTATTTACTTTTATATATATATATATATATATATATATATATATATATATATTTATTAATTTTATGTAACAAAATTACGGTAAAAAACAAAATTACCTCAGCATAAGAATAGCCTATTTTCTGGCTGATCTGAGCCCAGTCGTCTTCAGCCTGAAGACGGCTGGGTTCAGATAAGCCAGAAATAGACCACTCATGCTGAGGTAATTTTGGTTTTTACCGCAAAAATATATATGCTCTGCTATAATAAAGACATTGAGCTCTCTGTGGATCAGTGTTAGTATTTGTTATTACTAGGATCCACCTGAGGTATATACCAACGGACCTATTACTTGTACCATATATATATATATATATATATATATATATATATATATATATATATTCACATATACATATAACACACACACACACATACACACACACACACACACACACACACACACACACACACACATATATATATATATATTTATTTATATATATTATTGACTATATGTGAATTGGTGCAGGTCGGACATAAAATAATTCAACCGGAATGTGCATCGTCAATTCTTTCCACCGTGTTGATAACTGTTACACCTCAGAGCACACACACAGACACACACAGACACACACACACACACACACACACACACACACACACATATATATATATATATATATATATATATATATATATATATATATGGGGAGAGAGAGAGAGATGGGGCAGAGAGAGAAAGAGAAAGAAAAAAGAGGTGAATTGACAGTGATGATGAACATGTGTAAATGACGAATGCCATTATCTTTGTAGCAAAGAAGTAGTTTTACTTACTCATTCCTGGAGTGTTAATTGAGCGAATCATGAACCTTAACTCTTGCAGACTCTTATCGCAAGCCATCAAAGGAATCGAGTTCCGCTGTTTTTACATCAAGTAAGTATAAAAGGGTCTCAAGTCAAATAGCAATTTATTTACTCAGCGAAATGCCTTACTACATTTCTCTGATCCATCACTTTCATAATATCTATTTACACTCAGTCTTATCTTTTCATGCAAGTCACTATTTTCACTGTAAAATTGTTATTAGACAACCAGTGCTTTCGGAATATGCTTATATTTGTATAATAAATATACAATGAAATTAAACCTTATCCTTTTGTTGTAACCTAGAAAAGATTACTGAATGAGGAATAACCAAAACGGAGGTTGCAAATGAAATGATAACATCAACAAAATACAATACTCGCCAGCGGCGTGAAGTAGGTAAACCACTGCTTGTGGTGGACTACTTAGACAGCATATCCTCACTTGCATTAGTGTCCAACGTATTTATGAGGATTGCAAAATAGCCATTAGTTTTCATAGGTACGGTATATAACACATTTTTGTTAGAAATATTTATATTAACTTAAAGGATATTGTGTGATTCAGTTATGTAACCCGTATCTTGTTAATCCTATTGGAAAGTTTCACAGAAATTAATCCACTCATCAGGGATTGGAAAACTAAATTAAATTCATAATATTATTAATACAATAATATCACAAACATGCACATATAATATGGTTCCACTAGCTATAATCTGACATATAATTGTGGTGCTTACCATAGTAGATAGATACCAGCCCTCCTGGATTATATATCAGATTATATTTATTGTATTATATATCAGATTATAGATATTGGATTATATTTCAAATTTTGATATTTTTGTATTAATTATATTATTAATACACACACACACACACACACACACACACACACACACACACACACACACACACACATATATATATACAGACAAACCTCTCATCAACGGACTAACAAAGGGATAGGGTGGTCCATTAAAGCCGATTGTTCGTAGATGGGAAGGGGTCATTTTTGTGTTATAAAACCGCTATAGGCTATAATAACTACCACTAGTTATGATCATAATGTAAATTCTATAAACATGTATATGTGGCATAAATAAATATATGCTTAATATAGATATATTAATCAAAACAACAAAAATAATAAATTTCTCACAGCTACTTTCTCACGCACCCGCCAATGTATTGTACACGCGCTAATGTATGCTGTACATCCATCTTTGTTTACACTTAAAAGGCCCGCCACCGCGGTTTCTTTGACTCGGCTACCTTCGCTCTGGAAACGCCATCATCTACAGCCGTGCAGCCTCGCGACCATTACCATTCGCGTGGCTGTATGTGAAAATTGTATCAGCCTGGTTACGTTTGTTAAACGGAACATTTCTCTGTTAACTCACTACTACACACGACAAACGTTAAAGACAGACTAGCCACAATTGTACACGAATGACAAATGTAACCTAGTCTTAATGGTAACAAGGCGCCATCTACCGGAAACTTCCTTTAAACTCAAAAAAGTAGGATTTATATGGATTTTGTCCTTGTTTTGGTGTGAGGAAGCCGCCCTTAGATTTGTAAATGTATTTTTCATACCCTCTACACACACACACGCACACACACACACACACACACACACACACACACACACACACACATATATATATATATATATATATATATATGTTACATGAAAAAACAGAATTTTTGACATCAGTTAGAATTTGTTCTTTCGTAAAGACTTTATTAAGTGACGTAATCTAACCTGTATTTTTTCCATCATATTTATTAGATCGTAACAGAAAGGAATTTGTATGAAAATTATTAAGTAAATAAATATAGTAAATAGTTCTATTTATAGTCTATTAAATACTAGATACATTTTTATTGTCGTAATATTCAAAATTATGGTTTATATTATTGGGAAAACAGAATTTTTATTTGCTGTTTTATTTATTTTATATTTATTTGTTTGATTTTTATTTATTTTTATATTTATATTATTATTAGTAGCAGTAGCAATAGTCGAAGTATTAATAGTAGGAATATAATTATTTATATTTATTTTCTAATTTTAAATAATTAACAATCGAGATAGATTATAAGAAATATGTTACCTTCAAATAGAAAAAAAATTTCTGAGATGAGGTATTATGTACAGTATTTACATTAGTCGGACTATTGTCCTCATCTTTGTCGCCATATTTGTCACAACGTTTCGACCTTCTTCAGGTGGTTGGAATTTCGAACCGAACCCTTTATTTCGATCACTGGGGTAGACTGTTCTAGTTCCATGAGCCATATTTGATGGATGTCAGTTATCAGTTATCTCCTGGTAATTTTCCCTCTGAAAGTTCTCCACTGCCTGAACCGGGTATTGAACTCACACTCTTTGGGTCTGTCACTGGATCTAACCAACGCCTTTACGTAATAAGGAGTGCCAGAGAACAGCAATGATAACAAAAAGTTGCAAAATGAGATCTGGTAAAAACATGTAATGATAAAAGCAAAATTGCAATATGAGTACTGGTAAAAAATGGTTGCTGAAAAATTAGGTTTATAATACTCAGAAATTCATACCCAGATGTCCTCAAGGACACATGGTACAGTGGATAAAGGCGTTGGTTATATCCAGTGACAGACCCAAAGAGTGTGAGTTCAATACCCGGTTCAGAACTTTCAGAGGGAAAATTACCAGGAGATAACTGATAACTGACATCCATCAAACATGGCTCGTGGAACTAGAACAGTCTACCCCAGTGAACGAAATAAAGGGTTCGAATCGAAATTCCAACCACCTGAAGAAGGCCGGAGCGTACAACGGCCGAAAGATGAGGACAATAGTCCGACTAATGTAAATACTGTCCAGAAAAAAAATTAATATGAAGTATTCGCTAGCAACAAATACAATTAAATCTTCAGCATATAAATAAATATAGCATCCACTCGTCAGTGGGTCTGGTAGTCAGTCACTTATGGGCCATGCATGATACACGCTTAGGCGGTTATGTATCCTTCGATACATGACTGACGAGGCAGATTTTTTCCCGCAGTAGGTTGTCGAAATGACAACCTTCTGTGGTAGACCAGTTGCCATCCAAGGCTATAGAACCCGGTCTGTCCCTCTATATTTACCCATAGCTGGGAATGGGGATGAGGAGAGAAGAAGTGGATTCATACCGTTCACATGGTTATTAGTACGTAAGTGAATGTAACGGATTTGAATGAGTGGGATTGATAGCAAAATTGAATCTATTCGCAGAAACAATATTTTTCATTAAAATCTTTTCTTATTGTTATTAAAGTTATTGTGGATTTCTCGACGATAAAGGCAAGCTGTCTTTTTAAGTAAAGTGCTAAGCATTAAGAAATACAGTATAAGAACATTTTAAAATCCCTTCTCGAGAAATTTCTATCAGCCTTTCTTAATACAGATACTTGTTTGTGTATTTTTATGTATACCCGTTCCGCTGAATATAGACATATTTCAAAGAAGTTGCCATGTTATCGTAATAGTCAATGACTTTCTTATATTTTAATTTAGTAAATATATATATATATATATATATATATATATATATATATATATATATGTATGTATGTATGTCTATACATTACATATGTATTAACACATACGCAGACACCGAAAATACACACGCACGCACAGACACAGATATATCCTGCAAATTTATATACCACCGCAAAACGTATGCAGCAATACGCAATATTTAAAAAAATGCTTGGAACCATGTGTATCCAAGGATTACTTTGAAGGAACATTGGAAATTTGGTATAAGCTTAAATATTTTTAATGGTTAAATTCTCAGAATTTCATTGTAGCAACTTGTATTATATATATATATACAAGGCAAATATTGCATTTGGTAAACTGGAAAGTAGAGTTTGGTCAGATAGTTGTCATTACCATCAAGACAAAAGTAAGTGTGTATATGACCTGTGTCATAACGTTCCTGTTGTACTCTTCTGAAACATCGACATCATACTGGAGGCATATAAAATGGCTTGAGG
Source organism: Acanthosepion esculentum (assembly GCA_964036315.1). NCBI lineage: Eukaryota > Metazoa > Mollusca > Cephalopoda > Sepiida > Sepiidae > Acanthosepion > Acanthosepion esculentum. Next base: position 64,387,982 of record OZ038480.1, on the reverse strand, counting down.
GATTCCACCAAAAATTCCTGAGATACATCCTTAATTCATTCCAGACCCTGTTGTCCTTCAAAGATCTGAATTCAACAGCATTGAGCCAATAATAATCAGAAGCTGCCTCATCGTTCTGCCGAGAACACCTGTGTTGTTTGCAGATCATCATCTGGACTGAGGAGGCACGCAGTGGGGCTCAGGCGAGTTGTAGACCCAGTCAACTCAATCAGGTGTCCAACTCTCATATATAACTGATACCTATGAAATCGAATGCTGGTCCCAAGAGTCATGGATGCCGAAACTAGACGGAAGCCATCAAAAGGGATGCGAGGCGTGAAGGGCTGCTCTCATCTGAGTAAAATGTGACAACCACCATGTATGTATATATTGAGCCCTCTCGGTCATTGGCGTGTTTATTTGAAGAAAAAGGAAAACTTATTTTAGTCGACGATTTTCGTCCTCTGATGGACTTTCTCAAGGCAAATGTAAGGATTTTATTTTGCAACAAGTATTTATAAACAAAAGTAAAAATATTGTTAGTTTCTCAATGTTAAAAAAAATTAAGTTATACTCATAAATATTCATCAAGTTAACGTTTAAAGTTTTGGTATAAATTATGGAAGATGCTAAGTGATGTAATTTAATGTCTAATAAACGAAAGTGAGAGAATGTTGTTGGATTTTTATGCAATTAATATTTATTTATTCTTTTTTTGCATGGGATAAAGTTATGTATTATATATTTTTGATAACAGGGGGTTATTATCTCTATCAGAGGACGAAACGCGTCGGCTAATATAACTTTATTCATATTGTCCTTTTACAGATATTTTTTATATTACAGTGTTGTATGAGAGGCATTTTGCAGTAGTAATTTAATTCATCGTGAGGCTTTTGCAGAGATTCCGCACACAGCCGAGACGCCCCTGACCTGCTCAAAAAAAGTACTGTTAATTTTATTTGTTAATATTAACATTAATATTATTATTTATTAATATTAACAGATGTTTTATTGTTGCTATGTTGCTTTCGAGGATTTTTTCTTATAGGCAAGGGGAATGCACGCACATACACATACATACTTACATACATACATATATATATATATATATATATATATATATATATATATATATATATATATATATATATATATATATATATATGTGTGTGTGTGTGTGTGTGTGTGTGTGTGTAAGGGTACCCAACCATGAGCATAGCATTTTGATGCAGAATGTGCATAAGCACGTGTTTGTATATGAGTATGTTGTATGCCACAGACAGAACACATGTAAACGCATTCCTATATTTATATATACACATATGGAGTCAGTGAGGAGAAAATGGGTGTTTGACATACACGTTTTTTTTTTCTTTTCTCGTATTAATTCATCAGCTTTTTGTCTCTTATGTTGTTGTCAGCTCTTGTCTTGAAACTTTGCAATTATCAACCGGACGACAAAAAGGTCGATGAGTGAAGAGATGACATTGACTTCCGGTAACCTTTACCAACATTCTTGTCGTCAAGACCGCGCCAATGGAAGACGCCTTTCAAACAGGCACTGTTTCCATGATGCTCTTTTCATCTTTCAACTCACACACGCAGGCACACACAGACACGCTCTTTCTCAATCATATCTACATGCCTTCATATAAAAAGCATGCAAATCGATAGCTTCATTTCTATTGTACTAATTAATTTCTATCTATCTATCTATCTATCTATCTATCTATCTATCTATCTATCTATCTATTTCAGTCTATTAACAATATCTATCTATCTATCTATCTATCTATCTATCTATCTATCTATCTATCTATCTATCTATCTATCTCAGTCTTTGATGTATCTAATCTTCCGTCAATGACCCTATCGCACTCTGTTTAAAAATTATTCGCTTTATACTCTGTGTATATATGATATTAAGACTTGCTCATCTTTGCGAGGGAGATTTCTCGGTCTGAACAAGAAGAAATTCGAAGAAAAATATGTTAAATTATTCGCCAAGGTTTTGGAAAGTGGGATGCGCTGAAAACTTTTCAGTGTCCTCTTGTATTTAAGTCTCCTCACGTACTTTTTTTCATATGTAACTGTCTATCTACTGCAAGGCTTGCGGTCATATCACATTGAAAGACCAGTTCTACAATCACCGAAGTAAGCAATGTCGTGCCTGGTAAGTATCTAGATGAGTTACCGCTAGGGAATACCAGGCTCTGTAGGCATGGATATGCGGGTGGAGTAATGAATAACGGTCAGTAATTGGAAATCGGAGAGCTGAGTTACAATTCCAGTCGGGTTTGTTATATTCTGTTACGCGCCATTACACTTGGGAAAGGTATGAATCCACATCTTCTCCCCATGTATAGGTTAATTAGCAGGACTTGTATCAGTAAATCATTATTATCTCCCAAAGATTCTGACAATCTAAAAATATTCCCTGGCTTTAAATAACGTGCAATGCTTTGATAAGTTGTAAAAAACAAATCAACCATTCAATATCTGAATCAAGCTACCTTTTTAAGCCGCCGGACCGTCGTTCCATTTAAATACGGACTGAGATGTCTGTGAATTTTCTTTTAACTCCTGTCGATAGATAGATCTGAATAGACTGGGATATATATATATATATATATATATATATATATATATATATATATATATATATATATATATATATATATATATATATATATATATATACAAATATATATATACATATCTATGAAGAAATATAGTTTTAAGATGTGCTATATATATGAGATAAAGTGTTCAATATCAGAGATAGAGCTTATGTAAATAAAAAAGTGAACATTTGCATCAACACTGAGAGGCGACAGACTGTTTCATGTTAGACGCATTCTTTAGTCCGCATGATTGCGTCTAACGTGAAACAGTTTGTCGCTTCTGAGTGTTGACTTCAATGTTCAGTTATATATATATATATATATATATATGTGTGTGTGTGTGTGTGTGTGTGTGTGTGAAAGTGAACATTTGCGTCAACACTCAGAGGCGACAGGCTGTTTCATGCTAGACGCGATCATGTGGACTAAAGGGTGCGTCTAACATGAAACAGCCTGTCGCCTCTCAGTGTTGACACAAATGTTCACTTTTATATATATATATATATATATATATATATATATATATATATATATATATCCCAATATAGATTGTATTGGCCATGAAAGATGTTTAATTACGCTATAATGCTCATCAAACCATGACTTCACTTCACTTTTGGCAATTTGTATGGCTGCATTATCATCTTGGATTATGGCACTTTCTGGCAACAATAGCCATTGTAAAGACTTTGTCATTGAGAATGTCGAGATTTTTATCTGCAGTAATTCTGCCATTAAAAGTGATGAAAGGACCAGAAGAATGCCAGAAAATTCCCCCTCCTCAATCATATTTCAATGTCGAGAATTTGCAATCTGGATCATAGGCTTCACGTGGTCTTCTCCACACATAAACACGCCCCCTTTTTTAGGAAATAACTTGAAAGAAAACTCATCAGACCAAATAAAGTTTATTCATTCTCCGAGTGTCCAATTTTTGTGATCATCACATCATTTTCCCGCAACTTAGCGTTCGTCTTTGTGATCAGATGTTTAGGAATCGCAACCCTTCCGCGGATATCGGCTTTGTGGAGCTCTGTGCGTGTAGAAACCCTATTGCTGAGGTGACTAATGAGTTCTGATGTCACTTTTGCTGCAGTGGTTTTAAATTTTTTGCCACAATTCGTTTTAAAGCTCGTCGGTCTCTTTCGTTCAGCAATGGTTTCCGTCCACTATTACTCTTGCTGATGATGTTTTGCCCTGTTTTGCGTTTGGCTGTCATAAGCGTGGAAACATTCAATAATTCAGACGTTTTGGTCACAGATGCTCCTGTCGAGCACCAATTATTTGTCCTCTTTGAAAATCCGACAGGTCGTGCATTTTAGTAGCTCTTTTACCTGAAGATAAGTAATGACGTAATTAAGTGGAAAAGAAAGGTAAAGGATTAAAGTGCTGATCAGTTACAAATACCCGGAAATGGCGGAAATGAAATCATTGCTATCTTTGCACGCTGGTCGCATTATTTTTGCTCACTCCTGTGTGTGTGTATATATATATATATATATATATATATATATATATATATATATATATATATATATATATGCATTAATATGAATTATTTATGAAAAACCGAAATACAACATCTTTTAGCCCCAAAAGAAGAGAACGCTCAAAAATCAAAAAATTTAAAAAGCGGTGGCATGTCTCGAGAACATAATAATAGGCCCCAAATGGTTAGAATCGAAAGAAAAGAGGAAAACGAAAACAAGAGAAAAAGCTAAGGATTTAGTGTGAAGTGGAAAAAACGAAGAAAACGACAAATTATCACGACACCCTACACGTTCGCACGTCCGCGCAGGCGGGAACACGCGCGTGAACACACATCCGCATAGACGGGCACATGGTCGCACGCGCGCAAACGCACACACGAACACAAAGAACAAGGAAAAACTTATACCAATGATTAGTGTATAAAAAAAAAAATCGAAAAATATATGAAGCCAATTGCTGATACCCCCTGAAGAGTGGACGGACTGGTTCCTCTACGAAACACCGGAGTCGGGATGCTGAACATAGCATCAATCAACTAAGTGACAAACTTTTACTTGTCTTTGTAACACTAAGCTGCATTTGAATCTTTAACTCCCTCCCCTCTACGTCCCCGTCCTGCCATCCATTCACACTAACTCATTAGCTAGGTTAGTTTCTGATCGCTTTCCCTCTTCTTATATCAGTGTATCCTGTGAGTGTTAAATTGTCCTAGCCCCCCTTCCTCATCACGAGTCGCAGAAATTTTTACTTTTTGATTTTAAATATAAATGCCCTTTCAGCTGCCAGTTTCAGGCGTTCTTGCACGTTTATTTTGTGTCCACCATCAACATTATCATCTTATTACAATTATGCTCACCGATAATAAATCCTAGTAGGTCTTCTCGTTCTCATAGGATTGTCTCACTGTAGACCTTTAATCCTGTGAGAGAAAGCATTCTTTTCTATTTTTGCGTACTTGTTTAACTTATTTACTATTCGTATTCTTGCGCTTTGTTCTCAGTATCTTTGTTTCAATATCTTTCCGATGTAGGATGAGCTTTCCTAACAGTTCAAATAGGTTTTATGTCGTGGTTAAAAAGAGATTCCCATGATTAGTTAATGTACTGTAGATTGCATTAAGGTACGAATAAATTTAATGGGCACGTGGCCGAGTGGTTTAGACCATAAAACCCGGGTTCGAATCTCACCATAGTCGATTTGTCAAGAAGGATGTTATCGGATTGGAGGGGGTCGAGCCCAGCGTGCGGCACCTTTGGAAAGTGCCTGAAAACCATATGACGGGTTGACCCAACCCTTGTGAATGAAATTGTGTAGACGGAACACTTGGGTGCCGTTGATAGCTGTGCTAGCACGAAGTCACAAGGTCATTGTGGCCGAGGGCTTGAGAGTTGCTGGCCTTGTTCAAATTGTTGATCACGCTAGATAACATGCTCTCTCCCAGAAACTGTAACTAAGGTCTGCTCAGCATAATTTCAGTATAAACAACAGATTAGCTCTGTGGGTGTTGAATAAACACAAATACGCACGAGCAAGCGTCTGCAAAAGGGATTAGCTAGCCGCCCTATTAGACGGGTATACTCGAATACGAGTGGCCAGCTATTCTATATGAATAAATTTACCTTGTATAGATTTCTGTCATTAAACAAGTTTCAATAGATTTCTTCCATTAGGTATGTTAAAATAGATTTCTCATTGAGATAATGTACAGTAGTTTTCATTTTAGATTTCATATGTCTCTCTAAGCATTTACAATTAAGAATTTTTTGATTAACCATGGTAATGGTAATGTTAATATTAGAATTTCCCTACAATGACACATTTGGTGTACATTGATCGAACAGCTAGTTTGCTTTTGGTTGAAATTCATAAGATCTTTCTCTTCAAACAATTTTTCAGGAAAAAGGGTTTTTCAAGTTTAGTAGCTGTTATCAATCCTTTCAATATTAATAGGGGTTCTCTTTTCTAAACCTTTTATTTCAAGTAGTGTGGAATGTTAACGTCTCCATTGTGTCATTATTTTCTCTTCGAGTTACATGTGCTATCCATTTTAGTTCTTGCTGCTGTTGGTAAACCTCAATTGATGAAGTTTCTGTTATTTGGTACAGTTCTTTGTTTGTAAATCTATAGCGCCAGTCCACAATGTTCAAAGAAGAATAATCTTTGCCAAAACCCTCAGGCTTCACACACTCAAGTCTTTTTTAACTCGTGATATTGGAATGCGTTTGTGTACAGCTTACAGTTTAGATATATTGTGTCATGGAATCCATATGAAAATCTCGATCTGATGAGGTTATTTAAGAACATGACTCGAGTTTTCAGGTCGATGTTTTGGCTTTGTCGCAATTTGCGTTTTTGATGCTCCAATAGATTTCTGTTGTTAGGGAAGTTCTCGTGAATTTCTGTCAGTAAGTTTTGACTGATTTTTGTTTTATACAAGATACAACAGATTTCTGCGACGTTTTTAGTTACGTGAGACTATTTTCGTTAAATAAAATACAATATATTTTTGCTTAATGTGTAATTTATGACAATTTATAAAACACGGTATAATTATTTCATAAGTGCTAGGAAATTATATTAGAATAATCCAAAACTTATACTAAGAGCAAACCATCTGCATACGAATAGAAAATGAATTGAGTAAGTACGCAAAAAGGAGGCATGGTGGAATAATGGATAGCAGCTTGGACTGAGGAATCGGAGATCCGATTTCGAATTCCAGTCGAATCCATTACATTCACTTACATGCTTATACCCCTGGGAAAAGTATGAATCTTCTCCCCACAGCTATGGGTAAATAGCAGAACAGAACGCGTGTTCTCTAGTCTTGGATGCAGAAAGAAATGGCAACCTACCGCAGGAAAAATCTACCCTGTATCGAAAAGATACATGATCGCCTAAGCGTGTATCACGCATGGCACTTACTGACTTACGCAAAAGTAGAAAGGCACCGAAGACAATGATTTGTCTTCTCACCAGATTTATTAAGCATTTAAATAGGCTTTATTATCGGTGGGCAAAGTCTTGAAGAACACAAGATACGCAGATACAGGAACTTCTAAACAAGGTAGTAGCGGAAAACGGTAATAAATGACTATCAATTTCCTTCAACAGCAGCAACAAGAAAAACGTAACTGGAATGGAAAATAATCAAGCTGTTAACTTTCCACACGACTCAAAGCAAAAAAGTTTGGTGGGAAAGAAAGGGCGATAATAATGAATTTGAAGAGTATAATTCTCTGAAAAACTGTTGTAATAAAACGATTTCATAAATTATCAGCCGACAGTAACACTAACTGCTCAGTCGATGAAAACTACCATTTTCATTATCGTAAGTACGACGAGGCAAGACGTGGGAATCACCTATTTGTGATTAGCTGCGTTGCATAGATTACTGCTATTTAATAAGGTTCGATTTATTTCTATCAGCATCAAGGTTCAATAGATTTCCGTTATGAGGTCTGGCCCGATAGATTTCTGTGTCATTAGACAGGTACACCATTGCTCTACCAGGTCTAACCTTCACGGCGAGGACCCGCCACGTTACGCGAATTGTAGCGAACCAATCTCATTCCTATCCGTATTCCATTTGGGAGAAGTAAATTTCCCTCGAGCTGCTTCTTCCCAAGAACCACTGCTCGGGAGAGGATGTTATGCCGATCACTACAAGGTTAACCTGTTCAAGTCCAGGGTTAAACGCTAACTTCCCAACATATCCGCATAAACTGTGCTTCTCATTCTGTAACCCTACCTTGAGTGGCTTCCGAGCCTTGTATATACTATAAAAAAAACATTAAAAAATATACGTGACTCCGATGAAAACTAAATATTAAACGGGAACACGAAAATATGTACATGCAATTCGATGCTTTTGTCGTTAAATTGCTATTATATAATTTCATATTATGTTTACTTTTCTGAGAAATTATAAAAAAAATTATTTAAAATGACTTACATTTGTCTCAAATTTATTCCTTTCCATTGCCACCAATCATAGAGGAAAACATATTCTCTTTAGGTTAAAAACGGAAACTCTTGTGAGAGTAGACACAATTTTCTTAGATTTGGATTATGGTAATAAACCCATTTTTCAACAGCAGTGACTATTTTACTAAAAATGACAATATTCCCGTTGAAAGCGTTTAAACAGTGACCCATGTTGCTTTCTGTGAGTTAACGTTGAAATCATTTTTCTAGATACCATGGCGTTCTATACTTCAGACCTGCTCATGGCGCAATTGAGAGACAGAACTGACGGCCTATTGAAAAATGTTTGATTTTCAGAGATTTGGGAAGAAAATTAGGTTAACTATTTTTTAAAATACTTAGAATAACATTTTGACTCATACTTGAGGATAGTAGGATGAGTTGAAAGATAACATGGCTTGTAAATAACAGACAAAAAACATTTGAATAATTTTCGCGGATATTTGTTAGTATATTTACACATCTTCTCATAGACGGTTACAAAGAAATAGACAAACAGAATAATATATATAGAAGTGAACAATGATATATATATATATATATATATATATATATATATATATATATATATATATATATATATATATATATATATATATATATATGTACAGATAAATGGATAGATATAAACGGAGTACGAGTAGATAGATAAATATGAACAAAGGTAGATATGAACAGACTAAGTTAGATGCACATAATATGAACAATCTGTGATAGGTATGTAGGTAAATCTATATAGATGAACAGAATTAGATAGACTTGTAAACCAGCTCCTGCGGAGGGCTGATTGGGCCTCAAGTCCCAAACTAAAGAGACCTCTGATCAAGCTTAAAAAACAGCAATGATAATTTTAAAGAAATAACATTGAATTTCTCAATTCACTCCATGAAAAAACAAAACAAAAAAAACGTCACTTTAACTTTGATTCGGGTTATTCCGGGAAAAAAAAAAAACGATTTAAGTCCGATCTGAGCCAAAATTCAGATTCAAGTCGAAAATTGTGTTCTTCAAATCATAAACTCTGTGGATCTTCAATTGAGTTGAGTTCTTCAAATCACAAACTCTGGGGAACTTCAAAACCCCACGTCAAGAAACCTCTCACTTTAACTCTGATTCCCTGGAATTTTGAAGAACTAAAATTGATTTATTCAATTCAGAAAATTTTGGAGATATTCAAACTGTATTTAAAAAAAAGTAAAATCACCAAGTTTTGGTGTTACTTTAAACTCAATTAAGAACTTTTAAAATCACTAATTTTTTTCCAGCTTTTTAAAAATTTCAATTTTTAACTATTCTCTCCAAATCCAAAAGCAGGATGTTTAAGCACCAGATGAAGGGCAGATTTCCAATCCTGGAATCATCCTAATTCCAAAAACGTATAATATGTCTATGTAAAGTAAATGAGGCCCCAGTTAGAGGGGATTCAGTCAAAGGGATGGACAGGTAAAATTTGCCGTTTATTTATTTAGATTAATATGTGTATATATTAGTGTTTAACTGTTTAAGTAATATTTATGAAAGGGTGCTGAAAATTTCTCGGTCCCTCTCACTTTACGACCTAATAACGGAATTTGTAAAAATACCTTTTTGGGCGAGCCTAAAACAAAAATAGATAGATAGATAGATAGATAGATAGATAGATAGATAATGTGCAGAGTGAAATTGAACAGGAACAGTGAAACTGACAGATTTAGTGTCATTGGGAATAAAGAAAAGGGTCCTGAACTGTTATATAATATCAATCTTCCTGTATGGCAGTGATTGCTGGACAATCTCCTCAAAGATGAAGAAGAGACGTGAAGCAACACAAATGTGGTTATACAGAGAGATACCGAGAATAATATAAACGGAACACGTGAGTAACGACGAAGTTTTAGAAAAATGAAAACTCAAAGGACACTTATACTTAGCATCAGAAAGAGACAGTTAAATTTTCTAGGGCACATGAGGAAAGAGAACTTGGAAAATTTGACACTCACAGGAAATGTTGAAGGTAAGGGGGAAAAGTAATCAGTGCATAAGTGCAAATAGTTGACGGAACAGGGATTAGGAGATATAGCAAAAAGAAGATTATTTAAGCGCTACAATCTGGAAGTAGTAGTGAGCCATGATCACCTATGTCATGAAGGGACACGGCACATAGAAGAAGAAGAAGAAGAAGAAGAAGAAGAAGAAGAAGAAGAAGAAGAAGAAGAAGAAGAAGAAGAAGAAGTGAGATAATAGTAAAGCGTAATTAATCTTTATTTTTCTGAAGGTGGACTAAAAATGTGACAGGAGGTTAATTATCTGAGACATAAAGAAAAATGAATAATCCCTTTTGATCGAATACAAAATGATAGAACTAGGCAATGACGAGCTGAATATTTGACAAATAATCTCAACGCGAAGCTCATGTCATGTGTCCAAGTGATCACATGACTTTTTAGCGTGCGCCATCTTGTGGTTTACATCCGTCGACCTATTTGATATTCATTAGTCATTAAACTTTCCCGCATATTTCGTCCACGCTGATAACGCGCGATCAAAGAAAGAAGGTTTATTAATATCGATCTGAGAATAATGATTGAATGAGGATTAATCGTCGCAATAATAGGAACGAGATAATTGGTACATTCGGTGCAGACATCACCTTTTGTATTGGAGTTATTAAAGCTGATTGGTTCTTTAATAAACAGGCTCTAGTTCGAGCCCGGATAAGTGGAAAACAAAGAATGGCACACGAAATATGATGAAATTATTTAGAGGCAAAAAGACAAGGAAGTTATGTGAGGCAAAAAGAAGAAGAAGAAAAAGAAGAAGAAATACCAACAAGGAAGTAGAAGAAGAAATGCGAGCAAAGAAGAAGACGAAGAAGAAATGCGAGCAAAGAAGAAGATGAAGAAATATGAGCAAAGAAGACGAAGAAGAAATATGAGCAAAGAAGAAGAAGAAGAAGAAATATGAGCAAAGAAGAAGAAGAAGAAATACGAGCAAAGAAGAAGATGAAGAAGAAATATGAGCAAAGAAGACGAAGAAGAAATATGAGCAAAGAAGAAGACGAAGAAGAAATGCGAGCAAAGAAGAAGACGAAGAAGAAATATGAGCAAAGAAGAAGAAATACGAGCAAAGAAGACGAAGAAGTAATATGAGCAAAGAAGTCGAAGAAGAAATATGAGCAAAGAAAAAGACGAAGAAGAAATGCGAGCAAAGAAGAAGACGAAGAAGAAATATGAGCAAAGAAGAAGAAATACGAGCAAAGAAGACGAAGAAGAAGAAATATGAGCAAAGGAGAAGAAGAAATACGAGCAAAGAAGACGAAGAAGTAATATGAGCAAAGAAGTCGAAGAAGAAATATGAGCAAAGAAAAAAACGAAGAAGAAATGCGAGCAAAGAAGAAGACGAAGAAGAAATGCGAGCAAAGAAGAAGACGAAGAAGAAATGCGAGCAAAGAAGACGAAGTAGAGATATGAGCAAAGAAGAAGACGAAGAAGAAATACGACCGAAGAAGATGAAGAAACGCGACGAAAGAAGAATAAAAATAAAAAGCGGTCTTATTGATAGTTGGCTTGCTGTTTATTGCATATTGGAAGGAGATATCAATAGCTACCACAGAGTGGTCCGAGTTACCAAGAGGGTAATATTGCGATTCTCGGCAAGAGCGAAGAGAGGATGGAAAAATAGTTCCAATAGAACAGCATGTTGCTCGGTTTGGCTAGGAAAACGAGTAGGTAAGTGCAAGATTTGAGTGAGGGATTGGACAATAGAAAAAATAATGTCTGTATACCAGCAATAGCAGTACCTTTAGAATGTTTCAGCCATGTGTCGTGGTGAGCATTAAAGTTACCGAAGACAATGATGTTCACAGATGGATGAAGAGAAAGTGCCATTTCTATACTGTCATCTATTGCGTCTAATATACTGCAGTCTTGGGAGAGGAGAGCAGTAAAGGAAAAAGAGATAGCTGACAGAGTTTAGTAGCGAAAGACGAAAGCACATGAAAGACTAGTTTGCAGCCTTGAGAGATAATTCCATGTCCATCGGAAGATTATCCCAGATGTAAACACCAAGGACATGCATGTGAATGCTGGAATCTTTTCGGCAAATAGGAAGATATCTTGGAACCAAAAATTAATTGGTAGCAATAGAAGAATTCAATTTGGTTTCAAAGAGAGCAAAGGTATCTGGCGACTTTTTTGGGAGAAAATATTCTGCGCTGCAGAAGGTGGAACGGATACCACGATTATTGGAGAAAAAAAGACTGTGGGGTGGGGGTAGTCGTTTTTTTGTTAGTTTAGTTTTATCTCTTTTTGCTGCTTAGATTTAAAATATGGCCTATCATTATGGGGCACCCTATATATATATATATATATATATATATATATATATATATATATATATATATATATATATCAATCGGTCGGTTTTCGGTTCCGGCTACTTTTTGAGCTGCATTTTCCTAACTTCGTTTTCTTTATTTTCTTGCCTTCCGGGTTTCGTGACTTTTTAAGTTATCACTTCTAATTACAAGATATTCATTTAATTTTCATTTCGTCTCTACGTTTTGAATTTTATTTCAGTTTCTATTCTTTTCTTTTGGTCATTTCTCTTTTATATTGTAATATTTTCGTTTTTTTTTTAATATTTACTTTATACTCTTTTTCATTGATTTTTCATCTTACTTGTATGCTCTTTCACGTGCCATGCCTCTTCCGGATGTCGCAGTGAATAAAAAAATGCAATATAAGATCTGGCAAAAATTACAATAATAACAGAAAATTTGCAATATGAGCACTGGTAAAAAATGTTCTGAGACATTAGGTTTATAATTCATACACAGATGCCTTCAGAGACACATGGCACAGTAAAAAAAGACGTCGATTCAGTGACTAGACCCAAAGAGTTGTGAGTTCAATGCCTGGCTACAACAGCGGTGAACCAAAACTTGAAGACTTGAGTTAAAGAAAATGGTACGTGGAACTACAACAATCTACCTCGAAATAATAATAAAGAGTTCGGTTCGTAATTCCAATTAAGCTTGAAGGCCGAAACGTTGTGAATATGGCAATGAAGATGAGGCTAACAGTCCGAATAATTTAAATAATGTAAGTAATTACAAGTTCTAGTTATCTTGCTTTTTTTTCTTTTATCATATTACTTTATCTTCATTTTTTACACCATCATTTCCATGCACTTTTTTCTTCCTTTTCATTCATTCGTTTTTTCTCTCTTTATATATATATATATATATATATATATATATATATATATATATATATATATATATTGAGCTTTTGCACTTTTTATTTTTATTTTTTTACATGTTGTAGGTAACGGACTTTTTCTTACTCTTTCTTTCTCGTACTTTTTATTTCTTTTTTCTTTCTTTCTATCATTATGTTACTTTTTTATGCCTCATTTTCATTCCCATTTTCTTCTTTTTTTTCGGTCATTTATTTCATCCTCATCAGAGTTCCTTGAAAAACGCATAAAGCAGGAATAATGGCACAAGCACTTCCTTACACATGAGTCGCATTTATAATAAAGATGAAAAAAATAGCTCTAAAATCAAACATTGAAACACAGAGAGAAAATCACAGCTACCGTGTTAGCATATTCACACACAAAAAGAAAGGCATATTTAAAAAAATGCATTTTACACGCATACGTTGCAAACAAACAGAAACACATATAAGACTGGCATTATATACGCACATAGGCAAAAACATAGACTAACAGAGGCAGGTTTACATGCTTGTAAAAGAGTGTAAAGGGACCAACAGGTTGCCACTGTTTCGTGAAGTCTTGTAAATACATATACATATAGAAGCTATGTGTTACTGTAGAAGTAAACATGATATATAAAGGGACGAAGCCAGTGCGCATGTGTGTTAAAAGCTTGATACAAATAACGTTTTAATGCGATGTGTTTCACGAAAACAGACGAGAGCAAAATTGAAGTACTTTGTTTTTTTATCGTCTTTTTCTTCTTTGGTTGTGGCAATTTTCCATTGCTTTTGTAATATTTTATGATTAATCTTACATTTTTGAGTCATTCACTTTCTCTGTCTTTCTTATATATATATATATATATATATATATATATATATATATATATATATATATATATATACGCGCGATATGCACGGGAGTCATATATATATATATATATATATATATATATATATATATATATATATATATATATATATATATATATATATATATGTATCGGCTGCTATGGATAAATTGTCGTCTAAATTACGCAAAAATGAAAATAACACTGACATCTAATTTTAGCAGGTATATTTACCTAAATTACACAAAAATATCTTAAAATACTAAAGATTAAATTTATTCAATAAAATCTCCATTTGCTTCAAGCACGGCCTCCAGATAACTTCTGAATCTCTTGCAACTCTCCTGGACGGTTTCCTTGTTTAAGTTGGTGAATGCTGCCACAATCCTTGCCTTCAGTTCATCTTTGGTATTACAAGGAGTTTTGTTGATCTCTTGCTCAACTGCGCCCCACATATAATAAGCAAGTGGGTTGCAGTCTGGGGAGTGATGTGGCCAGATGCAAGGTGTGATGTGGTCACAGAAATGATCTGACAGCCACGACTGGGTTCTCTTGAATGTGTGACATGCTGCTCACTCCTGTTGCCAGACATAGGGCCTTCCAGTAGCCACCCTCTTGACACAGGGCAGTAGTACCACTTCAAGTCACCTGATGTAGGCCACCTTGCTGAGTTTGAAAACCTCACCAACAAATTCGGGTTTTTTTTTTCTTATCAGAACGATCAGAGTGAGTTTTCCGATCTGCCGTACTTACGTAATCACCATTAGAGTCACCCAACTCTTTCCGAATCATCTGCGCTGCTCTCACAGTGACACCCCAGTACCATGAAATGTTTGCATGGGAGATTCCGGTGCGAGTGCCAAGCAGTACATGCGTGGCATTATCAAATTACTGGCGGAATGAATTGTGCCATGGAGGTTTTATTCTCACAGACGGTTCCCAAAAGACCCTGCTATACTGTGCAGTCATCAAAATAAAAAACAAACAACGCGCATGCGAGAAATTAAAAATATAATCTGGGAACATTTTATACATTGAACCCTGTATATATATATATATATATATATATATATATATATATATATATATATATATATATATATATATATATATTATTTTACTCCAGGCATATAATTTCCGCTGTATCTCTATATACATATATATTTTTCTTATGTATATTTCTAATTTGTATTTGTAAAATAAGTGATATATATATATATATATATATATATATATATATATATATATATATATATTCCTTATTTTAGGAAGGCTTGAGTGTAATTCACCGTTAGATCTGTCAACCAGCTATATATATATATATATATATATATATATATATATATATATATGTAGTTGAAAAATAAAAGGGAAAAACCTGTTAAAAACAAGTATAAAAATACAAAATGATCAATATATACATCAATATTTCGTATCTATCTATCTATCTTTATATATATATATATATATATATATATATATATATATATATATATATATATATATATATATATATATATATATATATATAAATTGGGCTATATATATGTGTATAATATATATATACATATATGTATATATATGAGTGTGTAGGTATATATTTTCAATTATGTGCACATTTGTACTCACCAACATACATATATATATATACTTATATATATATTATAAATTATTATATTATATTACGCAAACACACATAGTCACACACACACACACACACACACACACACACACACACACACACACACACACATATATATATATATATATATGAAGCGCATAAGGCTGGAAGATAAAGGTAAATTTTCAGGTATCCCTTTTTTATTCCTGATTTTCCTTCCCGCACTTCCGTTCCCTACTGCTTCCTCCTCCCCTTCCTCATTTCCTTACTTCCCTCCTTGTGCCTTCCTTTCATTATTTCGACTCATGCCCGCGTATTTTATTCCTTATTCTTGGAGATGTACCAGTGAACAGCAGGGACGTCTCTTTGCCCTGCGGTTATATGGGTCCGTATCATGAAACCCAATTACCAGAACGAACTGCTAAGACAACAAAAGGACAAAAGAAAAAGAGAAAAAGATTGAAATGATAAAGTGAGAGAAACGAAAGAAGCGAAAAGAAAGGAATGACAAACGAGAATAAATAAATTGCGAAAATGACAAAAAAAAAAACAAATTTGGAAAAAAAGTCAAATCATGAAAATAAAAAGTAAAAGCTGGTAAAAGAAATCTAAATAGAATAGCTAAAATAAACAAAAAGAAATGTAAACTTAAAAATATACGACAATGCGCAAATAAATCTAAACGAAGAAGCAAAAACAGGGTAAAAATAATAAAATAAATGAAATGAAGATGCTATAAAGGAGGGAATAAAACAAAAACACATAATCAAAGATATATATATATATATATATATATATATATATATGCACAGTGTATATATATATATATATATATATATATATATATATATATATGCACAGTGTATATATATATATATATATATATATATATATATATATATATATATATATATATATATATGCACAGTATATATATATATATATATATATATATGCGATATGTTATATATATATATATATATATATAATCTATCGCATATACAGCGCTGGTGTTACACACACACACACACACACACACACGCACGCACACATATATATATATATATACACCGTGAATATGTATCTATCACAGGTGACGGAGGGAATAATGGATAGTGAATTGGAGAGCCGATTTCGGAATCCAGTCAAATCCATTATATTCAATTATGTGCTAATAACATTGTGAAAGGTATGAATTCTCTTCTTCTCAAGCTATGGGAAAATAGCAGGACAGATCATGTTCTATAGCCTTGGATGGCAACTGCAGAAAGAAATGGCAACCTACTGCGGGAGAAATCTGCCTCGTCAGTCATAGATACATGATCGCCTAGGCGTGTATCAGGCATGGCACATTACTGAACTGTCTCCCCCCCTCTCTCTATATATATATATAGGTATGTGTAGGATAAAAAATATACATACACGCCCGTATAAATATATTTCTTCCACAGGTATTATAAATACAGTACTCAGTGTTATGAGACAGAGCTATAAGTATATATTAGTGAATATGCATAATGGGCAACGTCGATAGCACGACTCGGAGTTTATGCAGTTGCTGCAATCTTCAGGTGTAAACACAATCTGACCGTTAATTCTCGTTCTTGTGATTCAAAATGTTGTTAAAATGGTTTATTTAATTATTGCTGCCTAAAACATTAGAATTAACTAATAATAATTTATATTATTTAAATTCATAAGTTAGAAAGGCGAAGAAATAAAAAATATAAATAAATTAAAAAAATAATTTTAAATTATTTAAATTTAAATTAAAAAATTAAACAAAATATCAACGGGGTAACTCTAATTTTTGACAAAAATATCATCGCAATATCAAATAAAAAAAAATAAATATTCAGGTTGGAAATATAATGTAAGGGTGGAAATAAAAAAACAAAGAATAATAGGTTGGCGTAATCTAACTCATGACTTTGGAATCAAACCTTCAAATTGTAAGGTGAAATTATATAAACACACGTTGTAAATAAATAGAGTACTGTAATATTGAATTATATATAGTATAATGAGTTTAATAACAACATTAAGAAATTGATCTGTGAATTTGAGAGGATTAAAATAAAATAAATAAACATGATATGTCTACATTTTTTAATCAAACATGCTTGAATCTATCTATCTATCTATCTATCTATCTATCTAGCTAGCTATCTATCTATTCCTTCAAACATGATTCATTGAATAATATAGACATAAGAAGGAAGGCGCCGTAGTTTTTTCTACCGAAGAGTACTTTCGATCTCCTCCGATATCATCCTCAGACGACTTATGATAGTGATTTAACAAAAAAAAAAACGAAAAAAAAAAAAACACGCGTAAACGCTCTCTGTTGTAATTATTTTCAATTTATCCGTTGTAGCTATGGAATTTTTGCAAAACAAGCGTCTCAATATAACGGAGCCAACTAGAAATTGGTAAAAATGCAAAATGGCATTGAATGTTGGTTAAACGCACTTCAAACCGTTGCTGCTATACTCGTAATTAATTTTGTTCAATGTTGGTGGGTTGATTTTAATATAGAGGGCCTCGAAAATTTTAAGTTTTTGTTTATTATTTTCGTAGTGTAGTACATTGGTGTTGTCAACAAGTATTTTGCTGTATTGTGAAGGTGGGCCGGAATATGTTTTCAAATGTTGTGCAATAGATTTTTAAATGTGTTCGTATTGGTTTGTAGGCGTGTCGGTGTATGCATAAATGAATATATATATATATATATATATATTAAATGGTTTATTTATTTATTTTCGTCTACAGGCCTGAATATTGGAGATGCGGCGTGCTTATAACAATTCAGTTAAGTCTTGATTGATCAGCAAAATTTCATCCCATCTGAGTCGGTATAATCACATCGGACCTATCAACGGTTTCTCCTACCAAGGGAAGGCGCATGTTAAAAATATAGTTTTAAGTTCATATAAATATGCCATATTTTTAACATACATACACGCACACATGCACACACACGCACACACATATATATGATAAGATATAGTTTTAAGGTATGCTGTATTTAAATGGCCTGAAAATTTTGTTGCAGCATCGATGTTATACAGTAAACTATATTTTTAACATATATACATACATATATATATATAACTCAAATTTGTTAAAAATCAAATGCAAATCAAATAAGTATCGGAATCCGATAGAATGATGAAGTAAAGAACGAATAGGAAAGGGATATCAATCTATCATTTTTCACTTTTATTAAAGCTTCGCCAGAGATTGAGAGAAAAAAGACAAAAGATGGAAACTCTGGTATTTTCAATTTTGTTTGGATCAGTTCGCATTGGTCAGACATGTGTCACGTGCATTAAAACCGTAGATTATAATATATTTATGTAACTTTGTGAAGATTCTTGTATGTCTAAGTGGGCATCGGATGATAATGTGTATTTGTAAGTGTGTATGTGTGTCTGTCTAGTGGGAGTTTTAATGTCGTCACCTTTGTGCGGTCACCCAGTGCAGCGAGGTGTCACATGATTCTAATGTATGGCTAATCGTTTTAAGCATATATTCTTTGTATTAGATATGTTAGATTCTTTAAGAAAGGATTAAAAAAAAGATGGTGAAGTAATGTTGTAGCAATCCGATTTCTTACACATCATTAAGAGATAAATAGATAGTTCCTTTTTCCATTTAAATTAATTTAATGACAAAGGTTCTTAGGAATTTTAAATTTTTGGTGGCATTTCAATTGGGTGTTGTCCCAGGTGGTCATGCTGTGAACCCTGACTTTTTATACTCAGCAACTGTAGCGAGTTTAAGATGCTTTGAAAACCTGATATCCACCTTTGGTCAATCGAAGTCGAGCATTCCTGGGGCATGTCAATGCCCAAGCACACACTGTCAATGTAATCAAGCGAAAACTTGAAGAACTTGAGGAGTGCTATCTCAACCTGCCTACAATCCAGACCTTGCACCAACAGATGACCATCTTTTCTGAGTTTTGGCTCATTTCCTGCGCGAACGGGGCTTCACCATTTGATCTTAACGTTTATTCCAACTTAATTTCAATAAAAACAAAATAAATAGAATAACATATGTATTTTTTCTTTTTTCCTCAGTAATTTTATAATTTTAAACTTAATATAGATTAAATTTAAATTTTAAAATGGGTAAGTTTTAATTTGTAATTTCAAATTTTATTGTATAATTTAATATTTATTAGTTAGAATAAATTCTATTTTAGTCTAACCTCAACATTAAAGCATTAATTAATTATTATAACCTTAGTTCGTTGTCAAGTTTTTTGAATTCTCGTATACTTGTATTTTGATTGGTCATTCCAGCTTATGTAACAGCGTTTTCATTAACGAGGGGCGTTTGATTGATTTGAACCTTTTACAACCCTTTATTCTGCATTCAGCATCATCACGTGATAAGACACCAGAAGTGTTGAAACAAAATGGCCGGCACCCAGAAGTCTGTTTCATGCTAAACGCTATCGTCAGCCCTTGCGATTGCTTGTCGATTGCGATTAGCATGAAACAGATTGACCTCTGGGTGTTGACTTCAATGTTCACTTTTATATTTACATACGCTCTACTCATGATATTCAGCACTAACCCATAAATATGGCATACCTTAAAACTATTTTTTCAGTTGAGCTTGTAATATCTGTAAATAGTGAACAACATTGTTACGCCTAGTCACTACAGTTTTAGAGTTGTCAAAGTTAACTGACATGGACTAGTTGAAGCCACTTGAATATTGGAAAAGGGTAACTTACATCATGATGATTCGCGCCGACCGTCATAACGCCGCAGTTATGACAGCCTTTCAATGCTCTTTGAACAGTGTGAAAACAATAAGACGTGAAATGGAGAACTGCAACCGCGACTAAGAGGCCGTGGCTTGTAAGGAAGAACCCAGCAGGCATTCTCATTGCCTCCGTGCACAACTCCAGGAAAAAGTGATGGCAGAACCAAGCAAGAGTATGCGGGCTTTGTCGTGAAAAAATAGTTGTTTTAATTTCCACCATTAAGCTAGCTTTCAATGAGGACATCCGTTACCAGTCGTGTAAATGCCAAATTCTTATAGAAAAGGCTCGAGAAAACCAAAGAAACTCTTGAACAAGGTGAAACATCCTGTTGAACCTAGGGCAATCTGGTTCTTCTCTGATGAAAATAATTTTTTAGGGCGGGCTGCACAACATAGAAAAACATATATCTTGCTTACAATCCATATGACGTTCCTTGTGTCATTAATGTTTCCCAAACGGTGATGATTTTGAGTGTCTCCAGTCGGAGGAAGGGTTATGTCATATCAACTTACATCTCTGAAAGGGTCTCAAGTCCAATTTGGATGGCTATGTGGAGTTGCTGAACACCGTGGCCAAGTCTTGGTTGGAGAGGGTAGCTGCTGGAAGACCATATGTATGGCAGCAAGATTCACTTCCCAACTCCAGCAAGAGTCAGAAGTGGTTGTCAAATAATTTTCACGACTTCACCATCCCCAACGTCTGGCCACCTAACCCCCATGATTTTAATCCAATGGATGTGTGGGTGTGCAGTTGAGAAAGATACCAACCGCACTCAAGATCATCCAAAAGAAAAATAGATAAAGAAATGTGGATGACTGATGAAATTCTCGACAAGATGAAAAGGAAATAAAACAATGCCGATATACAGCACAGAATACAGTATGTGCAGAAATAGAAAAAAAAAACGAGATATAGCAGATATGCATAAAAAATAAGAGAACAGGACATCATCAACAGGTCGCATCAAATCCAAGGACGGGATACTGATAATAGAGGAAGAAAATACTTCACATATGGAATGAATACATCGAAGAAATCTTCCACGATGAAAGAGAACAACCGCCAATACATAGAAATATCGAAGGACCAGAAATATTAAAATCTGAATTGGAATCAGTAGTGGCCAAATTGAACAGAAACACAGCAGCAGGGCCAACCAGAATTTTAATAGAGATGCTGGCAGCCTCAGCTGATTTCGGCATTGCCAAGATTAGAAACAATAAATATACGGAAACATAGAAGTAAATCTATTTTTATTGCACTGCCTAAGACGTCATGTGCAAAAGAATGTGAACGCCATTGACCACTCAGCCTAATGACACATAACAAAACTTATATATCCGAATTCTGATGGCTAGAACGCGCAGCAAGATTAAACCGGAAATATGACAAGAACAGTGCATTAGAGACACTGGATGAAGGAATGCGATATTTCATGCCCAGAAAGTGTGCTTGTTAGTTCAAACAGTTCTTTGTATCATACCTTATGAAATGCTTTTGTATAATCTGTAAAGCATAGGTGTATGTCTTTCCGCATTTTTATTGCTCCTTCTGAAACCATTCTGAGCATAAAAATTACATTCCTTGTTCCAGTGTCTTTAACGAAACTGACCTGTTTTTGCCCAATTTATGTTTTAATTCTGCTGCGCACTCTATTCCTTTCAACATTCAACATCTTCAGTGTGTCCTACCTACACATAATTATATCTTCGCATTTATGTTCCACCTACCTACATAACAACATCGACAAAAACATTACTTTAGTCCTATGATGTCTTAAAAGACGAAACGCGTCACGCACAACATATTTTTCCACTTTGTCGTTAAATTTCATAACATTGTTCTGATATATAAAGAGTTATATATCATGTTCTCTGCTCCCACACACATGTATATAAGGTTTAAAGAAATTATATACGTAATTATTTAGTTCTGAGGTGTATTATTTAAATATTATTCACGATCTCTGTTGTTCCGGCAGAATGTGTAATTGTATACCGATTTATCAGGCAAGGAAAAGGAATGAACTGAATAAAAAGAATAACTAACAAAAAAAAAAATATAATAGAAAACAACTGATATAAGAAAAACATGAAAAAGTAACATAAACTCATAAAAGAAGATCAACAGACAGATGTCCACCTAAACAGTAACAAATGCCTAGGTTACCAACACACACACACACACACACACACACACACACACACACACACACACACACGCACTGCGTATTTAGGCAGCAATCCTTCATTTATACATGTTTAATTAAAGACGACAGAAAAGAAAACACTTGTTAGAACACAAGAAAAATTAAATAAAAAGCTTAATTGCAGTACCTTATCTGTCGTCTATAATGAAACATATATATATATATATATATATATATATATATATATATATATATATATATATATATATATATATATATATATAGAGAGAGAGAGAGAGAGAGAGAGAGAAAGAAAGAGAGAGAGGGAGAGAGACAGTCAGACAAACAGAAACAGGGTACATCAGAAATACCTCCCGCATATACTACCTAGAATTAGCCCCCGCATAAAAGATAAGATATTAGCTAAAGGTTGCGGCAGAAATACCTCCCACATTTTAAAATGTCACCTGTGTGGTGCTAGTGAACTTAGGCAAGTCTTCATCTAACTAATGTCTTACCATTATGTGGGAGTTTTTTCTGTCTCTCTTTTTACCTAATCTTATCATTATGTGGGATGTATTTCTGCCGCAACGTACATCTATCTATCTATCTATCTATCTATCTATCTATCTATCTATCTACTTATCTTATGCTGCCTCTCTCAGAAACTGTAACTAATATATATTCGGTGTGTGTCAGTGTGGTGATAATAGGACAAAGCATTTTAACGATGCGTTTCGGTGTCATCAGGTTGGAATGAAAGATAAAACTGTGTGTAAGTAAATTACGTTGGTGTTTTTAAGGATAAGGAGAGCAATAAATAAATTAAAATACCTTATCAGATCCGGCCACCAGAAGGTATATTTTATATATCTTAGAGCCGTTGGTGTCTGTTGGATTTAAAATTTATCTCTGTCTTCCTTCCTCCCTCCCCCTCTCTCTTTCTCTCTCTCTCTCTCTCTATATATATATATATATATATATATAATAATAATAATAATAATAATAATAATAATAATAATAATAATAATATATATATATATATATATATATATATATATATATATATATATATATATATATATATATATATATATAGATAGATAGATTTGAACGAACAGATAAATATGCACATTAGGGCAGGTCGATTTTAGAAGCATGGTATTGTACTCCTAGGGTTTGACATGATAAATAATGACGAAACATATTTTTCCTAATCATTAGCGTTTTTTGAGGAAACGAGTTTAAAATCAAGTATAGGTTAAAAATTGGAGTATTGGAATTTCATTTTGGTGATCAGTGAAACACTTATAGCACACCTTTATAAAATTTATAATTGGAATATAAAAAACATAATAAATTCTAAGTTGTTAGATGTTATTCATTGATTAGCCATTTTTGTAATTATTTACCGTTTTCACTTATAGAATATAGTAAAAAAAATGCATATATTGCTTGTGGTGATTCATAACTATAATTCTGATTTTAATATATTTTCCATTCAATTTATCTAATACAAAAATATCAACTTTATTTGGATTTATTCTTGAAATAATAAAATTTTGAAATCAATTTGGAAGTAAAACCTGCGGAAATTATGTATTTCTGTACACTTTTTCAGACAATCTTTAAAAGTAAAAGCTCAAAAATTGGTAAAAGCTATCAATGTAATTTTTTGGTGTCAGTACTTGGCCCATCAAACTCCAGCTTTTGTATTTTGTGCAATCCATGATAAAGTGAAATAGTTTTTTTTCGTACTACGCGCTTCATCCTTTAGGACTAAAGTGGTGCTTAATTTGATGTGATTACACACGTGCATGAAGGAGAGGGGACGGTGAAATTTTAAATTTAATTTTTTTTCTTTCAATTTGTGTTTTGGGTACTATATTCACACGAAAATTTTTAGCCATTTTCTCATAGATTTTACTAAAGTTATTCTTGATATATAAAAATTTACAT
Source organism: Acanthosepion esculentum (assembly GCA_964036315.1). Classification (NCBI taxonomy): domain Eukaryota; kingdom Metazoa; phylum Mollusca; class Cephalopoda; order Sepiida; family Sepiidae; genus Acanthosepion; species Acanthosepion esculentum. The sequence continues at coordinate 64,363,331 of OZ038480.1, read as the reverse complement.
ATCATTTTCCCATAGGGAAATAACCGTAGCATTAAACTCTATGCCGTTAGCAGCGTTTTACTGCTAATGTCTGGTCCGTTATGATAATTATGGGAGAGTAATTTCTCTAAGTGCCCACTCATTCATTCTCTTTTCCGACATCCACAAATATGGAAAGTGAGAAGATTCTTTTTTTACTTTTTTCTAGAATTCCCTAATACCTTAAAAGCCTTCCATTTTTGTCCCTATTTTTACGAATCGTACAGAAAAGAGATAGAATAGATCGGGTATAAAATTGTAGTAGAAGCAAAAGTAACAGAAAGGAAAAATCGATATTGTGAAAAACTCTTGGAATGATATGAAGGAATCGGTACAAGAACTTCTGTTGGTTCCACTGTTAGTAAAAATGGCTACAAAAACACACCTATCCCTAAATTTATAGACAAATCGTACAGCTAATAAGATAGAGCACTTCTCGACTTCATCCTCCTTATTTTTTTCTTTAGTTTTTGAAGTCAGAACACTACAATCACTTGTCTGTAACCCTTTTGTGCATTAACACCTTTCTTAGTTTATAAACTTCTTGCCTTACACTTGTTTGCATATATATATATATATATATATATATATATATATATATATATATATATATATATATATATATATATATATATATATATATACACACATATATATATATATATATATATATATATATATATATATATATATATATATATTCTGCTTATCTTTTCTTTCTTTTCTTATTGTTTATTGCAAACTGTCAATTCTGTTTGTTAGGCATTTCTGCCAATTACATTTAACAATGGCCAATTACTCGACAACTTCAGGGGCTTTGTTTTTGACATAAATTCTTTCTATATTTTAAGTAACAGATGTAAGTAACAGATTAAGGAAAAATATGAATCCAATTGCCAATTAAAAAATAAAATAGAATTGAATCAAATCGGCGAAGGAAGTCATTTTATGTTCTCAAATTGATATATATATTCAATTTCATCACGATCACAAATCCTGTACCTCATTAGGACCGAAGGCACACATGTACTGAAGCCTCAGATGCAGTAGGTGTATCTAGGGCAAGATAGCCTGAGAGATTCTATTCTTTCCGGGCTTGTTTTGAATTCAGACCTGTCCTACTTCAAGATTGGTAGCCCTGCCAAATCAGTTATATAGCCCGTGACTGGGGGAAGATAGATTCTGGCTTTTTCCAATTGCGTTCGTGCGAAATGAACGAAACCGATTTGGTCAGTCTTTGATTCCACTTCCCATGACGATAACCGTTACACTACGCTCACATATTTTCCTTGTATAGCCCTCTTATTTTCCAGCTTCTCTGGTAGTAAGCATCCATTTATCTCGCGAGATAAAGGTAGCGCTTTGATTGATCAACGTTCAGTCCATTGGTGTTGAGACTGGAATAACCACCGCAGGGCGCAGGCCTCGGTGATGGTATATGGAGCGCGTGCAGTACCCAGATCACATATCTCCACTCTCGACCGCACCGACAAGATCTAAAGTAATACAAGGAATTATATTTGGGGCCGGCTTATCTGTAGGAGTTGCCGAAAGTTTGTTAGTGTTGACAGAGAGAAATAATAATAATAATAATAATAATAATAATAATAATAATAATAATAACCAACTGGAGAATTGCAGGAAAAGAGGTAGAAATCTCAGTACAGCATGGATAGATTACCGTAAAGCCTTTGATAGTGTGCCACATTCTTGAACCTTTAGGGCTTTGGAAATGTACAAAGTGTCCTCAGTGATAGTAAATTTCCTTAAACACGGCATGGGAATGTGGAAAACTGCCACTTCCATCCGCCTGAATATCCAACGAGAAATCTTTCAAGGAGACTCCCTGTCACCCCATCTGTTTTTCTGTGCTTAATCCCCCTTAGGCATAAACTAAATAATAATAGCTATGCATACAAAGTAAACAAGAAATTATTCATTCACCTACTCTAAATGGATGAGCATGAAATCTTTACCAAAACGACAATGAGTTGAAGAGTCTCCGCAATCCTCAATACTGTAGAATGTTTCAGTGACGACATAGGTATGAATTTCGGATTATATTAATGTGCAAAAGTAACATACAAGAAAGGGATAATTACGTAAACACATTCAACAGATCTGGATTTTGTCACAAAAATTAGGGAACTGGAACATGCCTATAAGTACCAAAGAATTAGCGAAGGAGATGGACCAAAGTGAAGGAGAAAGTAATACTACATGCGAGTGCGACTGGTAATGAATTCCGATCTGAATTTAAAAAATAGAATATCAGCCATAAACACCGTGGTGCAATACAGTTTCAACATCCTTAACTGGACATTAAGCGAATGGACGCTAAAAAGAGAAAACTTCTCACTTGCCACCGCATGTATCATTCCAAGGCTGATGTTGAGCGTCTGTATGTGTCCAGATCCGAAGGAGGCAGAGGATTAGTTCAACTAGAACTGTCTTACAAAACTACAACAATCGGTCTTCAAAGATACCTGGAAACTACAGAAGACTGGATGATGATCTGTGTCAAAGAACACGAAAGAAGTAAGAAACTTTATTCAGTGATAAAGGCAGCCAACCTCAAGTGGGTGAAGGAATGCAAGTAAAACATAATACACCTAATGGAACTGAAAAATCATTAAGAAAGGAAGCAAAGACAAATGCAGTCGACCAGATACAGAAACAATGGCAGGATAAACGTCTTCAAGGTCAATATTCTACCCGCATTAAACAAGCTGATGTAAACAAACCTCGTACCCACCAGTGGCGACGTAGTGCATGGTTAAAAGCTGAAACCAAAGGTTTTATTCTTACTGCACGGTACCAATGCTTGCTAACTAGAAATTGCTAAGCACACATACTGTAAAATTACGTTAGGCAAAAATGCAGATCCTGGGTAAATATCCAGAAACAGCTGATCATCTTGTATCAGGTTGCACGGTATTAGCACCCACTGAATAAATCTTTTACGGAAAGGAAACTGCAAGAAATTGTTATGAACACCACCTATACCCGGTTACGGAGATAGGTTATGTAACAATTTTATGTGACTTTACAATACGCAAAGACAGAACAATCAAAGCTAATCGCCCAGACATTGTATTCAGAGACCGCAAAAACAAAATGTGCCTTCTTATTGATATGGCAATCCCTACAGACCGTAATGTATCTTTGAAGAACTTCAAAAGATTATCAAAATACCTTGAAATCAAAATCTCCAAAATATGGCATTTGAGGACATCAATAATTCCAGTTGTAGTTGGAATCCGCGGATTGATTGGAAAAGATTCTAATAGACTTATTGAAGTGATTCCTGGTAGTCCATGCATACAAACGATATGTTGAAAATACAAAATAATGTACTCACAAGTACAGACCTTACGAAGGTCGTTATCTGTGTAAAATATGCGTGATGTTAGGTGTGTTTTCTTTTTCTTCAAAATATGGTTAGTGGAAAATGTCATGATGCTATTTCTGACTTTAGGTCTCTAGTTGGGACCTTGAAAGAAATAAGTGTACACCAGAAATCAAAGGAAATAATAATAATAATAATAATAATAATAATAATAATAATAATAATAATAACAACAACAACAGACTAACTAGTGTCACCATCAATTAAGCACTTCTTTGATTTGCCTATGAAATTTAATATGAGATGTCGATTTTAGGGGCAGCAGAAATATTTAAAAAACGGAAAATAAATAAAAATAGATATACGAACGATATGTTGAAAATTTCTCTTCTCAAAATTTAATGAAATATCAAAACCTTGGACGTTTTTATAAATAACAAAGCATTTTTTCAAAATCTCTTCTTGGTCAGGACGATAACATTTCAGCATTTCGCAAAAAAAAAAATCAAGACAAAATGTGATCTTGCAAGTAGATGCGAGCAAACTTGTTTTTCTTATACGACATGCTAAGTTTCGCTATCTTAAGTCAACGTTTCTTTGTAAGACACGAACTAAAAAAAAAAAAATTCAGCATAATAAGTGACGCAAACATGTTTAGCCTGTGTGTTTTAGCTTGAAAGAAACGTGAAAATATTTGCTTGATTTATTATATTTTTTATCTGGCAATATTCATATCGTGTTACTATCATTTTCACTCATACATACTCACGGGTGAGGGTGGGGGCGTTTCGCGTATATGGAGACAGAGAAGGAAAAAATGTTTTACTTTGCTTATTTTATTTTGTGTTTTCGATCACGTCAAAATATCAATATAAGTATAGTTTCTGTTGTTTTTTTGTCCACAAATATGTCTCACACCTGACACTGCGCCCCTCCCGCCTAGCTTCTAAAAAAAACTATTTTCTTCGTGTTCCTCACACGATTCCATTTCATTTTTTGGTGGGTCTCTGTTAATCTTCATATGGTTATGTGGTGATTTTTTCCAATGTTTTCGATATCCAAGCACACACACACACATATATATATAGCTATCTAGCTAGTTAGATAGGTAGAGATAATTAAGTTTATATATATATATATATATATATATATATATATATATATATATATATATATATATATATATATATGTGTGTGTGTATATATATATATATATGCGTGTGTGCGTATAAATATATACACAGACATATATTTGTATGTACGTAAATATAAACGTAAACAAACACATGCACCATTATATTATATGTGTGTGTGTGTGTGTGTGAGAGAGAGAGAAAGAGAGAGAGAGAAAGAGAGAGAGAGAGAAAGAGTTTATGCTTGTGTGCGTGTGTAGAAATAAGATAGTGATTTATATATATATATATAGTGACCAACCGCCTGATGATTGCGTGAAAGCGCATGAAACTGGAAGTAGTGGTTGGTTACTAACGACCTGAGATTTGCCTTCATATGTATATATATATATATATATATATATATATATATATATATATATATATATATAATAAATAATGTTTATGCCTGAAGATTGTGTTCAAGCATGGAACAGACTATTGGCATTCGTTGTTGACCTCAGTGTTCACTCCTATATGTATACGCGCTTTATCTCTGATATTTTACCCCTGAATATAGGATACCTTAAAAATGTATTTTTACCATATATATATATATATATATATATATATATATATGTATATATATATATATATATATATATATATATATGTATATATATATATATATATATATATATATATATATATATATATATATATATATATATATATATATATATAGCTATGGTGTGTGTGTGTGTGTATTTAGGCAGCAAATTCTCTTTTAGGCATGTCTGAATAAATTACAGACATTATGTCTGCTAATTTTTATGAATACATAGAAGGTTATTTGTGAGTATGAACAGATTTTGTTGAAACTTAGCAGACAAAATCTCTGTAATTTATTCAACGAGACACATAGGTGGGCTTGGAAAATCTGATCCTAACGCGGGACAGATTGACGGAAAAAAGGCCAGAGGAAAGCATCGCGTAACACATGATGGGCTTGATCAAATGCATAGTGGAACAGAGTTTGATAGAAATAACAAAAAGACAAAACTCCTTAAGAGCTACAAGGGACAGGAAGAGATGGTGGGCCATGATTGCCTACGCCCTGAAGGGACACGGCACATAAAAGAATAAGAAAACCAACCAGAAAACCGCAATCTCAGCCAAGTTTCATTGAGTTTTCGTACATTTTTTCAGCTACTGCCAGCCATTGCGTTTTAAATAAATCAAATCTCTAGTGATGATACTTTTAACAAGTTAATTGTGCTTGAAGTTTTTTAAAGTTAGTCTCATTTTAGAAAAGAACAACAAAAAAAGACGCTACGATTTGCCTAAAAGGAAGAACGAGTCTACATCGCATCGAAGTCACTTTTCTCCTAAACTGACGACGTCAAAAATACTAGGTTTACAGAGACAAATCATAGACAGTACCTGAACAGGTACAACTAGAGAGTAGTAAGTGGTAACTCCCCACACTCCAGGACTGACTGGAGCCTCGTCACAGCATATTATTCAATGTCATACTCGGATGCAATTTAACGCCATATCCGTATGCAGTTTTATTTCATATGCATAGAAATATACATTAGGATAGCTCCGAAACTAATGCCTCCGATAGGCCCACGACGTCAGAGGCGGGTGTCAGTGGCAGCGCAGTAGAGATCGAGTCTAGCCTCCATATTGAATCTAGCCATAAATTTTGTTGTATTTTGACGGACAGCGGCTAAACAAAATGATATCTAACATGAAAATGTGTGCGAAGGTGAATTTCCTGTATGAGTAAAAAAAATTTCATTGACATGTATCGACACTTGATTAGCGTTCGCGGAGTCCAAACGGTGGATATATGTTAGGAAGCGGTTTTGTGTTTCAGCAGTGACGACAGCAATGTGTATGTCAAGTCACATTCCGAGAAGGCTACACAGATATCAAAATGCGACATTTGATCATTGGTGGCAGACAACGTAGAAAATTACTGTTTTGTGAATTAAAATTTGGTCAATGAAATGGTGTTTTTGTGTTCGCTGTATCTGTTGTCGTTTCAGTAGAAATATAAAAAATGCATTATTTTTGGAGCATCCTACACATACACACACATATGTGTGTATATGTGTGTATATATATATATATACGTGTGCGTGTATGTTTTTGTGTAGATATTCTTAGAATTATTTAAGAGTCAAAATGAATAAAAAGAGACAAGAGAAAACGCTACAATTTGTTTCAGTATAGTTTTTCTCTTGTCAATTTTATTCATTATATATATATAAGTTTTGTATTATAGGTACTTCTACGAAATCGCAAATAATCAGCATACCTTGATGAAAACATGCTACAGCTGTCATACAAACATAGTTTTATTGTCAAAATCTTCATGTTTTTATTAAGAAGAACAATCAAAGTACTTTTAGATTATTTAATTAATTTTTAATCCTTTTTGGAACATTTGAAATTTTGATTAAAATCTTGTATTTTCTTACGTCAGCGGATGTACTAACTTTTAGCATAGTAAATTTTAGCCTCTTTTTTTTGCGGTGAAAGATACATTAACTTGGAAATTCATGCAAAAATCAAATGATTCTTGGATTTTAATGAAATTTACAGGACTTAAAATATTTCGAAACGATTTTATTAGAAATTATTGGTAAAAATATTATTTTTTTACATGTGTTTCACACCCTCACTTCATTTTATGAAAACTTGAGAAATTCAACGTGATAATTATTAGTGACTTCATAAGTTAAAAGCAGAATTCTTTGGAGAATTTCAATCACCGATTTCGTTTGCAAAATCGGACTCCGTCTAACAGAAAATCTGCTCTGAATCGAAAAGTAAAAAAAGCAATAAAACTAAGACATTATTTAATTAGAGAATCTTTTAATTGGTTTTTATAAATATATATATATATATATATACATATATATATATATATATATATATATATATGTGTGTGTGTGTGTATATTAAGAACAATATGAAATTTTACAAGATTTGTTTTATTTTTTAAAATTTTAATTAGAATAATTTATAATATTTTAAAACCTTTTAAAACTCAGTTTCAATGGTGTAACACTTAGGAAATAATGTTATTTAGTAAAATTATATATACTAATCATATATCGGAAAGCTTATTACAATCTGACACCCCCGGATATTTTAAAAAGAATTTTGAATTGTTTTTGTATGTGTATAACGTGCCGAATTTTATACATAATACAAGCTTTTCGTCATCGGCTGTCACGGAGCTGTTAAAAACCTGTCAGCATAAATAAACAAGGGACCGTCGAGATGAAAAATGCATTTCTGTCATATTTTAAACTTAAAAAAATAGTAGTTGGTTCAAATCAGATTAATTATACTTTAAATAAGTTAATACTTCTCAAATAAAGTTTCGGAAAAGTATATATTATTTTTGGGTGATTTTTTAAATAAAAAGATTTACATTTTTATAACGCGTACTTAAAATTGGCGCTAAATTTAAACATTTTAGAATTTTCAAAAATCAATTTCATCCTATTATGGTAAATTAGTTTTGAAATACAGTATAGTATTTTGTTCATTGGGAATATTAAATTTGATCTCACAGCTTAAAATTAAAACTAAAAAAATAAAAGCTTCAAGAAAGATTTTTCATTATTCAAAATTCATTTTAAACGTTAGTTATCGCGTTTTCGTGGAAAATTTATATACTATTTTGTATTTACACACACACACACACACACACACACACACACACATATATATATATATATATATATAAATGATTTATATATATTTATGATTTTTGCATACATATATAAATAAATGAATGCTAAATTATATATGTATGTAAAAATCATAAATATATAATTTATCATTTATGACTGTATGTATATATATATATATATATATATATATATATATATATATATATATATGTATATACATATACATATATATATATATATACATATATATATATATATATATGTCTGTGCGTGTGTGTGTGTGTGTATGTGTATAGAAAAAGAACAATAAGAAATTAAAAGAACACAAGGAAAATCTGTGTTTGCGATTTCTCTCTTTTTCAAAATATACATTTTTCTCTCGTTGGAACAACTATAACCTTTTCCACACACACACACACACACACACACATACATATATATATATATATATATATATATATATATATATATATATATATAATTTAGCGTACGTAAATATTTTTAGTAAAACTTTCTACGACGGGGAAAAGTTTTTATTTTCTTAATTTCTTAATCTTGTTCCTTAATGAACATAATTTTTATGTCGCTTTTATTTACCGACATTATTTATTATCTATCAATTTTCATTCATCTCTTCATATGTCTTTCTTTCTGTCATTCATCCACAATGTTATATTTTTCTTTCATTTCAGAAATATTTTTCTTTATGCAGACTTTTTTTTAATGCATACTTTATTATTAACGCTTTGCATTTCGTCTTAACGGATTTAGGGGGTTTAAAGAAAATGTTAAGCAAGCCAGCAAGCAAGCAAGAAAGAAAGACAGAAAGAAAGAAAGAAAGAAAGAAAGAATGAAAGAAAGAAAGAAAGAAAGAGAAAGGTAAAGAATTATAGATTACAGCAAGAGATAAAACAAAGAAACAGAATTATAGATATAGCGAGAGATAAAACGAAAAGAAAAAGATGCAGACAAAGATAAAAGAAGGAATGGAGAAACGGAAGTATACATGCAGCGAAAGTTCCAAGTAAAACGAATGATAAAAGGAAAGAAATCAAAATAATTATAGATATAACAAGAGATAAAAACGAAGAAGAAAAAGAATGATAGATATAACAAGAGATAAAAAGGAAGAAAGAAACAGAATTATAGATATAGCGAGATATAAAAAGAAAGCAAGAAAAATAAATCTAGCGAGAGATAAAAAGGAAGAAAGAAATAGAAAAAGAATATACCGATAGATAAAGATAAAAATGGAGGAAGGGAATTATAAAGACACGGAAAGATAAAATTGAAGAAATAAATGAAAAACAAAAATAAGGTTGGAATTAGAAGAGGAAGAAAAAGATAACTGGCACAGTTAAAGAAAAATTGAAGCAAAAATTTGATTGATATATGGAAAAAAGAATGAATGAAATAGAATGATTGATATAGCGAGAAACGGAAAAATAGATAAAACCAGATATAAAAATGAAAGAGAGGCTGTAAAATGAGTTATAAAAGATATATAAAAAATCTTCAGAGAGATATAAAAAAGAATAATGTAAAGAGGATGAGAAACACTAAAAGTAAAATGAAAAAGAAACATAACTGAATTATAAAAACATGGAGGGATAAAAGGAAAGAAAGCATGGGAGAACAAGCCTACGGCCGAAAATGAAAAGAAGAAGAATTATAGATACAACCAGAGATAAGAAAGAAAGAAAGAAAGAAAGAAAGAATGAATGAAAGAATGAATGAAAGAAAGAAAGAAAGAAAGAAAGAAAGAAAGAAAGAAAGAAAGAATGAATGTATGAATGAATGAATGTAAGAAAAATAAAAATAAAAATCGATAGAGCGAAAGATAAAAATGTAATCACACATTCAGATTAAAAGATGAAGCAAAGTATAAAATGTCCATGTGTGGGGAAATAAAATGAAAGAAACAGTGCAAAAAAGTGAGAAAAACTGAAGCAAAATATTGATAATGTCATTTGTCTTATTATTTTCTGCTTTTAGGAGAGTTCATGTTCAAACAAAACCCAGAATTTCAATAAGATATCCTCAAGACAAAAACGCCATTTTTAAATTGAAAAGTTAGCGTAACATATTCACACTAATCTCACCCTCTATAAGACCCTGTTCTGAGCTTAGTAAATATTTACATATGTATTTAAGTTACTTTTATCTAAAACAGTGAATTTCGAAAAATAAATATTAGAATATGATATTCAAAACTGAAAGATTGCTTGAAACAAATGTCTTTCATGCAGGGAGTTTTGAAATACCTACTAAAAACGTTTGGTGCAATATAATCCTTTTACCACTATTTTCACTAGTTTGGCTTTGTGCAGAAAAAAAAACTCAGGGAAATATACGATTATCGAGCTCACAATGAGCTAGTGTGTAAAGTTCAACTCTCACCGGTATACCTACCTCATTGTAGCCATCTGCCTAAGTTAAGCTTAGTAAATATATAAATGAGAGAAGAAGATACTGGTGCTAGACCAGAGAGCATTGGTTAGCAAGATAGTTTAGTAGATCATAAAGTAGAGAGTTTGAACTTCACAGGTGACCCCAGACCCCATGACGTACTGATTGACGTACTGAGCTAAACTTAGGAAAAATGAACGAAGTGAAAGAGAATGGCAAAGTAAGAAAAATAAAAGATATGTTAAAAAAGGAAAAGAAAAATAAACGAAAATAAATAATAGTGGGAACATAACGAGAGAAGATATATATATATATATATATATATATATATATATATATATATATATATATATATATATATATATATATATATATAAGTGAAAAGCATGATTTGTGGATCACCGGAAAAGTTTCAAAGTAGCCAAAGATCGTCACAAGTTCGCAATGAGATTGGATGAGCTGAATTAATACGCATCTTCTGCTTGCAAAATACACCCATCTATACTCTTTGATGATTACAATGGGCCTCTACTTTTTCATTTCTCTGCGCATGCGTGCAGCAAAAAAGCACACACTCATCCAATCATGTGTATAGATATGCTTACATATATTTGAAATTACATACAACGTACACATTAAGGTAGACAGTCATATAGAAATACATATGTACAGATGTTGTATAAGACGAAGCTTGATATTAACTATCTATATCTATATCTGTGGACAGTGTCTCCACACGAGTGCATCGAGACGTGGTGCTACTGAAAACTTCGGGAGATTTAAGCCGCGAAATGGCTTTCTTAAAGGCAGAAAATTATGGAAAAAGGTTCTGTATTTTCTTGTGATGCGATTTCGAGAGATGTGAAGATGAAGAAATATTAGTTTTAAGGTATGCTATATTTATGGAATAAAGTGCTCAATATCAGGGATAGAGCGTATGTAAATATAAAAGTGAACATTGAAGTCAACACTCTCAGATTTGATTGCGTCTAGCATGAAACAGCCTGTCGTCTCTGAATGTTGACTTCAATGTGATAGATAGACAGACTAATATATATATATATATATATATATATATATATATATATATATATATATATATATAAAATATAGAAAAAACAACTGAAAAGTTGCGAATTAAAAAAAATTGAATGTTTTTTTGCGAAAGTATTTATTTATATTTATATATATATTTGATATTTCAGATCGGCCCCGATCTTTCACCAGAAATGGCTGTTTTCAGAAGTTTGTTTACATTAAGTAGCGTCCGTCGCGAGACACCGACGTCACGTGATATGGAATGCAAGTGTGTTTGAATATTTCTAACGTAAATCTAACTGTAGTAATATTTTAGATGTTGTTTAAAATTTTTTTAACTATATCTAACAAAAAATTTTTGTTTAACTATTGAAATATTTATAAAGATTTAAAATTTTCAATTTTTTTTAATTTGCAACTTTTCAGTTGTTTTTTTTATATTATATACATATTAAGAAAGTATACGTGGCTTCTCATTATGCTATATATATATATATATATATATATATATATATATATATATATATATATATATATATATATATATATATATATATAATTTTCTTTGTGGTACAAAACATTATTTAGGAAATAAAAAATGTTACGGTCAATTAAATTGGTCTTACCTTTTTATATCCGGAATATATATATATATATATATATATATATATATATATATATATATGAACAACTGATGGATTTTGATTTGATAATCCGACAGATTTTATTACTTAAACGTTATTTTTAATGTATGCACACATTTGCTTTGTTTATTTATTAAACAGTCTGCTTATTTGTTTTCGTCTGTGTTATATAAGAATAAAGTGTCGTTGACTCATAGACTCAGTAAGAAGTCACACAGGGATACGCCGATACCAAAGACTATATATATATATTTGTCTACTAACCCGCATTTCTGGAAATACTAACCTGTATTACCATTTTGTATTATTACGTTAATACATTTATTTTCCTATATTCATTCTTGGCGATTGTTATTATTTGCTACCGAATTTCATCCCGGAATCCACAACATAAAGAAATACGTGTATTTGCGAGTACTTACTGAATTTAATATAAAAGGTTGATTCAGTATTTATGTTGGAAGAATTCGTGAAATTTTTTAGAAGTTTCGATCTGTTATATTCATAGTTATAGATTTTTCTAAACTTGGTGCAGTCCAAATTAATGCGCCCCCTTATGGTAATTATGAAATGATATTGCTTTATGATTTTTTTCTTAATTTTACATTTAATACAAACACTTTTTGAAAATGAAATAGTATTGACCTGATTCTATAATATTCTAAAAGTTAATGAAGAATACAATAAGTGAGTGCAACGTACCGTGATAACTCATTGGTTCTCCAACCATGGCGAAGACGGCTGAACTTGACAAGAGGCTCCGAATGAAGATAGTTGATGCGTACAAAGTAGGTGATAGATATGCAACACTTTCCAAGCGTTTTAATGTTCCTAGATCGACAATTCCTAGCATTATCAAGAAGTACAATGAGACTCATAGTGTTGAGAATAAATTAAGGACTGGTAGAAAACAGTTCATTTCTGAGAGAATGAAAAGGAAAATTGTTAGAGATGTCTCGAAGAACCCTCATTTAACAACAAAGGACAGTGTCGATGATGTCAAGATAGCAGGGTTAAATGTATCGCCGAAGACAGTCACTAGATGCTTTCATTGGGCAGGACTTCGAACTTGTCACCCAAGGAAATCTCCCTTGCTTAAGACTAAACACCTAATATGCAGATTAGCTTATGCTAGAAGTCATCTAGAACATGGGAGCAAATATTGGAACTCTGTTTTATGGTCAGTTGAAATCAAACTAGAATTATTTGGTCACATGAACTCCTGTTATGTATAGAGGAAAGTGAATGAAAGTCACAAACCAGAAAATACGCTCTCTACAATTAAGCAGGGCGGTGGGAGCATTCTGCTCTGGGGGTGTTTTCCTGCTTCTGGATCAGCTGAACTAGTGAGAGTACAGTGTATAATGGATAAAGAGCAGTATTTGGCTATTCTTAAAAATGATATGAAACAAAGTGCGTGAAAGCTGTTTTGGGGGGCGTCACTGGACGTTTCAACATGACAATGACCTGAAACACACACGGCACTAATTGTTACAAAATACTTAAATGACACCAAAACTAGCATATTGGTGTGTACCCTGCACAAAATCCTGACCTAAACCCCATTGAAAATTTATGGGTCTTTTGAAGAAAAAATATAATAGAAAGAAGTCCATTGAATTTGGAGGAACTAGAAGCCATTGCCAAAGAAGAATGGAACAAAATACCTATCAGTGTGTGGAGTTTGTTTCACATTAAAATAAGAATTTTGTTGTGTGCATCACTGCACATTCTTTCAAATCAATTATTTAACATTTGTGAAAAATGTGAATGAACAATCTTTTCATGATACCATGTGTGTGTATGTGCGCGCGTGTGTGTTTGTGTGTGTGTGTCTGTTAAAATGTAGTTTTAATGCATAACAAATGATAAGAAAAGAACTCCCGAATTTATTAGTGAGGGTCTCAGACTCAACACAGGGGGGCTACATCAAGTGCTTTGAGGAGGTAGTGCCACCCTGAAACAAAATCAACTAACCAACGACCAGCCTGAATATTCGAGAAATCTTACTGAAGGAAAATATGTACCTTCTGGCAGCTTTAGAACACGTGACCCCTTAGCTGGAGAAACCGCCGTTAGATCCAATGTGCTTGTAGAACGTTTCAGCCACGGAGAATCTGAGAAAGACTTGCGTTTATAAGACATGATTTAACTTTGATTGATCGTCGATCCACTCCCGCTAAGGAGGACGCGTGTTCGAATCCTGCCAGAGAGGGTAAATCTTTCTTTAATAAGATTTCTGGAATTTTCATGTCAGTAAACGTAAATAAATGTACTGTTAATAAATAAACAGAGCATCTACTCAAATATAGGTATCCATATATATATATATATATATATATATATATATATATATATATATATATATATATATATATATAGGTAACTATACTCGTGTCGAAAAACCTTCGAACTCTTGATTTAACAATAGCCAAATCAATCACGAAGGGAAAAAAGGTTTTAAAAAAGAAAGAGCCAGAAACATGAAAGTCTCTCGAAAATAATCGCATAGATACAGGTTCAAGGCCCAAAGAAAAAACCCCGATACGAGTAAACAACTAAATAAAGAGCTCAATACAAACGTAGAGCAAACCAAGTCAAACCTAATGAGCCAGACAAACCTACCAAGGTTTCACTTAGGCAGATCGTCAGGGTCAGGTGACTATATATATATATATATATATATATATATATATATATATATATATATATACGAAGAAATATAGTCTTAAAGTGTGCTATATTTATGGGATAAAGTGCTCAATATCAGAGATAGAGCGTGTGTAAATATAAAAGTGGACATGGAAGTCAGCACTAGCATGAAACAGACTGTCGACTCTAAGTGCTGACTTCCATGTTCACTTTTATATATATATATATATATATATATATATATAGTTAGGAAAATTGAACACAATGTGGAAAGAATTTTGTGGTTGATGCGTTTCTTCTTTTTCTTAACATTGTTCTGGTATATAAAAAATTATATATCATTTCCTCCACCCATATATATATATATATATATATATATATATATATATATATATATATATATATATATATCGTGTTACTTATTTACATTATTCGGACTTTTATCCTCCTTTTCATTGCCATTGATGATAACAGTTCGAATAATGTAAATAATATAAGTAATCATAATACCTCATCTCAGAGATATATCGGGTTAATTAGAAAGACTGTTTTTGAAACCAAATTTGCTGGTTTTTCGTGGTTTGCTGATAAGGAGGCCTTTAAGGGAAGCAGGCTTTGTTGTGCTCAATATGGAAGATAAAGAGAGAGCGTTAAGAGAATTAATATGAAAAAGATTTTTCACTTAAATACTCTGAATGGGAAGAAGTTTAATACTATGGAAGCCAGTAAAATCTACTTCGATTTGTTCACCACCCAATTAGATTAAAAGTTCATGAAGTTGCTTCAAAGATGAGGAAAGGTAATGGAATAAAAGAGCACATATCTCTGTACAAATATCTAAATATTGTCTTTGAAACTCACGTATAAACGTTACGAACAAGGCAATAATGCCACTAACACGCCGAAGGTTTCTCTGAGTGAAAAAAAATGAGAAGACTTTAGAAGGAACCGGAAACCAGTCCTAAACAGGAAACCAGGGATAACTCTCTACTCCTGTTCAAAAGACCAGGGTGGAGATTTAACCGGACGATAAGCGAATCTATCTACTACGTTTATACACATATTTGGGAAGCCTGGGGTCAACACTGAGCGGCTAGAGTCTGTTTCATGCTTGAAGGCAATCTTTTGGCAATGAAAAATGCATTTTATATTTAAAATGAAAGCTAAAATCTTTTTATGCGGGTACCTAATAACACCACGATGCTAAATTTTGTTCAATTTCTAGAGAAATAGCTACTTGTTACTTTTGAAGTCTTCTTCAAGCAGTAAGATGCCTGTTTATCTGGTACGAAGCAAGGCAGTTATTAATAAGAGAAGTGAAAATTAATGCATGCTAGATTTCACAGCTCTAGCACCACTCCTTCATAGTCAGCCAATAAAATTTTCAACTCACCCAAGGGTGGGTTGAAAATTTTAATTAATTGATCTTTGATTTTTAGCGGACTCACATTTTGAACTTTTATTGCTCTTTAGGCAGCCGTCATTTATTAATAGAGGTTTAATTAAAGACAATGAATGATTTTTTTAACGTACAACGGTATCCATATTATCATAGCAAGTATATGCTGGAGATGGGGGTGTCGGATTTAAAAGTATTAAAAAATAAAAATAACAATCTTTTAAGCATTTCACCCCAAGTAAGGCTAGAGTGCCGCTAGTACACAAGGGGTTACGGGGAGCAAGAGTAAAGAGACGTGATTGAGGAAAGGAGAAGGAGAAGGACAGGGAATTAGATCAAAGCATCAGAAGATATCGATTGACATTACATTTGAATATTTGAAGACTATAACGATATAAGGGAAGCTAATAAGAAGGAGTGAGTTCCACAGACGGGAATTGCGAGAAATGAAGCTATTGGAGTAGAAGAGACGGCTACATTTATCCGTTTCGACAGTGAAAGGATGTGACTGAGATGCCAACCTAGTAACACGCTTAATTTCATGCAGTTTGGGAACCAGCGAAAATAGCTCGTCGGGGCAGTTACCGTGAAAGTACTTGTAGAAAAGACAGAGGGAAGCAACGGCACCTCTCTGAGAAAGTGACTGAAGGCGAGATGCCAGACCAGGACGAACCACAGTTTCTTTTGTTGAGGATCTTGAGACGAACAGCGTGGGCTGCAGACCCTATATAGCAGCAGTAAATAACATCCATAGTATTTGTACAGTAGAAATCACTTGATCTCAAAAGTTTAGATCAGTGATTCTCAACCTCCCTGCCGCGGCACACTAGTGGGCCGCACGATCTTCTTAAGTTTGTCGAGAAATGATGTCACGGCATACATATAAAGGGTAATTGAAACGTAACTCCCTATTTTACGTATGATGGACTCTCCGGTCTGACTATAATTATTACAAAACGAAAGAGTCCATTATGCATAAAATAGGGAGTTACTTTTCAGTCACCCTGTATATGAATACTGTGTTTGGAAGTAGTAAAGGTATAGTGTTAGTAATTGAATAAATGAATAAATATTAAACTTTATTTTGCAAATAATTCTTTTCCCTATTCTTCGATTTTGTTATTTTAAATATTTTGTTTCAATATTCATTTTTTAAAATACCCTTTTAAAATTTTGCTAAGTGTGCCGTGATATTTTCATTTGCTACTTCGTGTTCCGTTGCTTAAAAAGGTTGAGAAACACTGCTTTAGACAATACTTACACTCCAAGGGCACTTCGATTGATAGATCATTTACGGCTGAGTAGTAGTGAGTTCGATCTTCACTGGGCGCCACATGCACACGATGCTTAGAAAACAAATACTTATCTGGCACATGCAGGCTAGGGTTTATTAGCTCTCAATTACATCTCCGTCTTCGGGTAGAGTGCGTCTCAGTTGTCGTTCTGTCCGCAGCTAAGGAAAAAATACTGCGAGGTGTCCGGTTCCGAGGTTGAGCGCCCCGCCTCCCATTGCACTAGATAAGGGGTAACGATAGTCGCTACCCGACGGTTGCGGGTTCTGGGCAATTTTTATCCTTGGCCCAGGTTTACGCGCTCGGAGTCCCCATACTAAACTCGACGTTGTGTCACATCACGTCTCTGATGAGACGAGGTAAATATTACTTACACTCGAAACATGTGTAAATCAGAAAAGTCAAGTAAAATATTCACTGTTTGCAGAGTTAAATCAAATTTATGTTTTTATGTATGCACGTCCGTGCAGAGATGTAGGGTTGGTTATTTCATTTGGAGTGATGAACCCCAAGCCTTTGATTAGGTATCCGTCTAAGACAAGGAAAACTGATTTAACACCCGCCTTGTTTTGGGGATTCTTATCATTCTTATCATTGTTGACGCGTTTCGTCGTGGTGTTTGTGCTAACGCGACTGTAATCTTAGCGCGGGCATCGGTGACATCTTAACATCTGTAACTGCTCTGGTTTCTGAAGTCCAGTGGTGAGAGTGAAGTGCAGACGAGTACAAAATTGACAGGCTGGTGGTACGTAGTTGATGTCCTACGCACTGGCGGCCTGTCAGTAGATATGAAATCGTTTGCCTACATATGGCGGCAGAGGTCGGACTCGGTTGCTCCAAAGGTGACTGAGTAGCCCTTTTTAAGGATAGCACTGCTCACCAAATATCTGGAGGGATCTAGAAAAGGTGACCTAATCATTGCCCGTCTCTGACCAGTATAGCACGATTGGCGGATGTCTCATTAAATATTCAAAGTCAGCTAATGAAAATGAAACCAAAACTTAATAGCTCTTGCTCATTTCCCGCTCGGAAGACATTCCTTATTGCTGCTCTGTCTGAGACACGTCGTCCTTACGATGATCAAATCTAAGAGCAACGGGGGTAGTTTTACATTATTCTGGAAAGATAGGAAAGAAGATGGATGAGAGACTGATTTAGGGTTTGTTATACGAACGAACCTAGTATCACGCCTGAGCGAACTACCATGTAGTATAAACGACAGGCTTATGACCTATCGGTTAGATCTTGCTGCTAATCAGTGGCTATGCATCTACACGTGTCTCTGATGAAATTGAAAAGTCTTCATTCTACGAGGAATTGCAAAATCTCTTTCAATATATTCCCAGGACTGATAAAATCGTCTTGTTAGCGGGTTTTAAAGTACGTGACTGGGGGACCTGGAGTTGCCTGGGAAGGTACGGAACATGTAAAATGAATATCAACAGTCAGCTGCTTTTGAACTCTGCAAGAAGTTTCAACTTCACATTGGGAGTAAGCCATTCCAGCACAGATGTGACCATATAACTGTATAGATGCTCCCAAAGGTCCCGTCAATGACACCTACTGGACTACGTTATAGTCGGCAAACGTGATATGCACGATGTCTGTAATGTATGATTCTGATAAGTGCGAACTGTTGTTATGATCATACATTTGTACGTATCAACATGCATTTGTTCATTAAGTCAGCTGCTTGAAATTGCACTACAGGGAAGTTATTAAAGTGCTTGAACATTGCAAAACTCCAGACCCAAGACACCTGAAAAATTTCTGTATTTCTAGAATTTAAATTCAGGTTAATTTCCATAGCTGGAAAGAAACTCGTGATCAGATCTACAATACGACAAAAGAGACCCTGTGGTTAGTTTCAGCTAAAGTTCGTGACTGGTTTCATGTAAACGACCAAGACATTAAAGATATTCTATCAAATAAGAACTCTCGTATCTTGAGAGCGCATGCTACAAAAAAGGACTGCCGACGAACACTCGGCTGATAAGGCAATTCACCGAAGCAAAAGATCAATGCTCAGCGTAGGCTTCTTGAGATAGGAAGACACGTCGTGGTCTGACTTAGTTGCATAAATACAGGCTGCTGCAGAGCGAGGAATAGTGAAGAGCTGTATAGAATTCTTGCAACCTAGGGAAAGTTACTGAACAGAATAATCACACGGAGGTTGGTAATGAACGATAATACTTTGTACAAGAACAACACATATATGATTCGCCAGCAGCGCGTAGAAGAAGTAGTCAACTGCTAGAAGTGAGTCAAGTGAATTCCACATTTAAACTCCAAGTGCATACCAACATGCAATATTTACTACTGTATCTATGTGAATGGGGACATACCCATTACCGTTAGTAGCTATGCTACAACAAGAATTATAAAGGAGTAGATAGGTTAGCCTATCGTCTGGTTCACACTCATCCCCGGTTTTTTGAACAGGAGTAGAGGTTTATTCTTTGTTTTCTGTTTAGGATTGAGTCTCCGGTTCCTTCTAAAGTATTCTCATTTTCTTTCACACCAAGTAGCCTCTTGCGTCTTAAAATGTCAAATGATACTGATTGATAATTTAGAAACCTTTAACTTTAATATAATTTCTATTTACAGAATAATTAGACTGAATTACTCAAATTAGCCCCTCAAAGATGGAGGTGTCGAAGGAGCATTTAAGGAATATAATGCTTTATACCTGAATGAAAGAACTTGCAGAAGATGGTTTACCAAATTGAGAAATGGAACTTTCAGCCTTGAAGATGAAGACCGAACAGGACGTCCAGTTGAGTTTAATGATGAGCTCCTTGTGGCATCACTTGAAGAAAATTCTGCAGTGTCAGTTGAAGAATTGGCAGTGAAGCTTCGTTCAAACCGTAAAACTGTTCATCGACATCTTCAACAACTTGGAATGGTCCCTAAAATTGGAAAGTGGGTGGATAAACTTGTGGCTGGTGATGAAAAATGGATTTTTTATCAAAATGTTAAACTTTGTGGACAGTGGCTTGGCAATGGGGAAAAGGCCCAAACACAATCGAGAAGGGATCTTCATGCGCAGAAGGTTTTTCTCTCAATTTCATGGGATTGCAAAGAAATAATTCACTTTGCGTAGCTACCAACTAATGCAACAAACAATGCTCAAGTCTACTGTAAGCAATTCGAGCGTTTGAACGCGACTTTGAAGAAGAAAAAGAAGACCTGTTTCAGTGAATCGAAAAGAGTGGTGTTTCATCCGGACAATGCATGACCTCACACTGCAAAAATCACATCCCAGAAGGTTGAAGAACTTGGTTGGGAAAGAATTCCTCATCCATCATATTCTTCCGATCTTGCTCCTTCAGATTACCATTTGTTCTATACTTTACAGAATCATTTGGATGGATTAACTCTCAAATGCCATGAGGAGGTAAAAACTGACATTTTAGTGTTCTTCTCTTCAAAACCGAAAGAGTTCTTTATTAGTGGGATTAAAAAGCTTGTAAGAAGATAGAAAGAAGTCATAGAAAATCATGAAAACTACACACACACGCACACATATACATATACATACATATATATATATATATATATATATATATATATATATATATATATATATATATATATATATGTGTGTGTGTGTGTGTATGTGTGTGTGTGTGTGCAATAGATAGGTTCGCCTATCGCACGGTTGACACATCTTTTCTGTCTTTTGAACAGGAGTAGAATTTTATTCCTTGCTTACTGTTTAAGATCGAGTTTCCGGTTCCTTCTCCGAAAGTCTTCTCATTCCCTTTCTTTCCCAGTCACTTCATGATGCTTAGTGGCATTATCGCCTTGCTTGGGGTGAAATGATTAAAAAAAATGCATTTAGCTCAAGAACGACCTCAGTAATGCCCCGTGCTAGCATGGTGGAAATCGGTAAGAAATGACAAGAACACATTTCGGATTGCTCACACGGGGATAATGAAGAGTACCTGTCTGCTCTTAACCGCCCTTCAGTAAAGACCCATTGTGGAATCTATGAATAATCCTCCTACCTTGGTGTAAATAAATGCATATATCAGCAAATTGGAAATGCGGTAATCTGCTCAAAAAGGATGGCATATTTACTGAATTCCATCTGTATGGTGGGAATTACTTGGTTAATATCATGCAGAGACTCATCCTAAACACCTGAAATGGAGGGAGAGTTCCAAAGGAAGGGAGAGATTTGTTTGTTTAACGGCACATCAACTCCTTATGGGTAATTTAATGCCAAAATTTAATTTTCTTGTGAACTTTGAAGTAATAAAAATATGATATGTCATTCTGCTTGCACAATTGAACTTATAGCAGAAGATACTCAGCTTTTTTGTATATATAAGTTTGTGTGGACATAATTACTAGAGGCGGTGATATGTGTATCTTAGGTTGTAGTTTTGCTGAAGTTATATTTTGGAATATAATTCAATTTCTTTAAGAAGTTATAGGATGTTATATGGATTAATGTCATGAAAGAGTTCCTTTATGTTGGTTGGGTGATTTTTTTGGCGACATATCAATCTCTGTTGGTTATTTAATGCCGAAATCTAAATTTTGTACGTAATTTTATGCTTTCAATTACAGATATTTTGTATATAGTTTTATACTTTCAGAAAAAAGGTACTTTTTTTTTTTAGATATATAGTTTGTAGATCATAAAATATATTATTGGTAATTTTACTGTAATTTTCCTTTTTTTCTATAAAAATGTATTGTTGGTCATTTATAAACATGTACAATTTGTTTATGATCCAAGTTGAGATTCCCAACCTCCCCAGTTTGTTTTTGGTCTTCTTTTATCTCGACTGGTTCAGCTTTATTTATTTTCTATGTCCGTATATATTTTCTCCTTTCCCTCTCCCTTAGCGAGAGAGCCTCTTGAATCTGTCGTAGGGCAGAATACAACGGCATCTCTTTTTTGAGGGTTGGACGGGTCCTACTAACATCAGTTATCCTTAGGATGATTGTTTTGATATTTAGTTTGTTTTGGGGTTAATCCCCTCCTCTCTCATTGTCAATCATTAGATTTTTATGGATGAAATTTTTATTATCATCGAATTTTTATAATACGGGGTGCGTTTTGTAGGTTCTCCTGAGAGGATGCGGCATTATGATATATGGAGGGTTGATTAGTGACGGATGAGTTCTTATGGTGAATGTGCACCTTGTAATGAGTGAATGGGTCGTGAATCGGATTAGCTAAGATAGTCAGTGAAGACCAGCCTGAACCCATTCCCCCTTTTCGGCCTTGTGCCATAATTGTATATTTTTATGCAATAAATATCAATACCTCAGTGATATCTTGCTATAAAGATGAATTCAGTATAATATTTAACATTTGATTTAAGTGGGGGCTTGACAAAATAATTTGTGCTTAAAGAGGGCACTGGTTAAAAAATGATTGGGAAGCATTGCTGTAAACAGAGAACTAATGTGGAAGATCTTGAGACACTTAGACTGTCCTCCCCATTCCGTAAATCCTATCCAGTCGTTTCCTGATAAGATGCAGTTATCAGTTAATTTTGGTTGGTTTATTTGAAGAACAAATCAAGGTATGAAATGGGTCAAGCAAGGTGACCATGTAGAACCTACATTATCCTCCATTTCCTTTTCTATGCATAAATGTATATACATACGTGTGTCTGTGCGTGTACGTGTGTGCGTGTGTATGTGTGTGTATATATGTGATGGTGGATTAATAATTCTGTCGCCTGAAACTATTATTATCCAAACTGTATATGAAATTTATAATGTACAACATTTGACCTATGTGAATTAGAGAGAAGCGTTGACTTAAGTGGATTGACAGGAGAGTCGATTATGTTGAAGGATAAAAATGTATTAGCTAAAATAAATATGTTTTTATTCATTTGGCTATGGATTAATAGATGCGCCTATGTGATCGTGTGTTTATATGTGACTGTGTGTGTACACACAGGCGCATACAAACATACAGACACATACACTCACACAAACAGACACACGCACACACGCACACACACACATATATATATATATATGTACAGGGTGTATGAAAATACTTTTAGAAACATTGGGGGGCGGGCGAAAGTCAATATAAACATATGTCTGAAAATCCTTTGTTTTTGAGTTATTAAGTTTAAAGGTAATTTACGATCGATGGCGCTGTGTTGTCATGTAGACTAGATTACATTTGTCATTCGTGTACATTTTGTAATAGTGAGTTAACTGAGAAATGTTACGTTTAACCATGCTAGGATATTCATATCGGGTGTAAGCAGATATGATTTTTCCATAAGCGAATTTTCAAAACTGTCTTTATTTAATACTTTGCGAAACGAACACTTTTAAAGCACTCTCTTCTTGGCTCGACCAGATGGAAACTATCGATGAAAATAGATTTATTACGAAAATCCCAAAAGGAAAAAACATCGTGATCGTGGGCAAATTATCACCTCAGTCAGAATTTATAGGGAATTTTTTTTTTCGTTGGGATTCTATACGAATTAATTACTATGACTTATTGGAACTTGGACAAATGTGCAAGTGGCTTGTTTGAATAGACAAAATCTTTTTTTTTCTGCGCAAGTAATGTTGTCTGTTGGCGTTGTTGCTTGTTATGAAATTTCTAATGTGGTGCAATAAAATCATAAAACTGGTATGGAACGTTCTTTTAAAAGGAAATCTGTTCTTCAGATATATCATTTTCAGACAATCATTAGTTTATTTGAAACACTCTTTGCTTTATTAGCGTTTCCTGTAAATTTAATTTTTTAGAGAAATTCTTTGAACCACTTATTGAATCAACACAGCTATCCTTCGTTTATCTTCTTCTTCTTCCTTGTGTGGTCGGGACGTGGGGGATCATGAATCTCCACAACCTTCTATCCCTTCTACCTCTCATCAAGGTTTGCCCCTTCCTTTTGCCAGGACTCCCACCTGCCACCTCCCATTCCGCTATCCATCGACACAAGCTATTAGTTGGCCCGCGGCCTTACCTAATCCTTTTTCCTTCGAAATGTCCTGTGAATGTCAAATTCTCCAAGCCCCCTTCCTCATTATGTGTCTCAATAATTTCAAATATCTCTTTCTGATGCTAAGTATAAGTATCCTTTTTGTCTTCTTTGTTTAATCGATTCGTGTATAATATTCCCGGCATCCCTTTTGTAGAACCACATTTCTGTTGCCTCGATTTTTCTCCTCATTCGTGACGAAATTGTCCAGCATTCACTGTCATACAAGAAGAGATTGGTATTACATAACAGTCCAGCACTCTTTTCTTTGTTTCTGACACATTTTTGTTGTTTCTTGATACTTTGCTTAGCTTTTGAAATGCATATTTTGTTATTGCAATACGCGTTCAGTCCTATGTTAAAACACGCCCCAAATAATTAAATGTATGATGTTGACATCTTCAATTCATAGTTCGCGACTTGGGCCTTTTTCTTTTTTATACACTTAGGTACACCTTTACAAGGCTTAGGGGCCACTCGAGGTAGAGGGTTACGCTAGGAGGTAATTTGTGCGGATAGGAGTGGAAGATAAAAGATAACTTTACCTTTGAACAGATTAAGATTGTAGTGATCGGGAATCATCCTCTTCGGAGTCGGTTTCACAGAGCAGTGGTTCGCGGGAAGAAGCTGTTAGAGTGGAACTTTCTCGCCGATTCAATACAGAGGGAATGTTGGTGGTTTGCTACTATGTAAGTGTTGTGGTGTTTTCCCTCTAATGAGGCTATTGTGGACTCTTCCGCTTACTATAAAGTTAGTAGGAAAAGTAAGCCTTGGGGGAACAATGCTATAGCCTGTTCAACTAGCAAACTCTCTCCTTGGCAGAGAGGAACCCGGGCGAGACTTTACCGAAGGGCAAAGTTTCGTCCGGGGAGAAAGACAGACCCTGAACCCGTTTATGCGGTTTCTAAGGGAATATTATTGCCCGAGCCCTTAGGCTCGGACAACCCACGGTAAACTCGGTTTTGTGCCACATACATCCCTCGTGGGGGTACTGTTAAATATTAACAGTGATATAGACTGAACGCTGGTCAACCGACACACACTCAGAAGTCGTGTAACACACTTCTGTTGTATTTACTGTTCAATACACTATTTATCTGCAACCTTTTGTTTTGTTATTCCTTTAACATTAATTTGTTCACAACAGTAAGTGGTATAGCTTGTCCTTGCCGTGAAGGTTTGAATTGGCGAGACCAGGGAATGTAGTTCGCCCGATCATTTTCACTGGAAGTAGCAATAGAGCAACAAGGGGCTTGCCACATCTAGCCCGTGGGAGAGAGGTTGGAGGGTGTAAAATAATTCGTCACCCACAAGGACTCGGAGACGTTTTAGGAACATAGCTGGAGAGTGAGGTCTGGGCAACTCCCACTCTTGCCATTCTGTCTTACGGTTGATGTATAGTCGTTTGTTCACACTTTCCTTTACTATTTTGTCTACAAAGTCCTGCAGTTTTCTTTTTGTATCTGCCGTCAGTATAGTGTTATTTCCGTATCTTATATTGTTAAGATTACGGCCGCAAAAAAAAATTCTGGTAGGGTTTCCAGCTCCCTTGGAATATAAAAATTAGCTGAAGGTTAGCGTCAAAGGCGTTATGAATTTAAATGTATAAAATCTTTTAGCAAATAATGCTGGAGACTTTTGCATCTACCTATCATTTTTGCGTAAATGTATATTGTATGCATATATAACTGTATGTATATCTAATTATCAAAATGTATATTCATGCACTGTTTAAGGTTAGTTCAATCACTAGCTGTGTGTACCTGCGTATACATATCTATAGAGATCACCCAGATATACTTGTTCACACCGAGAACAAAGTCGTAAATTATATGACCTAGATCAGATTTTCATATTTACATCTTAATGTTTAGGCGCTTACGCATTGCAAGTCCCTTTTAATTCAGTCGGTTCACGTTTTCAATCTAGCGACATTTCCAATACTTTGATGTACTTTTTCTTCGCGCGGCAGGATTATGTTTATATCGTTGTTACAAGGTCCTGGCTTCCAATACAATGAGTCAGGGCAGAACAGAGACGTGACACCCATTCTGTCTCTTTGCTCTCGCGCCATCTATTCGTTCATCCATCCGTTAGATTCGGCGACAAGCTCATTATGATATTATGACTGATGACACTAGCCGAAGGGTAGAAGATGGTTGGTAAAGAGGAGGAGAGGTCGGTTGACGTGTTGGTGTCGGCTTCGCTTGTCGCCACATTTGCACTTAATTAGATCATGAAAAGAACAGTGGGAAAGGTAAATCGCAGAAGGAGACGAAAACATGCAGGTCTGTCATTTGCGTAGAAAGAGCGTTTTTTTGTTTCTCTCGGATTCCATTACTTATGTGACCGCGTGCAAATGTGCGTTTGGCGTATAAAAGATTGTTAATGTGATGTGAAATAACTGTTATTGGCGTAAAAACGGATATCTACCCTCTCAAATAGTAATTCGGTTCCTTTGGGACTGTTTTCGAAGAACGTTAATGATTGGATCGCCCAGTGGCCGATCACATCGATCTATTCTATTAGTTCTAAAACTTTATTTCTTTATTTGATATATATATATATATATATATATATATATATATATATATATATATATATATATATATATATATATATATATATTAATCTGATTTAATTACCCGTACTTATACTTACATCAGGCATGGGCAACATTTTTCGAACAGTGGGCCGCATGAGGGACAGTTCATCATAAGGCGGGCCTCGCTACTAAAAAAAAAAAATCATAACAGATACCGCAGCCATTTTTTTAAAAAAGGGGGGCATGCGCATAAGCATCTGCTTTAGAAATGACGAAAAGTCGTTGTTTTTCTTTAGAGAAAAGATTCCTTCTACAGTGTAACCCGGATATAAGAGACCCGGATATAAGAGAAATCCGGATATAAGAGAGATTTTCTCTGGAGCCAAATTAGGGCATGTGTTAATGTATATATAATATACCAAACCCGGATATAAGTGAAACCCAGATATAAGAGACTTCTTCTCCGGTCCCGACAACTCTCTTATATCAGGGTTACACTGTATAATTTACAATTAAGAAGTCCCGATATAATATTATCAATGATTAATACACACAGCTGTGTAATTTGTTTCTAATTTATTCATTTGACGATGTAAAAACATTTTTTAAAAGAAGAATATTTATTCTCTAGAGAAAAATAATTATTATTAACGTTTCCGGTTTCTGGAGCAAAAGGTGTTTACACTTATGATCTTAGTGAAAATTGCCAATAGTTTAAAATGCTGACAACGTTGCCTTCAGGGAAATGTTACAAGACACATTGTACGTAATCATTGTTTATGTATGTGACTAGGCATCCGTGAATAAGTGAGAACGGAAAAAAATTTAATAAACTTTATTTTCCTCATGAAATTAGGTGTGTCATTCAGAATGCCATTCGGGTCGCATGTGGCCCGCGAGCTGCAGTTTGCCCATGACTGACCTTCACCCTTCGTGACAACCTTTGATCTGCTTGAAGTAATAATACAATCTTTGATCTTATTAAAGTAATAATACAATTTTTTTTATATTTTCAAAAACACAGATGCCATAGTGATTAAGTATTGATTTATATAAATATATATATATATATTTCTAAAAAATTAATGGATTTATTTTTAATCCGACATTTTTTTTACTTCAAAAGTTATTATAGTGGACAAATTCTTATTTGAAATAGACGGACCATTTTTATTTACACTGTTCAGACTGCTGTCCTCATCTTTATTGCCATATTTACGACGTTTCGGCCGTTGTACGCTCCGGCTTTCTTCAGGTGATATTTCTTGGAATTTCGAACGGAAACCTTTATTTAGTCCACTGGGGTAGATTGTTTTAATTCCACGTGCCATGCCTTTAGATATCTCAGTTTTATCAGTTTCAAATATCACCTGAAGAAGGTCGGAGCATACGACGGCCAAAACCTCGCGAAAATGGCAATACAGTAGAGGCGCTGTTGAAGGATGGTAGCCTCGATGTTTGGTAGAGATATCTGAGGGAGGACCGTGTTGTTGGTGATGCGAAGGATTCTTCGGAGCTTTGTTTACTGGAACCAATCCAGATGTTTGATGTCCCGACGATACAAGGTCCACGTGTCACACGTGTACAGAAGGGTGGAGAAGACCACGGTCAGGAGACTGATTTTGGTTCTCATAGTGAGGCCGTGATTGCTGAAGACCCGTTGAGAGTGCGTTCAGTACACAATATGAACCGCTTTGATCCTGTGGTGTATATATATATATATATATATGTGTGTGTGTGTGTGTGTGTGTGTGTGTGTGTGTGTGTGTAATATGCACGAGGTCTGTCTGAAAAGTAACAGGACTGGTATCACAAACAGTTTATTTAAATTCCAAACAACAAACTACATGGTTCCCCTTTAAAGTAATCGCCCTCGAGCCTAACGCACTTTTCCATCCTTCTCTGCCACGCTTCTATGCACTGCTGGAAGCATTCTTTTTGGATGCCCCTCAGTTCCGTTATTACGGCCCTCTTAGCCTTCACACATTCAAAACGTGTCTCCTTGATGATTCTCTTGAGCTTGGGGAAAAGAAAAATGTCACACGGAGCGAGATCAGGTTGTTCCAGTACGGTGACGTTCTTCTCGGCCAGGAACATCCGGATGCCCGAGGCGTTGTGAGCAGGTGCATTGTCGCGATGCAGCAGTCACTATTTGTCCTGCCACAAAAATATGTGAAAAAAATGCAATGCAGATAGCTAAGTTTGGTTTGGTTTGTTTTGTTTTACGGTATATCAACCTCAATGGGTTATTTAATGACAAAAAGATTTATATGCTGGCAATATTTTTTTTGTTTGCAATATTTTTTCAAAAATGTATTCCTGGTAATATTTTTTTTCAAAAATGTACTACTGGTAATAGTGTATTGCTAATAATTTTTTCTTCAAAAATGTCATGCTGTTAATAATTTTTCCAAGAAAGTATTGCTGGTATTAAAACCTATTGTTTTATACTTTCATAGTGTTTTGACCCCTTTTGGGGGGGGTAACTATTTCCCTATAGTTGGCACCACAACAGGTGCTACCACCCCGGGTCCGAGTGGAGATGGGAACATCAACAATTAACTGGTTCCACGCCCCTCAAAATCTCCTGATCAAAGGCCTTGCTGTCGGATGTCGTTTATGGTGTTACCCAGGACGCACATGAAGTTTATCGTCATACCCAGGACCGGCAGATAGGTAAGATTACAATTATATACTCCTAAGATATGTTATATGATAACATAATCCGCTTATCCCTCTTCCGCCCAGAGTTCACACAGCACACCCAGCCCCGTTACTTTTCAGGTAAACCGTGTATATATATTTAATTCAATTAAAAACTAATCGACAAATTATTCATTTGAAATTATTCATTTGAAGAAAAAGAAGCAAAAAACATGATATGAATAAAATCTGCCGAATATAATTTCAAATAAGGAAATATATATAGATCAATTTAAGACATAAGATTTCGTAGAAAAACTAACCTTTTCGCTACCGCGGTTTCGCGAGTTTTGTTGTCTTCATCTCTCTAATCTTAGATTACTGGTTAATGATACCGAGTTTGATGAAATCGCGGTAGTGGAAATGTATCTTATGTATATATTCGTGTGATACTGAATGCAACTACAGTTCTTAACATGTCTATATATTTTAATGACCGTTGAAATGAAAGCCCGGATTTACTTTTTTAAGTGGAAGGTGCTGTTTGAGAAAGAAAGCCAAGGGGACTGACTCTGTGAAAGTTCTCCCACAGGCGAAACGTTGCAAGCCACTCGCTACTCTGTCGTCATTTCCATGACAAATGTTCTAAGTTACATTCCTTATTTCTACGATTTCAGACCTTCACAGCTAAGACTCGCCATATCACGTACATTGGGACAAACCATTCCAATTTCCATAGTCGTATTCCATTAACAAGGAAGAAGTTCCCTCAGACCGTTTCTTCCTAAGAGCTGTTATTTTGTGTAATAGACCCTCGAGAGGATGCTTCCCGACCACTACAAGTCTAACATATCCCCATAAAGTGCACCTTGTCCTCGTCTTACGCTTATGCAACAACCTCCTTTAGTAACACTTTGTCTTGAGTGGCTCTTGTTCAGTGTATTGAGTGAATATTAGTAAATAAAAAACAATCCAGGAAGAAGGACTCAAGTATTAAAAAAAAAAATCTGCCATCTTTGTGACCTTAGAAAATGTTTTCGATGGTCCAAATTTCTGTAAAAATGCTGTCATTGCCGTCTTTATGAAGGAAAAAAAGAAGAAAGGAATAAAAAATAAACATAAAAAGAACAAAAATGACTGAAGAAATCATGAGGAAATCAATTGAGACGTGGTGTATTATTTACTAATATTTGTATGGCACAACGATATAAGTACTGGGCGCCGAGTGAACACCTAACTCAACATAAAGAAAAAAAGTAAAAAGCTTCAAGATTGGCACTTTAACCATCACTTAACATAAAGACTCATCATTACTAAGCAAAGGGGCATTTTCAGGAGATTTTCCAAGTGATATGTGCTATATCTTGTTTTAGGATTTCAGAATTGTTTTAAGTTTGTGTAGACTTGTAGGAACAAGCCCGTCACCAGAGTGATTTGTGTGGTGGATGGGAGCCTTTAAGTCTCAAGTAAGAATTTTCACATTGAAATTAATTCACATCATTTTAGCGGAGTGGAACAAAAAATTTTCTCTCTTAAGAATTTTTGGGCTTTATGACTTCATCTAATTAACGAGTATTCGTTTCAAAATATCTCTGCAACCATCATACATTTGAAGCTTTTTGATATTTGCCATCCGTAAAAGATTCTTCACGGCTAAACTGGTCATAAATATACTAAACATTTGGCTCAAATATTATTCGCTTAAACCTGCGTTAGTCACAATTGATGTTTTGTTACACAGAAATTTTTAAGCTTTTTCTTTTTGATATTCATATCTCGTTGTTCTGCCTTCATTAAATGTACTGTTTTAATTTCAAAATCTGAGATTTTTAAATAAAATCTAAATTCTTCAGTCCTTTGCACAGTTCGCAGTGGATCCTTTTTCTTACCCAGTCATGTCTACTCCTTCAGAACCAACTTTTTGCACCCCCTTATTATATGATAGACTGTTTCGTCTATGTATCCAGACATTTTACATTAACCATTTTACTGTGTCCTATCTGTTTGTAAAGAAAGAAAGAAAGAGAAATAAACAGAAAGAAGCAAAAATAAGATTTGTTTGTTTGTTTGTTTGGGGTTTTATGGCATATCAACCACTATGGGTTATTTAATGCCAGATCCAGTATTTACTAGATATATCAAAAACGTATAGTTGGCAACATCATTGTTTCAAAAACGTATAGCTGGCAACATCATTGTTTCAAAAACGTATAGCTGGCAACATCATTGTTTCAAAAACGTATAGCTGGCAACATCATTGTTTCAAAAACGTATAGCTGGCAACATCATTGTTTCAAAAAAATGTATCCCTGGCAACATCATTGTTTCAAAAACGTATAGCTGGAAACTGTTTCAAAAAAATGTATCCCTGGCAACATCATTGTTTCAAAAACGTATAGCTGGCAACTGTTTCAAAAACGTATAGCTGGAAACTGTTTCAAAAAAGTATCCCTGGCAACATCATTGTTTCAAAAACGTATAGCTGGCAACTGTTTCAAAAAAATGTATCCCTGGCAACATCATTGTTTCAAAAAAATGTATCCCTGGCAACATCATTGTTTAAAAAAAAATGTATCCCTGGCAACATCATTGTTTCAAAAGCGTATAGCTGGCAACATCATCGTTTCAAAAACGTATAGCTGGCAATATCATTGTTTCCCATCACATTTTAGGGGTAAGGTGTTAGTATATTTAGTGTAGGGTTTGGGAGGGAAAGTTAATTGTAAGTTGTAGTTGTTTTGGGATGGGTTAGATATGATGGGGCATGACATGACCAGCCGATTGATCGGATTGACGGCCTTTTGGTTGGACGTAGTTTATCGTCATACCCAGGACGCGGACGTAGTTTATCGTCATACCCAGGACGCGCAAAAATAAGACAGAAAGAGAGAGAGGGAAGAAGGGGGAAAAGGAAGCAACAAAAGAAAGTAAAAAAAGAAGAAACAAACGAAGAAGAAAGAAGGGTGAAGAGAGTAAAAAGTAAAAGGAGACGGAAAGAAGGAAATAAAGAAGAAAAAAAAAGAGAAAGACGAATATGAAATAAAAATGTTGATCTTGTGAACAAAAGAATAAGTTACTTACGCGGCTTAGGACAGCAGAGCTTCCGCCAACATTGTGTGGATCGCACTCACTGCACTTGATCTGCAAGACGAGATTTAAGCTGTGGTGCTCACCAAAGATGTCACAAATTTAAGGCTATACGCAATGTGTTGAAAGGATAAAAAGAAGAAAAAAGAACGGAATAAAAAACTAAATATAAACAGGAACAAAAATGAACGAAGAACTCCTGAGGAAATGGAACAAAATACTCCCAATTTTTTCCATTTCATTTGTAACTTTGTTTGGTGGGGTTGAAGATTGAGAGCTGTTTTTTTAGAGCTATCATGAAATAAAAAAAAACTATTACCTATGGGATTTTAAGTGTTTGATATACTTCAATTAATAATAATAATAATAATAATAATAATAATAATAATAATAATAATAATATATATATATATATGTATATATATATATATATATATATATATATATATATATATATATATATATATATATATTATCAGACATTAAAACAAAAACATGTTAAAAATCGCTACACAATAGCAATCGTGTTTCAACACAAATGTGTCCCCTCGGGCGATGGTCAATTAGTGGTGAGTCTTACCCGTATATATATATATATATATATATATATATATATATATATATATATATATATATATGATGAAACACAGTGGAAAAGCTATGAATAACGCGTTTCGCCAAGACTGTTGGCTTCGGCTTCTTCAGGTCAAAGACAAAAGTGTGTGAAAGAAAAGTGCGTCGGGATTTTTGAGGATAAAAGGGATTATTTATAATTAAATTGCCTTATCAGATTCCACGGCCAGAAAACACAAAGTGTTTATTTGTTTCTTCCTTATACAGTTTTGTCTTTCGTTCGGACCTGAAAAAGCTAAAACCAACAAACATCACCGAATCATTTGTCTCATCATCTTCACTTTTGTTTCAGATGTTATTATACATTACATAAAACACACACACATGCATATATGTGGAACTGCGTTTCAGATTTGTAGAAAAATTCAATATATTACTTAAACACAGATATTAGCTCATGTTTAGCAAGATTTGTTTGCTACGAAATTTTGGAGCATCACTTCAGATATGATCAAAAATATTTTCCCTCCTTAAAATCGATATTTAAAAATTGGGAAAATATTTATTAATCAATAAAATTAAGATAAATACATCTAATTTTTGTCCTTTTCTGGTGCCGATGTTTCATTATAAATGTCATCAATTTTTGGTTCGCTAGTTTATTTTTTCAGTTAACCTTTGACCAGGGTGGTTATTCGTTTGTTATACAGAACTGAAATTCTCACACTTAATTAATTACTCACATTTTCGCATATTTATTCGAGTATATTATATTACAAAAAATGCTTAGCGCTACTGACACATAAATAAATAAAGACACCTTATTGCCTATTCATGCTGCCGACTGCTACAATTTATGCGCATACATAAAACCACATACATCCGTGTCACAAATTCTCATATGTACGCGCCTTCTGTTTCTTGATTCGATTGTACTGTAGAAAAAAAGATATACAACATATTTTGTGTGAAGTTATTTCGCAAAGAATCTTTGTAATTCATTTCTTTTAATTTGAAAGAAAAATAGTACTCAAATAATAAAAAATTAATTTGATTTGTTGAGCTGTGTTGAAGATTCGCTTATTTCTTAGTTTTATCCACGTATATTCTGATACATACATACATATATATATATATATATATATATATATATATATATATATCATATGGGTGATTGGTTACAACCTTTGTTTTTGAACTGTGAATATATATATATATATATATATATATATATATATGCATGTGTGTGTTTATATATATATATATATATATATATATATATATATTAATACGTTATTATATCGTATTTGAACTAGACGCCTTATTTTTGTTTTAAAATGTGTATTGCGTCTATTGTGTTGCGCATTCGAGAAATCTTAATAAAGGAGATGTGATCAATAGAGATTGAAACTGGTCCCAATTTATAGGAGAAACCACCGTTTGATCCGGCATGATTTAAAACGCTTTTTCTTTATTAAGATTTCTCGCTCAAATGCGCAAGCTAATAATACACATTAAAAATTGTTCGACTATTTCAAATACGAGTATCTACTATAACAACGTCCGAAGTCGTAAAAATATCTTTATATCTGTCTCTGTCTCTCTGTCTCTGTCTCTGTCTCTCTCTGTCTGTCTGTCTCTGTCTCTGTCTCTGTCTCTGTCTCTCTCTCTCTCTCTCTCTCTCTCTCTCTCTCTCTCTCTATATATATATATATATATATATATATATATGAAGAATTCATGGAATTATTTTTTAAAAATTAAATTAATCGTTCTGATTTGACATTGAGCTCTCCGGATTTCATCCTCTTTGGGATCATCCATATGGATTACCAAGATTTTCATCACTTACACACACACACACACACACACACACACACACACACATATATATATATATATATATATATATATATATATATATATATATATTAATCGATTTCACTTCAAGTAAGACAGTAAAGCCACTAAGATACAAGGGGGTTAATGGGTGTAAGAATTAGGAACAGAAACATTACTAATGAGCGTGAATAGAAACGAATAATCAGGAAGACGATACATAGCGATTGATATTGCATTTAAATGTTTGTAGATTAAAGTTGGCGTGTGAAGCAGGGAGCCGCGAAGTTGTTCCACAAGCGAAAAGTGCGGGGAAAGAAACTAGAATTTACGCTTACATCTAGCCAATTTTAAAATGATGAGATCTCGTCACTGCGCGTAAATTCAAAAAGTCTAGGTACTATAGCGAATATAACTTCCGAACAATTAGTATGAAAGTACTTATAGAAAAGACACAGGGGGGGGCAACCTTATGGGGGTGGGAAAGTGACTGAAGCCGAGGCGCCAGATCAGGATCAGCAATATTGTTAAAGGAGCTCAAGGTAAATACACACACACACACACACAAACACACACACACACACAGACACACACACACAGTCCCATATATATATATATATATATATATATATATATATATATATATATATATATATATATATATAATATAAATGAAATAAGTGAAAGAGCCAGGAACAACCTACCTGAGTTTCACCTGAACGGATCTTCAGGGTAAGCTGGCTAATGTGGAAATGACATGAAACACGAGGTTTTATGCTAACTAGTTTTTAGTGGTTTTATCAATAAATACTATTTAATGTCATTTCCTCTTTAGCCAGTTTACCCTGAAGATCCGTTTAGGTGAAACCTAGGTAGTTTGTTCCTGGCTCTTTTGGATGTTATGCCTTCTCTACTTGGCGTATTGAGCACTCTATGTTTTAGTTTCATTACTCGTTTGATGTTTTTTCTTTGGACTAAAAACTTAAGTCACTGGACGATTTATTTCGCCCTCCTTGGATGTTTCTAGTTCTTTCTTTTTTTCCACGAGTACCAATTTGTTTTGATAGACTTACAAATAGTGCTAACCGAGGTTTTTACCAACCGAGTATTACTGGTATAATAATAATAATAATAATAATAATATATATATATATATATATATATATATATATATATATATATATATATAATATATATGGGGCTACATGTGTGTTTCGTCTTTTGCTCTGATTTACAGAAGTGGTTCAAGCTGAGAAGTCGGTTGTGGCTGAACGTTTAAATTTCTAGAAAAAACCTCTATTTCTAATTATACGCGTTAAACATGAAATAGACGCGATTTTCCAAATCACTGTAACTGCAATTCGCATTGACTAAAACAGCATCTAACGGCGTTTTACCCGCGCATAATTATTGCATTCGTAATTATGCAAATGCGAAGAAGATATTCGATCAATATGGCTGCAAAGAAATGACGCTAGGGTGGTTAAATTTGCTTGTGGCAGAGGGAAGAAGAAGGGAAAATGCAGTAAAAGTGAAATATTGCAGCTGTAACTCGCTGTGAAAATTGTGAAAAAAAATTTGAAAAAGCATCAGTGTTTTTTGTGGTCGAGAAGCATTAAGACAAAGGGTAGCGTTCATCTGACCAGAGCTGAAGTCGCTCACATTATAAAAAAAAAATGAATTGCTATTAAATATTGGTTCTTCGTTTCCCCATCAGACTAGGGTCAAGTCAGGTCGTGTTGTGAATGCGGAGACAATGGGCTGAAAGTGTGGTGAATGACATTTTGTTATTACTGGGTGGGTGACGTTGGCAGTTTTTTTTTTCTATTTATTTGTTCCGATTCCTCTTTTTTGAATGAGGGGAAAATTCTGTTGAAAGAATAGCTGTCATGAGGAGAGGGGTTGTAGCTCGATATTCATAAAATTAAAGATATGGGTTTGGGAAAGAGAGTGAAATCATTTGACATGAACACTTAAGAGAGGAAAAGCACAAATAAATCCTTTCTGTTGTAGTTTGTATATTCCTTTCTTTTTCTTTCTCTATCGACCTTTCTCTTTTCTCTTCTTTTTTCTCTTCTCTCCTTAGTTTTCTTTCTTTCTTTCTTTTGAAAACAGACCTATAAGTCCGTAGCCTGACACAGTTATTGGCTGATGTTTTATATCAAAATTTCCAATGTACAGTATTTGATCAATATGCCTAATTAAGAAGACTTAGGTTAAGTGCATTGATAAAGAAGGAAATTATGTTGGCAAATAGGTATTTTTTTTGCATAGACTGAAGGCTTTTTCATTATTAGACGGGAAAGTTATTGATACAGCCATGTAAGTTCTATGTTCTTTATTTCTTTTTTTTAAGAATCCCTTTTTTTTTTTTGTTCATTACTTTTTCTTCTTTCTTCGTTTCTGTCTCCTCGGGTATTCCATTTTTAGGACATCAGTCTTCTCTTCTCTTTCTTTCTTACTTTCTTCCTCTTCTCTCCTACTTTTCTTTCATTTCTTAATCATTCCTTTATTTTCTTTCTTTTCACTTTCCTCTTCCTTCGTTTCTTATTGTTTTCCCCTTTATTCTTCCTTTTTTGTTTTTATTTCCTTCATTTTATTTTTATTTCTTTACCTGCTCTCTCTGTTGGTTTTGTATATTCTTTCTGTTGATTGATAGATCGTTTTCTTTCTTTTTCTTTTGATTGATTGTTTATTTTCTTTTTCTCTCCCTTTCTTTCTTTTATTTGTTATTTTTTGATGATTTAGCCATTTACTTCTAAGCAGTCAAATAATCTTATTCTCAGAAAACAAGGAAAAGCGATAGAATAATAATAAACGAAAACAAATGGCGGAAAAGACGGGGAGACGCTGAAGAGATTTAGCGTTAGAAATAAAAGATGTTCCAATAACCTGGACCGATATTCAATGTGAATTAACTTTAAGCGTCTAATGATTTTCTTCTTTTTCTTTCAGATTTAACAGCTTGGCAATTTCAACCATGGAAAGATTAACAATCAAACAACGTGTTAGAGTTATTACGAAAATGGACGTTCAAACAGAAATGCAATGAAAAGTTACCAGATCGCATCATGTCTCGAAACAGCGAATTGGTCACCACGATCGGGCGACTTGACATCTTTAGATCTCTTCAAATGGGGCTATCTCAAAAGTAAGGTCTATTCCAACAAGCCAACAACAACTCGACACCTGAAGGATGAGATAAGGCATATTGGTGAGATCGAGAAGCAACTATGCAGAGACGTCATCAAAAACTTTGACTATCGAGTGAAGGTGTGCCGCTGAAGCCTTAGCGGATATTTGGGCGATGTTATTTTTCACGCATAATTGCCATGATTTAAATAACAAGAACCGATAGAAAAATAAATACATTTTTACTAATAACACTGATTTATTTACTGCCGACTTTGATACGTCTTAATGAAACACCCTTTATTATGTGTATTTCGAAAAGAAGCGAAGAATAAATAAGAGATAATTTTAATGTATCCTCCAAAAGAGCAATATAATATGGGATATGAAGTTGGCGGGGACAAAAGTTAAAGAAAGAAAGAGAAAGGATCGAAATAGAGAAGAGACGGAGAAGTAATGAAGAGGGACTCAGTTAGAAAAAAGAGGTATTAAATTAAAGACAGTGATGAATTTAGGGAGAGAGAAAGAGAGAGAGAGAGAGTGGTCAGAGAAAGGAGGGAGGAGAGTTAGAAACAGAAGGGAAAAATGTAGTAGATAGAGAGATGAAGTAAAAGATGTTAGAGAGATAGGGAAAGATAATGGAAGTCGTGAGGGAAGCGAGATCGAATTAGAAACAGAAGAGAAAGATAGTAAAGAAAGAGATAAAGTGAGAGAAAGTAGAGAGAGTGATCAGAGAAAGAAGTTAGAAACAGAAGAAAAATATGTAGTAAAGAGAGAGAGAGAGAGAGAGAGAGAGAGAGAGAGAGAGAGAGAGAGAGAGAGAGAAAGAGAGATGAAGTAAGAGATAGGAAAAGATCGCGAAGGTCGTGAGAGAGGAGAGATCGAGTTAGAAATACACACACACACACACACACACACACACACACACACACACACACACACACACACACACAGAAGTTGCCAGAAAATCCTGAACTCCCTATGAAATCTTGCATTTATTATTGTTGACCCTCTTGACGACAATGAAGCGCAACGTAACAGCCAGGACTGCGTGCAAGACGCTTACATGTCGAACGCTAAAATGACATTTGATCTGCGGATCAAGAGTATATAAAGGAATGCTTGAGACGAAGCTCTCTCTTTTTTAATATCATGCGTGATACACGCTTAGGCGATCATGTATCCTTCGATACATGACTGACGAGGCAGATTTTTTTTCCCGCAGTAGATTGCCATTTCTTTCTGCGGTAGACCAGTTGCCATCCAAGGATATAGAACCCGGTCTGTCCTGATATTTACCCATAGATTTGGGGGGAGAAGAAGATGATTCATACCTTTCTCAAAGGAAAGGTATGAATCCCTCCTCCATCAGCACGTAATGGAATGTAATGGATTTGGCGGGAATTTGAACTCGGCTCTCCGATTCCTCAATCTGAGCCGCTATTCATTACCTCACACTTTCCCTTATTTCTTGAATTATTTTCCCAGTGTGATTTTTATTACAACATTGAATTAATATGATGAAGTTGAATTTATAGACTGCCGAATAAATTCAGCCCATTGAACTGAGAATATTAGAGCGATGATCTACATGGTCTGGGGATAATTCTATTTTTTACAAGTAACATGTATACTAATCACATTTCGCATCAATATGTAATAAATAAAGCATTATTAAAATTAACGTTGATACCAACAAGCAATTATATATCTATCTATTTATCTATATCTATGTGTCTGACTTACTTACAAAATTATGACCAACATCAGAATTAATTTTTGAAATCATTCTTGATCAGGCCGATAATTTTGCAGCACCTACTCGTGTATAGCAAAACAAAAACTAGGGAGTGATCTACTGCTCTTGACACCTAGCCATGGATCAAGACGAATTGGTTGCCTAGAAACCACCCTAATGACCGTCTGACCTTAATGCAGGACCATGATGGTTGGCGTGATAGACTCATAAACGCCCGAGCTATCTCGACTGAATAATAATAATAATAATAATAATAATAATAATAATAATAACACACACACACACATGATTGAATAAATTACAAACATTATGTCTGCTTATTTTTATCATAATCCTTTCATATTCACGAATATTTTCCCGTATATTACAATTGAATAAGGCAAGAAATGCACTGTAACTATTTACTGCCTTATTCAATTGTAATACACGAAAACACACACACACACGCACACACACACACACACATATATACATACATATATATATATATATATATATATATATATATATATATATATATATATATATATATATATATATACATGGTGTATCAGAAATAGTTTTACAAACTTTAGGGGCGGGTTTCTCATACCAAAACAAGACAAAAGTCCATATAAACATATGTCTTCAAATCCTTCGTTTTTGAATTATTATATTTACGGTATATGGCGCTGGGTGTCCATAAAGACCAAGTTATATTTGTCATTC
Source organism: Acanthosepion esculentum (assembly GCA_964036315.1). Taxonomy (NCBI): domain Eukaryota; kingdom Metazoa; phylum Mollusca; class Cephalopoda; order Sepiida; family Sepiidae; genus Acanthosepion; species Acanthosepion esculentum. Next base: position 64,322,427 of record OZ038480.1, on the reverse strand, counting down.
GTGTATATTTGTGGCTTTTCTGTTTTCAGCTTTTAACATGTGTAGTAGTGAGTTAACTGAGACGTGTTACGTTTAACAATGTCAGAATATTCATATCGTGAGCAGGCAGTTATGATTTTTACATATGCCCGCGTGAACAGTAATGGACGCGAGGCTGCACGGCTGTATCAGATTGCATATCCAGATCGAAGGCAGCCGAGTTATCCAACCTTTGCTGCTGTTTATCGTCGTGTTGCTTAGACAGCATCAGTGGCACTACAAGCTATGGATCAATGAAGACGCCTGACCACGAAGAACACATTCTACAGGTTGTCGGAGACGATCCAGATATCAACACACGTCAAGTGGCCCTAGTATGCCGTATATCTCATAGTACCGCATGTGGTATTTAATGAGTAGCTCCTCAATCTGTATCATTTGCAACGTGTGCAGTATCCTTCGCCCTTTTATCACTCACCACTTTTGCCGATGGTTTATTGCACATCCGTTGTTTGTTTAATCCTGTTTACATTTGAGACAAGATTTGGAAGAGATGGAATAACAAATTTACACAGCCAACATTTGTGGGCGGATCGGAATCCCCATGATACAATACAGGCTAGACACCAGCATTAGTTTACGATTAATGTGTGGGCTGGAATTTTAGGTGACTGTCTGGTAGGTCCATATGTTCTCCCAGTACGCATTACAGGAGCTGTCTACAGAGGCTTTATTCCAAACCTGCTAGAGGATCTACCCCTGTTAATACGAAGCCGCATGTGGTTCATGCATGGTGGGGCTCCAGCACATTTTAGTCACATTGTTCGCGATGCACTGGATGACATCTACCATTGAAAGATGGATAGGTAGAGGAGGACTGGTTCCCTGGTCTGCACGTTACACCGACCTCACTCCTTTGGATTTGTATCTATGGGGACATCCAAAACAGTTGACTTAGGTATCAGACATTAATAATGCAGTAACACTTCATCAACGTGTCATGGGTACCTGCGAAACCATTCGATACCGTTTGGGAGTATTTGAAAGGGTCCACCAGTCAATGATCAGACGGGTGCAAGCGGAGAACATTTTGAACATTTGTTATGAGTTGCTCTGTTGAGGCACAACGATGGCCTTATGGACAATGTTTATATGGACATTTTACCTTGTTTCGGTGTCAGGAACCCGCTCCAAAGTTTTTAAAATATTTTCGGATTTTATCTTAGATTATACATTTAACAGTGTCTACCGTAAACTTTAAACTTAACTCAAAAACGAAGGATTTGCGGACATATGTTTACATGGACATTTATCTGTGTTTTGATGTGAGGAACCCGCCTTCAAAGATTGTAAAAGTATTTTTGATACACCCTGAATATATAGATATATAGATATACAAGTACCTCCAAAAATTCGCTAACAATGAGCATAAAATGACGGACAAATACCCCATACTTCATAACAATGTTTTATCGTTAAAATGTGCGTTATTTTAAACAGGAAAGTTTTTTTGGTTATTTTATTAAAGTTTTTAATCTTTTCTAGCACGTTCTAAATTTTGTTTTTCTAGCGTCAGCGGGTGGGTCGAAGATTATTATGTAAAATTTATCGTCTTTTTTGCGATATAAAAAAACACATTGATTTGAAAATTCTTGTAAAAATTAAATAATTGTCCGATTTTAATTAAAATTTCAGGACTTATTAACAAATGAAGGAAATTATTTTTGAATTTTTTAAAGAAAATCTTGATAAAAATATTTTTTTTACAAATGTTACACCCAAATAATTTATGAAATTTTGACCATCTTCATATTTACATTCGTTAAAAGCAGGATTCATTGGAGAATTTAAATTATAAATTTCTTTTTGTTAAACGAAAACACCATTTACTGAGAATCTGGTCTGAATCATAAAATAAAAAATGCAATAAAAATATGACTTAAACCGGAAAAGTTTTTAATTGCCTTTATAAATAAAATATATTAAGGAAACTATTGTTTTAAGAAAAAAAATCGATGAATAATGAATTTTTACAAGAGTTGTTTTTACTTTCTTTTTAATTTTAATTAGAATAATTTATAAAGTTTAAAAATCTGTTAAAATTTTGTATTAATTTCACCCTTTTGGATGATATTATTATTAAGTAAAACCTATATTTACTAATCATAAATGGAAAAACTTAGTACAAATCAAACAGTAATATTTTTAAAAGAATTTTGAATTTTTTGTATGTGTCTAAACGTGACGATTTTTTTTAGATACAGTCGACCATACACGACATTATCAAAAAATAAGAGCGATAACTATTGTAAATTTAAAGACAAATTTTCTCAAATTCAATAAAGTATTATATTACGGAGAATATTTTCCTAAATTTTTAAGATTACTGATGTTGGGATGTCAACGAACACTCGTTGTCACTTTCGTGATGCTCGTTATAATAGAGACTTTGTAATGGTAGATACAACTATAGTAGCGCCGTTGAACAATACTGGTGTCAGACGCCTTCGAATATCACTCACACTAATAGTACTTGCTCGATAATACTCGCTCGAATAGTAATCCGTATAGTGATTTAAATAGAGAAATAGTATAGTGAATAGTGGTCCGTATAGTAATAGAGGATAGAATAGAAGTGCAGATCCGAATAGTAATAGAGGATAGACTAGAAATATACGATTCGTATAGTATAGATGATAGACTAAAAATAGCGATCGTTAGTCGTCAGCTATTTCCTACATATATGCGTTTCCTCTATTGTCACGAGGTCTATTTAATTCAATAATAGGATCGCTTGTGTTTGTTCACTGGCGGACTATGTTCAAACTCAAAAATTATATGAAAAAGGCGCTCACGTCATTTTCTTCAATTATGTTTTACAGATAAAGCCCGCGTAGAACATCAATAAATCTGTCATTACGCTGTAAATACGTCAACATAACTACTGTCTGGTTAAAGCAATGTATTTCTCCGATATTTTTAACTTAAAGTAAATAATATTTGTTTCAAATCAGATTAATTGTACTTTAAATCAGCTAATATTCCCCAATAAAGTTTCATCTAAGTATGTTTTATTTTTGGAAGATTTTTTATTACAGAGAATTACATTGCGATGAAATATGACTAAAATTGCGCGTTAATCAACTACTTTAGCTAAAAAAAAAAATGAATAAATAAAAAATAAGAATAAAAAATATAAAATATAAAAAATAGAAATAAAAAACTACCTCCATTCAATTTAAATTAGTTTTTGAAAGTATTTTGCTTATTGAAAACATTAAATTTAATCAATTAACTTGAAATTAAAACTAAAATAAAAGCTTCAAGAAAGATTTTTATTTTTAAAAATTCATTTTAAACCTTAGTTATCGCTTTTTTGTGGAGGTACCTTGTATATATATATATATATATATATATATATATATATATATATATATATATATATATATATATATATATATATCAACCGAAAACTTGCTGTTCTCACTCATTTCACTCGCTGCATTCAGTCATCACTTGTCTGACTATTCATTTTGGATTACTTACCGAGATTCACAATCTTTCTTTCATCATTCTTATCTATCTTTTATAGTCTTCCAGTTTCCTGTGGACATTAAACACTTCCAGTAGTGGTAAACATCGTTTGGTTGGTTTGAACTCTATCGAAATTTCTAACCACCTTGCTATTTCTCGTTGAGTCATCTCCCCTCTTGAAAATCACAACCATCATCTTTGTTTCATCAGAATATTAAAAAAAACAAAAAACTACAATGAATTGCCAAGTCAACTCATACTCATGTTAATAGGATGGAACAATTACAACTTAGAAATTGGCATATTATCATGGATTTATTATATCAGATATTTCATTGGCCCAATAGCCTTGCAATGCCTTTTTTCCAGCTTCAATCAGTTTTAACCGGTGTATTTTCCGTTACACGGCACCTACAAAAACACAACAACATATTTTCCAATCTTCAAGGTCCACAGACGCTACTGATAAAAGCAAACAATATTAACTGCTTAATGAAATATATATATATACAAATGATCATTTTTTGTAGTTGGTCCAAAACTTTTGCACTTTAGTGTGTGTAAAACCTTACCAACTGCACGTAAGTGCTATATAACATAAACTGTAATAAAGGATGACAGATGTTAGAAACATTAAACATAAAAAGCAATAAAATGATACAAGATTTAGAGGAAAACAAAGTAAAAATATTTTTAAAAATGTAAATAAAATGACGACACGAACAGTCACGTGAATACGTCGAAAGTCGACATCTGAAAATTAAGAACCTGACATAGCACAAAAACAAACCTCAAGTCTTTGATAATGGCTGACTATGAACGAAAATACAGATACATTGGACAATTTATATCTAACGATATAATGTATACCAAGAAATGATCCGAAATAAAAAAAGAAAAATAAATTTTAAAAATCCATAAAGAATAAAATCGCATGAATGAAAAACTGCTGGCGAAATACACCCAAATGCATTTAAATTTGTAAATAAATATTTGCTGCTCAAATACGCCGACATGTAATAAATAAGTATCTATGCATGAATTTATGATAAAAATATAGCTTTAAGTCATGCTATATTTATAATTGTGTTCAAGCATGAAACAGCCTGTCGCCACTTCATATATATATATATATATATATATATATATATATATATATATATATATATATATATATATATAAAAGAGTGTGTTAAGCAGCCATGAACTCATGGTCCGCCAGATTAAATTGATAATCATTAAAACATTAAAGGGAAAAATAACAGAAAAAAATCGATTTTTAAATAAAAATCGATTTTGATTGTATTACTGTATTGCAACAGCTGTCATATCAGTTCAGAACTTCGTTGAAATCCTCAGAATTGGCCTATTTTTGTTTATTCATTTTGTCAATTTAAGAAAATGAACAACATACCTGGTATATTATGTGTTTATTTTAAGAAAGCTAGAAATAAAATCTAACGCGGAAAAAGATTTCTATAATTTATAGAGAAGGTATGCTGACAGAACAAATTTTTCAAAAGTGCTTTGTGATGATTAGTGCCTGAATTTTTTCACTGACAACTTTACGGTTGGGTAAGCCTGATAATTATAACGAAATCATAATATTATCTAAGAAAAATCAATGTTATATGATGCTAAAAACAGTCAATACACTCAGTAAAACAAATCGTGTTGTGACAATTTCTTGCACTAGCCTGGTGGTGTTAGCCGCTTTGATGAGTAGATTCCACAGAAAAAAAATTCTGAGCGGTACTTAAAAGCTGACTTTTTGAAACAAATGCTAAAGGGCGTTGAAAAGTAAATATTTTACAACAATAAGAAACATAAGGAACTGTATAGAAAGCAGAATTAACCACTACTAGCTGTACCAAATTTTAATCACAGAAGATGTTTACATGGTTGCTATTGAAAAGGAGTTTTGCTACTACGAGCTCCTTCAAAGGTGACTACTCACAGTTCGTCCACGTGAAATTAACAACCAATTCCAGCCCCAAATCTATCTATCTATCTATCTATCTATCTATCTATCTATCTATCTATCTATCTATCTATCTATCTATGTGTATGTGTAAATGTATTTCGTTCAGTCTGATTCAAAGCCAGTACTGTAGGATAATAACTCTCACTACGCAGTAGAAATAATTTGCAAGTCGACCCCGCTACTTATGAGTCTTGGACGTGGTACGTTTGACAGAGAAGGGATTGTCGATTAATTTACTGCCTTGTTACTAGTCACAATAAAATTTTTTTACACGTAATGTACATACAGGAGTAAACATATTCATATATGTGTACATCTTATATATAAAGCTCAATATGTTTTATGACGGAATTTCTGAAAATTAATTAAATATATATAAATTTGGTTATATTTGTGTTTGGGAAGATTTATCTATCTATTTTATATTTATTATCTTTATTTATTTATTTATATCTATCTATCTATCTATCTATCTATCTATCTATCTATCTATCTATCTATCTATCTATTAATTACATTAACTTTTTGTCTTAACAATTCACCCCTGAAGATGATCTTGGATGAGAATGAAAGTACTGGGGAAAATAAAAAAATGAAAATACCTGAGGCTTCTTCCTTAATGAGTATAATAAAAAACATTCAGAATTTGATCCGTGGTATTTGGGGGATTAAAAAAAATTACAAAAAACATAATATGTCCCGACCGATTATATATATATATATATATATATATATATATATATATATATATATATATATATATATATATATATATATATATATATATATATATATATATATATATGGGGGGTAATTTATATATACGGGTCTTAAATATATAAAACGTTAGGTAAACAAAAATACTAGAAAACAAAGTCAAATTATGGAATATTTAATATCGGGGGAGCTTTTAACACACGTACTAATTTTTATAATGTTTATATACATACATTATATAATTTAAGGAGGGTGTCATAACCGGGGTCGATAGTGGGAGGGGACAAACTACCACTGTCTATAAAATGAGCCCATGTTTCAGATAGCATCAGACAATTGTCCAGCTCCAAGCTGGAGAATGGGCGGAGGCGAACAACTGGGGCGTCATAAACAGCTGCTTCGGGTAGATGACGGTCGACAGCACAGGATGTCCATCTAGTGGAAAGAAAACCCCTCTGTTATCTTGCTGTAATATTTAAATACGGAAAAGAATATGGAAGTAAATCCAGACAGAAAACCCGGAGTGAAATCCCGAATCGGTTGGTTGTCAGCACTTTCCGGCAACTCCTGCAGCCAAGACAGTTGTAAATGTAATCACCTGTATTCATTTGGATCTTGTTGGTACGGCTGAGCGTGGGGACATGTAGACTTGACAGTAGACGGTTTCCATTTATCAGGCTTGCACCCTAGAGAGGTCACTTCAGTCTCACCACCAAAGGACTGAATTTTGACCAAACAAGGCTCTACCTTTATCTTACGAGATAAACGGATGCCTATCAATTTCTCTCTCTCTCTCTCTCTCTCTGTATATATATATATATATATATATATATATATATATATGCATACGCAAACACACACACACACACACACACTTATATATATATATATATATATATATATATAGAGAGAGAGAGAGAGAGAGAGAGAGAGGGGATGAAGGGAGAGATTATAAAATACTGTTAGATTAAATAAATGCAATTCTATCGACGAGCATGTTCATTACAATCTGTCCAACAACATTGCGCTACTTGCTTAATGGAGATAACTAATTTTCATATAAGCTAAAAGTATTTAATGAGCTGAAAACGGTAATGGCCTTAGCATTTAGATCCCAGTTTGGTAGTGAAAGGTTTAAAGGTAAGTAAGTAAAGTTGACAGTTGTAAAGGCACATTTTGAAGATCTAACAATTTGAAGTTTTCATTTCAGAAATATTTTTAAAAGTTTTCTTAATACTGAAATGAATTTTCGCTTTGTTTATTTATGTGCTTATTTGTTTAGTTGTATTGTTTTAAAGTAAAAAAAGGAACGGCTCTGTTGGTAAATACGAATAAAACATTTATCTTTGCATAATAAAAATCTTGAATGTGAAAAAATGAATTTTCTTCGCTTCATCGATTATTTAACTTTTTTACTAGAAGCTAAATAAATTCGAAAAAATATAGAAAATAAAAATATAAGAATTAATATTATTTAGAATATATTTTAGTTAAAATTCACTTTTACAAATTTGTATATTTTGAAAAAATGTATTTTTACTCCATGTAGTTTGATCTGCTTTACCTGAATATGAATAGAATTTCATTTACAATGTAAATAGAACGCTAAAGTGGGACCTTTTTTGTGCCTGTACATTTTTAAGAAAAGTCACTTCATCATTGCAGCTTAGTTAAGTTTTTTTTTGTCTAGTGGAACACTTTTGTTTAATAATGGATGCATTTCTTTGAGATTTTTTAAAAAAGAAAAACTTTATTAAAAAGAAATGAGATGCTTTTTGTGCATAACAAAACTTAAGTGAAAAATTGAATTTTCTGTTTTAATATATTATTTTTATTCTTTTGGACGGTGGAGTAATGGATAGCGGTTAGGATTGAGGAATCAGAGAGCCGAGATCCATTACATTCACTTACTTGGGAAAGGTATGAATCCTTTTCTTCTCCCCCCAGCTATGGGTAAATAGCAAGACAGAACAGCTTCTATAGTTTTGGATGGCAACTGGTCTATCGCAGAAGGAAATGGCAACCTACTGCGGGAAAAAAAATCTGCCTCATCAGTCATGTATCGAAAGATACATGATCGCCTAAGCATATATCACATAACTGAGTTTTTTCAGATGCCAATAGAATTCCAATAAATAAGAGCAAAATAAAATCACACACACACACACACACACACACACACACACACACACACACACATATATATATATATATATATATATATATATATATATATATATATATATATATATTTGTATGTATAAATGAACATTAAATTCAATATCCAAAATGGTGCGCACATTGGACATTTGTGAAGACTTTGTGAAATCGGTTATAAAATCTATATCTCTTTGAATATCTTGTTCGAATTTTGATATATAAATTTCTTATTGTTCAACATGAAGCTTATAGAACTTTATTCGCTTGGGACATGTAGTTACTCAGATATTCACATTTTAAATGATACCAATTTTGTGGGGACACCATGTATATATAGCCAAAAGCACACGGGACAAAAAATCCACTCCACTGACTCAACGCTCGCTCAAAACTCACTCAACTCAAAATTGATTTATGGGATTGAAATCCGGCAGAGACTGTGAAGAAAACTCAGTGCAGTGTTCCATGAACCAAACTCCTACCAATTTTGATCTGTGACATGGAGCGTCCTTCTTTTTCTTTTTAAAACATTTCGCCCCAAGCAAAGCGATAATGCCGCTAAGACACAAATGGTTACTGAGAGCGAAAGTGAATGAGAAAAGATTAGTGAGAATATAGAATAAAAGAACATGGTTCACAAAAGGAGAAAATGTCGGTTGATATATTTACCGTTGGAGGTGGCCAACAGAAGAGGAGTGTACTGTAGTCATAAATTGAGGCACAAAGTTAGCCACAATATATATATTCTGAGACATTTAAACGATCGTTTATTGGTACCAAAAGCCCCAATCTTTGGCAAGAAACAATACTACTACCGCCAGTCTGAGCCTTTGATGCAAGGCAGAATGGATCCATATTTTCCCGTTCTTTATGTTCAATTCTAACTCAACCACCCGAATGTCGCAGCAGATATTGAGACTCATTAGGATAGGCAATATAAAGGGTGTTTCATTAAGACGGATTATATATAAGGGTGTTTCATTAAGACGGATCAAAGTCAGCAGTAAATAAATCAGTGTTATTGGTGAAAATGTATTTATTTCTCTATTGGATCATGTTATTTAAGTATGGGAATTATGTATGATAAATAATATCGCCCAAATGTCCGCCAAATCTGAAAGTAAAAGAAAAAAAATCATTAGACGCTTAAAAGTAATTCACATTAAAATCGGTCCAAGTTATTGGAACATCTTTTATTTCTGTTAAAATACAGATTATGGATTTCACAAGTATCAGAAAGTTTTCTAATAAGTAAAAATCAAGAAATATTTATATATTTTTCAAAGAGAATATTCTCTTTTGCGGAGGCATAACTCAAATATGCAATAAAGTTCTATTTAATTTTTATTTGAATAATCAGGTCGCAACACACCAACACTCACAGATCAATTTATTACGGGGTTGAAGCTCCTTTTGTCTTTATAACCGCTTCAATTTATCTTGGCATGGATTCGGCGATGTTCTGGACGCACTCTTTCCAACTTTGGGTGTTTACGCTGTTTTTATAACATCCAGCAATTCTTCTAAATTGGTGTAATGAACATCTATAATTCGAATCCCATTTTCCACCACATTCCAAAGGTGCTCTATGTGATTGAGATCCAGTGACTCTGGAGGCTACTTTAACAGAGAAAACTAATTTCTCTGTTCCACTAACCAATTTGCTTCTATTTTTTCTTTGTGGCACTGTGCGTTGTCCTGCTGGAGGTGGCCCGAGGAGGGGGCGTGCACCGTCGTCAGAAATTGAGACACGAGGTCAGCCATCATATCAAGTATCAAGTGTCCAAGTACGTGCCAAGAAAATATTTCACCACCACAAGCATGAACCTTTGACACAAGTTTAATTCATACTTGTTATTTACGCCAAATTCTTGCTTTAACTTTGCAAATGTCATAGCAGAAATCGAGTCTCACCAGACCAACTAAAGTTTTCCGATCTTCTATTGTTCAGTTGTTGCGATCTTTAGCGAAATGTAACCCCAGTTTCGTGTTCTTATCTGACAGGAATATCACCTGGAATAGTCTCCTGCTGCCGTGGCGCATATAATTCAAGGTTGTGCATTCAGAGATGCTCTTCTATATATCTCTGTTGTAAAGAATGGTTATTTGAGCTATTGTTGGCTTTCTATCAGCTTAATCTGACCGGACCATTCTACTTCAACATCTTTCTGGGATTTCTGTCCACAGAATTGCTGCTCATGTATTTTTTACTAACAATTTCCAGTAAACCCTAGAGATAGTTTTGTGCGAAAAGCCTGATAAAAAAGTTTTTGAAATACTAAGACTCTGAGAAAAATAGTCATGACAAACTCACTTACCACCTTATTTTTCATACTAATGCATAAGAGCAGATCACCGTGTTTCAATACCTATAGCCATTAAATTGTTAGCACGTCATTGGTTGATTAGAAATTTGCATAAACAAAATTTGTTAATAAGTACTTAATTATTGATTGATTGATTCGTTTTCTACGGCTTATCAAACATTTGCAGGTTATTTAAAGTGAGAACATATTTTTAGTTTGTAAGAAAATTTTGAGATAATAATGGTTTAGTGATACAAGTCTTAAGTACTTAAATGGATAGTATATGATCGACTCTCCCGTCGAATTCGACGTATGAGGATCAGGCAGATCAGTTCCTAGAAACTGAAAGCCCGACACCGACACATGAGATTTGATTATAATGGTGAAGGCTTTGTATGTATGCAGGGCCATCCACACTTTTTGGAGGGACGAATACAGGGACCTGGTGCAGCGAATGCCACAAGGTCCCCAAACGACCCTCCGCAGGTTTTGAATTCAGAGTTGTCCTTCTCCTAGACCAGTTGCCATCCAAGGCTATAGAACCCAGTCTGTCCTGCTATTTACCCATAGTTAGAGGGAGAAGAAGAGGATTCACACCTTTCCCAAGGGTATTAACACGTAAGTGAATGTAATGGATTCGACTGGAATTCCAACTCGGCTCCCCGATTCCTCAATCCAAGCCGTTATCCATTACTCCACCGTGCCTCCGGATAGTGTGAGTGAGTGTGTGTGTGTGTGTGTGTGTGTGTGTGTGTGTGTGTATATATATATATATATATATATATATATTCAGCAATTTGTACACACACACATATATATATATATATATATATATATATATGTGTGTGTGTGTGTGTGTGTGTGTGTGTGTGTGTGTGCGTGTGTGTGTGTGTGTGTGTGTGTACAAATTGCTGAATTACTAGGCTCTGATATAATTTTATTATCCCGAACTTTTGTTCTCATCTTAGTTGATATGGATGTATAGCGTATAGGTATAGCGTTCGACCAAGTACTCTATGCCCATCATCAGGTATCCCTTGTTTGACTGATATGGGATGTATGCTGGTTATAAATTATGCTTGCCCTGCTGAAAATACACTATCTTCTTGAAATACTCTGTCCGACCGTTTTATAATGAAACATTATCTTGGTACCTTTGTAAGGTAATTTCGTTGTTGTAATTTTCTTGTATACGGACAAGAACTTTCTTTTTTTTTCTTCATCATATTGATACAGCGGTCCGCGTTCTATCACCAAAGGTAAGCAATGTTGAACCTGATCAGTACTTGAATGTGCGACCGCTGGGAAATACCAGGCGCTGTAAGGCATAGCAAACCGGCAATAGATACAATCTTGTTACTTATATTCAAAGAAGACCTTGGTATGTGGAGTTGCTTCTGGACTCGCAAGCCTGGAGTTGAGTGAGTGGAGTGGATTGTTCGGCTCATCCATTAGCCATTTTCAATGATTTCAATAATCACAGGCACATTTAAGTCAGTATGGAATAGTATGAACCTCGACACTCAGAATACTTGTCGAGAACACGAATGTGATCCGTACCTCTAATCGCGACAAGTGTCGAAATATATTTGATGCTCTTATCAGAAAAAGCCCATTCTTAACAACATCAACTACACAGTTACAATGTACTAGCCATATTCAGAAATTGATAATATGGCTACCTTTCAACAACTTTTAAACTCTTGCAGTAGCAAAAACAGAGGATGTCTGTGTGTCTGTCTGTCTGTGTGATACCTTTTCACTCGAGATCCATCCAACCGATTTTAACCAAATTTGGCACATACATTGTACAATGTAAGAGATAGGTTCTTAGAATAAAAAATCGATAATTTTGAAAAAAATCAATAATCGATAGAGCCAATCAAAATGGGTAAATTCAACTTTTTTCCTCCGATTTTGGTCAAAACCGGTATGTAGGTTAATTACATCATGACGAGCTCAAAGATACATCATTTTTGTTTCTACACCACTGTGTTTAGTGTGAAATCGCGAAAAACGAAAAATCGATTTCAACACAAATCGATTTCAACACAAATTTGAATCTAAAACCCCCCTCAATTTCAAGCAATCTAATACAAATTTCACCCAATTGTAGCCAACAATAAGTTGATTGTTTAGCATCATTTAACTTGATAATTGCTTTATAAATGTATTCTCTTTTACATCCCTGGTAGCACACTGAAAAATTAAATTTCAAAAACTCCAAAATAATTGAGGTTTGAAGTGAGTGTTCACGTTGCCTGTCTTACCGCTTCGTGTCCTCGGCTAACTTCGATTGAATAAATACAGACAACTTCTTTGGAGGCACGGTGGACTAATGGATAGCGGCTCGGATTGAGGAATCGGAGAGCCGAATTCGAATCCCATTTGAATCCATTACATTCACTTATGTGCAAAGATTCCTAACTTTCCCTTATGAAAGGTATGAATCCTTTTCTTCGCCAGCCAGCTATGGGTAAATAGCAGGACAGACCGGGTTCTGTAGTCTTGGATGGCAACTGGTCTATTGCAGAAAGAAATGACATCCTACTACAGGAAAAAAGATCTGCCTCGTCAGTCATGTATTGAAAGATGCATGATCGCCTAAGCGTGTATCAAGCATGGCACATAACTGACTGACTTCTGTTATAATTCTGCATAAATTCAAAATGTTTTTTTTAATAAAAGTATTTTAAAATAATTGAAGAAGATAGTCTCTGTTACATATAAACTGGACGCTGTTTTTGCTTCATTGAACGCTTTTTCTGATCGACCAGCTGAATATGGCTGTTAGTCACACACTATTTTCGCATAATCGAAAATCCTTAAAATGGCTAATAGGTTAACCGAAAGCGCTCGAAAAGAACCATCATTTGGACAATTTCAAAACAAATAGTCACTTGTTCGCACCCAAGAAAAATGCAAAAATGAATGATTCACTTTAGAAATTCTACCAAAAAGATCAATGAATTTAACCATAAAGAAATGAATTACACTCACATCCAGTTTCCTCCGTCTTCGTTGAAGTATTCTCCTGGTGAACAAGTTGCAGCTTCCAAAAGAACTTTTACAAAGAGTAGTGGTAAAACTTCCTACTATGGTCATTTACATATACGCGAACTTTTGGGTAGCTTCTGGTATATATAAATATTTAAGTTTTCAGCTACACTTACAACATATTTTAACGTATCAGTGTGTCAAGCGGCATACCTGATACACGATTGGGTGATCAGGTCTCTTTTAATTCATGACTAACTACACGGATGATTTTTCTGCGGTAGGTTGCTATGGCTTTTTGCGGTAGACAGACACAGCTATAGGACACCGTCTGGCCTGTTATTCAACCCATAACTGGGGGAGAAGAGAATCTTAATATAAAGGATGAAACGTGTCACACGATTTCTCATCCAATACTTATTACACCACAACGCGCATTTTAACATAGTAACACTTAAACTTGCGTGCACGCATATATATATATATATATATATATATATATATATATATATATATATATAAGAAAATCCTAAGGAGCCAGGCAAACCTACCTAGGTTTTACCTAAACGGATCTTCAGGGTAAAGCCGGCTGAAAGGAAAATTATGGAACAGTATTTATTGCTAAATCCAAAATTAACCATGACCACGTGACAAAAAAATAAAAATAAAATAAAATAAAATTAAAAAGACAAACAATGGGGGGTATGTACTTTATTGAACAACCAACAACAAAAAACCCAACCCCCCACAAAAAAAATATTCTAATAACCAGCTTTTCCTATACCTACACTAAGAATTTCCGATTTTTGGTTCAATAAATTTTTAGGATCTTTGTAATTAGTGATATCTAGTTTTTCCTCCATACATAGAAAACAGAACTTATCACCTGCCTTATATTTATAACATTTTTTAATATTTCCCATTTCAAAATGGGGTCCTTATTATCTTCTTGTTTGATCTTCCATACATATGTGAACAGGGTAGTACTATGTTTATAGGTTTCGCTATTGAACTACTGAGATGATAGTAATATCGTTTTTTGAAACTATTCTGGGTGAATCCTATGTAAACTTTAGGGTTCTTACCAATATTGTTCAATTTATTTCTGTGTATTTTTACTTGATAGACCACGCACTCTTGTTGGCATTTGCCCTGGAGAGGGCAGGCTTCCTTATTCCTACAATTACACTTAGGGGGGGGCGCTGTGCGAGGTTTGTTTTTTTCCTATTATACTTATTAATTAGATTAGTCATGTTAGGCATACAGCTATAACTTAGTTTGACGTTGTTTTTGTTGAAAATTTTATGTAACATATTAGTCTGTGAGAAGTTCTTTTTAAGTAATTTGAAAAATATTTTACACATATTCCTTGGCTAACTCTAAAGCTTCGTTAACGGTTATGCCAAAAATCGATGGATAGAATTCTTTTATATCGTATTTTATAAAAGAACATTCATTATTTTTATCATAACCTTTTAAACCATTTAATGCAATCACGAGTGGAACGCCATTATTTAAAAATGTTCTCAGTGATTCACATATGTCTTGTAAAATTGTTTTGTTAATTTTACCCATTTGTATCTTAGTAGGGTTGATTAGTCGGCATTCAGGATTATTTGGGAAGTTATCTTTATGGTCCTTAACTGTTATAAAACAATTTTTTATGTTAATTTTTCCTATTCTATTTTCTAAATTGAACTTACTGGCTAGTGTACTAGCCTCCTTATTAAGCTCAATTTCTAGGTTAGCGAGGTCTTTTTTATAATATTTGATCAGTTCTTTATTGAGCATATTGCTATATTTCCTAGGGCTTCTTATATAAAAACTTAGATTTGTCCGCTTTAACGGAGACTTATTTTGTTATTTTTAATATTCTTCAAATCTTTATTAATTTGTTGTTGTATAGTATTGTTAACGTTTCTATAATTTATTGTTTTAATTAACCCGATTAAATCGGATTCAATTATAGGGTAGGTGGGCATAGGTTCTAAAATCATACGACTCAATGGTTTGGTGTCTAGTCTGGTTATTATTAAAGAAGAAGTAAGCTTTCCATCTCATATTAGCTATGAATGATTCTCTCTACTTCAGTAATACTAATTCATAATAATATCGATCTGGTAAAGGTACATCCTTAAAGGAATAACCAACATCTACCTGTTCCATAACAGTTGACTTTAAAAAATGCTCAATAGGCAACCTAGAGCTAAAATTATATAAATGGTGACACTCGTTTGGAAAAACCTCGGATGGCTCAACTTGCAGTAGAACAAATCGGTACCCGAGGAAAAATGGGGAAGAAAAAAAGAAAGAACCAAGAACATTAAAACAAGGCAAAAACAATCTCCAGTATTTAAGCTCCAAGTCCAAAGAAAAAAAAAACCAAAACGAGTAAAAAGACAACTACATAAAATGCTCACAACACTAAGTAGAGCAAAATCTAAGATAATCCTAAGGAACCAGGCAAAACTGCCTAGGTTTCACCTAAACAGATCTTCAGGGTAAATCCGGCTTTCTTTTTTTATTCCCCATTTTTCCTATCCGAGGTTTTTCCAAACGAGTACCACCATTTATATATATATATATATATATATATATATATATATATATATATATATATATATATATATATTGAGAGAGAGAGAGAGAGAGAGAGAGATTGCTGTGTTTTGTTATAATATGATTATCTTTCTCACGGCTATACGCATTACTTGCATACACGTCAAGACAAAATTATTCTTTTATAGCAAAACACATTTAAAAGTATTTATACACTCCAGTGAATAAATTCACTTCTATGTTATATTATATGCGTGGGCGTTAGCCTTTACTAGCAATAAACTTTACATAACCAATGCATTTCTTTGAGTTTCTCAACCGAAGACAAAGATTTCAAAAAATAAATTCTATTCATGTTGTTTTCCACTTCAGTATTGCTTTGCAAAACGATATATTGACATTGATGACATTATACATTGCTCTGTGTGAACACACTTGTTGTGTAGGATCCACCTAATCTGCATAGGTGACTACCAACTATATAAATAATGGTTGATACCGGAAGACGAGGGGAGAAGGAGGTGGAATCACGAGATCCAACTAGAGACTCTGATCGACTGCGACTAGACAACACATTCTCCAGGAACGTCTTCCCAGAAATATACAGAAATACTATATGTACTTATTGTGTACACTTTCTTGTTATAATACATTCTTGTTCTAAGTACATTTTGTGTTGCATTATTATTCCATGCAATAGGCGAGATTCAACATTGAGTCAAGACTCAACAACACTATATCTAAATTATAATATATATATATATGTATGTGGTACGGTTTCAATTTATAATACGCAAATCATTCATACGTATGAATGATTTGCGTATATATATATATATATATATATATATATATATATATATGGTGTCTGACTGTCGGTTCCTAGGAACTGAGCTGCTTGACCCTCATAAGTCGAATACGACGGGAGAGTTCAGCATATATATATCGTGGACTCTCCCGTCGTTGATCGACGCGGGCTGTTGATCCGCGCCTACCGGGGACTCTTTTACGAGACCTGGTGCACTGTATGCTACAAGGTCACTAACGACCCTCCAGAGGTTTTGAATTAGGAGTTGTCCTTATTGTAGTCCAGTTGCCATCCAAGGCTATAGAACCTGGTCTCTCTCTCTCTCTCTCTCTCTCTCCACACAAACACACACACACACGCACGCACGCGCGCGCACACACACACACATATATATATATATATATATATATATATATATATATATATATATATGCAGAGAAAAAACAAACTCTCCATCACTAGATACATTCAAAAATATATTTTTATTTATATTTTACTTCTTTAGTCTCTCCTTCATTTTATTTGAGGCGTTTTATTCAGTGTATTAAATCTATTAGGTTGAGTTATAATTAATGTCGCTTTTTGGAAACCACTTTTAATGATTATTGTATCAATCTCACTACTAATCACACGCGGCAATTAAGAATGAATTTGGAATATGAGTGCATTCCAGATTGATTCTTACGACGCTAATCAATTTCACAATTCAATATTACAAATTTAGTCAACAATGATCAATGCCAAAATCAGTGGATTGACGAAGAATTCCACAACCGACCCCAAAATTTGATCCCCAGACATTTTTTTCGCATGGAAGGACCGTCAGTATGTTATTTATTTAGAGTTGTTAAAGCAGAAAGAAGCAATAAATGTACATTTATACACTCATCAACGTACCTATAACAGTTTGGTCCTAATTTGCCTTCATTAATAAGAAAACGTATTTCTCCTTCCTGACAACGCAAGGCCGCATACAGCAAGAATAAGGCAGGTAAAGATTTTGAAAGTCTGTTGACCTGTTTTATCCCCCCCTTCGTCATTTTCATCTGACCATGTACCAACCGATTATTACCTTTTTCGATCGGTGCAATAATGGAAAAATTTACTCCCATGAAAACCAGATTCAAGAGTTTATCGAAAACTTTTTAACACCCAAAACCTTAAAAGGTTTCGACGAGCTTCAAGCAGCGAGAAGCCATTGTAAATAACGGTGAATTAACGGTTAAATGTAATCGTATTTAATGAGTGATTTGTTTGTTTAACGGCATATCAGTTCTTTATGGATCATTTAATGCTGATATATAATTTTCTTGGGAGATTTCAGTTAATAAAAATATGATATATGTTATTTTGCTTTCACAATTGAATACATGGTAGATGATACTCAGCTTTTGTACATATACATGTTTGTGTGGACATAATTACTAGAGGCGGTGATAGGTGTATTTTATATTGTAGTTTTGTTGAAGTTATATTTTGGAATACAGTATTTCTTTAAAAAATTTAGGACATTATATAGATTAATGTCATGTAAGAATTCTTTTATAGTGGTTGTTTGGTTGATTTTATTTAGCGGCATATAGGTTATTTAGTGCCAAAATTTAAATATTTTGAACAATTTTACGGCTTCAACTTGAACGCACTTCTATGCCTTCAGCTACAAATAAAATGTATTGTTGATAATTTTACAATATGTATAGTTTGTAATTTTTTATTTAAAAATGTATATCTGGTATTTTCACTATAAAAATGTATTTTTATACTTTCATAGTGTTTTGTTTTTTTGAGTGCTCACTATTTGTCCATAGCTGGGACCGTAACAAATACTACTACCCCCGGGTCAGGGTGGACTTGGGAATATATAAATAAAACAAAAATAATTTATGTGTCTAATGGGTAAAAATACAAATTATGGTCCCCTCACAGAAGAATTTTGAATAGCCTACTCTTGGAAAATGTTGTTCATGTTGTAAATCGGTGAAATTCGTTCACAGCATAAAAAAAGAACATTATTTTTGCAGCTGCATTTTACTTACAAAATATAAAATGCATTATATAACATTAACTTTTCATTTTTTTGTTTGTTCAGTATTTCCTAAATATCAAATTAGGTAAATAAGATGCCATTCAGCATGGAATAATAATGGAATTTTATTTATCAAGTTTAACATAACATAAAATTCTAGTTCGACTTCATCTATAGAGGAGATGGCCACACATCGAAGGAATTGGGAGTTTTAGTGACACACAAAATACACGCACAAATCAGTGCAATCCATGCATACATCGACTAGTACATCACGTACGACCAAAATACAACATAAAACAAACATTAGTGGCTAATATCAAAATACAATGCAGCACCCAATACAAGGAAAGACACAAAACACTGTAACTTGAAGTGTATTTGATATAATTAATATGCCCATATGTATTTACATGCTTATATATATATATATATATATATATATATATATATATATATATATATATATATATATATATATATATATATATATATATATATATATAAAGATGTTACATACGGACAAACAGTACTCGCTCGTGTGTGTGCGCGTGTATGTGTCTGTATATATATGTTTGCGAGAGTGATTCTTGCCATTTATATCATTAACTTCACTATCTGATTTTTGTATGAATGATTCATGTAATATATATATATATATATATATATATATATATATATATATATATATATATATATATATATATATATATATATATCCTGGGTGTAAAAGAAAGATTGTCTTTTTGTTAGTTTAAGCTTTGAACCGTTGTATCATAGAAATGATTAAAGACATCTTACTGAAATTCTCCGATGTTTTTATAACACTATTGTATTCTACTTTGACTTTATCAGAGGAATCATGATAAAATCGATCATAAACGAAGATGATACGTTCATTATTAATTAATCATAGCTATGGATCGGAAGCTCATGAAGGACTGAAATAAACTTCATATATATATATATATATATATATATATATATATATATATATATATATATATATATATATATATATATATTATAGTATCATTTTCTAACTTATTTAAGATGATCTTCGCCCATCTAGATTTCTACCCAGCAGTAACAAGGTGCCTCACACGTTTCGCGTACGATTTCATTTTCAAGTCTATTCCCACTGCTCTTTGGACTGTCATAACTGATACTCCTTTTTCACGAGCCAGATATCTTATGAATTGAGTTGGATCTTTTCTAATTGCTCTCTTTAACTCTAAGTTGAAATGATGACCCCCTCTTCCTGTTGTAACCTCCTGATCTATTTTTCCTCTCTACTGTTCCTTCCCTTTTTTAAGCTTACCGTTCTTTTGATGGTTCTTGATTGGACTTTGAAGATAGGATCCAGAATATGAATACTGGTACTATTATGGAAGGTCTGAATGATAGTTTTCCTCTCGCCATTGGTAAAGACAGTGAGATTGACACAAAACGATTTTAACCTGTTCTCTTTCTAGCTGAATAATTCATAGGGACTTACAATGATTTTTATGACAAATGGTGGTAAGATGGCTAAACAACTTATCTGAAAACTTGGAAAAAGAAACTCAATTAGTTTAGTGTTTTTTTTTAGATATTAAACATTTTGAGTTTGAGTGATGTATAATTATGCTGTTACACAATTTGGGCAATTTTACTGCGACACCTGGTATATGGATTATCTCAAATTTTCAGCTTTCCAACGAATACCAGGACATAGATTGAAAGACCTTCCAAAACGGATGGCTTATGTTTCATATTTTTCACCCATTGGATCAATCATTATGGAGTATATTCACCCTGAACCGGGGTGGTAACACCTCTTAGGATACCAGCTATGCGTAAATAGTGACCCCATCCCACCGAACAAAAAAGAATATGAAAATATAAAAATACATTTTTCATAGTAAAAATACCAGTAACATATTTTCATATGTAACAAAAATACCTATATATGGCAGCATTATCATCAATGCATTTTATCTGCAGGTGAAGCCATAAGATGGTGTTCAAAATATTTAGATTTCGGCATTAAATAACCCATAGAGGTGTTGATATACCGCAAAAAATCAAACAATATTGGCAACGAAGACAATATGATTATATTAATAAAAATTTCTGATTTCTTTATGACATTGTTTGTGATTCTCATTTAAATGAATAATTGTTAATTTTGTTGAATTTTTGACAGTCTGTTCACCGTATATAGTAAATATTAACTATCAATCAGTTGACACTCCTCCCTGGTTTTTTGAACAGGAGTAGACGTTTATCCCTTGTTTCCTGTTCTCAGGTTTCTACGAAAGTCGTCTCACCCTCTTATATCTCTCCAGTAGCCCCTTGCATCTTAGTGGCATTATTGCTTGTTAGGGTGAATTGATTAATTGAATTAAGTGAATTGATATATATATATATATATATATATATATATATATATATATATATATATATATATACTTACTTCAAATGTTATTATAGTGGATACTTCGCATTTGAAATAGATGCCCCATTTTTATTTATTAACCAGTATTGTGTTTTATGACTATCGGCTTGTGTATTCGAGATATCACGGTAATATATATATATTTATATATATATATATATATATATATATATATATATATATATATATATATATATATATATATATATGTATATATATATATATATATATATATTACCGTGATATCTCGAATATATATATATATATATATATATATATATATATATATATATATATATATATATATATATACAAATGAGGGAAAGAACAGATGAAGCAAATATTCGTAACATTTACTTTTAAAAAGTGTTCAATACAAAACAGACCAATATATAACGTTTACAGAATTATGACGTCTCTTTTTAAATATTTTTTGAACTACGGTAAAATAGGAAATACTAAAAAAATCTAGAACCTGTAAATCTTTAAATTAACCTTGCTTATGATGCTTACATGAAAAATTCAAAATTATCCGATTTGTTGACAAAAAATTCTGCTAAACCAAAGAAGTGAATTATCTGTAAATTGCCGACATAGTTATATCTACTTTGCAATATAGTTAAAGTTTTTAAAAATTAGATAAAGCTACCATTTCTTATGGTCATAATTTATAAGTAAATAACTATCCAACCTCTATGAGTAATTATCTTATTTTGGCTATTCAGATTTAGTATTGCTATGTATTGCCGTCTAGATGGTATTACTTATGTTATAGATGTTCCACATTTTTAATTTTATCTACAGGTTCCTTTAAAAAGATTCCTGAATCAGAAATTTAAAAAAATCTGTTAAAATTAACTTTACGTCTGATTATCTTCCTTCCCTTCCCCCAGCGTCCTTTGAAATATTGAACATGTCATATTTGTCTACGATCACAATACATTTGTTGCTTACATGTTTTCTCTCAGTCTCTTCCCTTTCTCTCTCTCTCTTATATATATGTATATATATATATATATATATATATATATACGAAGCATAACCGAAAACTAAGATACAGTTCGTAATTAAAGACAAAGCAATAGACAGTATGCAGTAACAACTTGAACAGCTTTATCATTTAGAGCATACGTATATGACATGATTAGAACATGATTGCCACCATAAAACAATGGACAAATATAGAGATGCCACGGGCAAAAATCCAATTTTGGGTCCCAAAGCAATTTATCGAAGAACATAAGTTCCATCAGATGGACATTTCTTTTCAGCTTTTGAAATGGTACAAGGGGAGCTGATGGGGATTTTCTGGAGAACCTTATCACGGGCGATGAGACATGACCTAACCCAAAGTCAAAGGTTGATTCTTTGACGTAGAAGCATTCATCGTCACCCGCCCTAAAAATTTCAAAGTTCATCAGCCAGCGAAGAAATTGATTGGCAACTGTGTATTCGTATGCAAAATGTATTCTGCTCATTGATTTCATAACACATGGTTAGACAGTTAACGCACTCAGATGCTGTCAAAGACTGGACAAAGTGAAAGAAGGTTTAAGGTTCCTTCCATCCACGGTTGGTTTGGTAAATTAGTTGTTCCAGCGATATGGTCAGAATGTTTTACCACATCCAGCACATAGTCCTCTGTTGAATCTTCTACATCAGTGCTACTCAAAGTGTGGTACAATGTCCACGAGCCATCATATGCCGCTACGTGGAGTGTTTCCAGTAGTCACATTCCGCGTCACGGGAGACTACTGGAACGACTGACTCGGTTTATTTTTTTAAAGATTTTTATTTTATTTTTATATTTATTATGGTTACATCTTTCAGTTACTTCTCATGTTAAAAGTCATTCTGATACAAATAACAAATGAGATATAATGAACAGTAAAACAGTGAAATGAAATACGTATGACAACACATTATGATGATGTGGCATGTGACTCAGTGGGAAGCACACCTAGCAATAGCAAAATGCCATTTTAATGAACATGTATTTCTAATTTGGCCTTCAAAAAGTTGAATAAGAATCCGACGGAATGGTAAATATATTAGTTTGTAAATCTTGTATTTTGATATGTTGTCGCCAATAAACCGGTGTCATCTAAGAAAAGTGTTTCATTTTTCAAGAACAAAATCCCCATTAGCGTCCCAAACAACCAAGACTGACTGTTGATTCACGTATTCACCTTACCTAATGATATTGTCATACGAATGAAACAGCATTCTCATCTTAATATTTGGTGAGTTGACCAAATTTATGGTATAATAAATATATACTGAGTTTGGTTTAATTTCCATTTTAGTTTTATAATTATTATGTTTACATTTTTCAATTACTCACTCATGTTAACAGCCATTGTTATACAACTAACGAATGCGATATAATGAACAGAAAAACAGTGAAATGAAATATGTATGAGAACATCATCATGGCGTGTGACTGTATGAGAAGAACACCTTGGAATACCATAATACCATTTTCAGGGATATATATTTCTACAAAATTAATATAAAATCAAAAAATGATTCATTATGTTGTCCTGGTATTAGAATAATACTACGAATGTTCAAATAATACTTTCTCAGATCGTTAATATATAATTATATGGCACAAAAATGGTACCGGTCCTAGACACACTGAAAAGATGTGTTATGGTAATGATGACTGATATTAGAATGAATAACTCATCATGTCCCCATTTTTAATAAAAATAGTCTCAAAATGACACTGAAATAGGATATATCTAAAAAGAAATCGGGTTACAGTTCAACGTAAAGTGTTTGGCCATAATTTTTATTTAAAACATACTATTTTAATTAAAAGAGAAAGCAATTTACTAAGACAAAGACGTACAGAAAGTGCTTTAATTGCTAGATCATCCACAGTAATTTTACATAGAAGTTCTTACAACATTTCACCTTTCTTGCCACATGTTCTATTATCACAATGTAGGATATTTAACAACAAAAGTGATTGAAGCATAACATATAGTCATAACTAAAAAAAAAAAAAAAAATCAACGACGAGGAGACTGCTGTCCCCGCTCCCTCACCAGCTGTGTTTGAGACCTTGGCTCGTCGGCCTCTCGCACGTTAAAAAAAAAAATCTGCCGGTACGCCACATCAGATAGTTTTAAGAAGTATTGTTATGATAAACTGATTGAGAGAAATATATCCATGTCTGTCACACTATCTCTCACTACTCTCTATATCACCTTACATCAACTTAATACTACCCCTCAAAAGTGCAAAATATTATATGTAAATTTAAATTCATATAAAGTATAGTCGTATTGGTAACGTATGCACAAAACTTTATTTACATAGTAAAATGGGTTAACTTTATTTATAATACATACAGACATTCATATATATATATATATATATATATATATATATATATATATATATATATATATATATATATATATATATATATATATATAAAAGGTTAATGATCAGAGTTGAACCAGACCAGGAAACTTGTATTAAAAGTATTCAATACACGTGTGAAAAAAATATAAATAAAAGTAAAAAATAGCATGTAAAGCTTTTAACTTTAAAAATCAGGAGGTCAATTAAAATACGCGACCATGGTTTCGACCTGACGGCGTCTTCCAGCGATATATTTAAAACTGACCTCCTTAACGCTTTAAAAAACCCCACAAAGAACCATACATAATTATTTTTCAAATAATACAAATATAAAATTTGTCGCTTAGATGATTGATGTTATATTCAGCACCTATACAATGTGCAACTGTCTGGTCCACTCGTCAGGAGATATCGGCAAATTCATATCTATCTATCTATCTATCTATCTATCTATCTATCTATCTATCTATCTATCTATCTATCTCTCTCTCTCTCTCTCACTCTCTCTCTCTCTCTCTATATATATATATATATATATTTTTGTGTGTAAAATTTCAGATATAACTAAAATATATATCTGTAAGAGGACAATATGTCAAAACAGATCTTAGGCGACGTGTTTCGTCCTTTCATGGATTTTATGAAGACAAATATTAGGGTTTTATTTTGCAGCAATAGTTATAAACAGGAATAAAGTATGTTAGTGTTTAAACATTTTAAAAATAGAAAGTAACTTATTAAAAGCGAAAGTGTCTTAGTGCAATTCTCGAGAATCTTATAAAATATAAATTTTTTTCAAATATCTCAGTTCCTGAAAAAATGACTCCTTAATCAAGCCAATATAAAGCTATATAAAGACTTTATTAAGACTACAAAAATGATTAAACTCATGAGCCCATTTTATTTAAAATATATAATAGAAAAATTAATTCTAAACTAAAACAATGTAAATATTAATTACGCTATAAAAATACATCATTCGCTAACTTTTGTTTATTACACATTAAATTACGTGACTTAGCATCCTTCATAATTTACCTGGACTTTTTAGTTAGTCTCATGAAAATTTATGAGCGTTTCTTAAATTAAAAAATTTTGATAAACTAACATTTTCACTTTTATTTTAAATACTTGTTGCAAAATCTTGAGAGTTACCTTGCATAAAGTCTACCAGAGGACCAAACGCGTCGGCTAAGATAAGTTTTCCTTTTGTCTTTATTCACACACACACGCACGCACACACACACACACACATATATATATATATTTTATAAAAGGCTCAAACACTAATATTCCATGGTTATAATTTATGACATTGAAATCGTAATCAGGATCCAATTCAACAGACCTAAAAATTCAAAAAGAATTTTTTTAATTTGTAGGTGTGATGAATATGATCGTGATTACGATTCCAATGTAAAAAAATATAACCATAGGATATTAGTGTTTCGGCCTTTTATATTATATTCATGCTCTCCTTGTACATAGAGCTCTACCTGGATTTTATACTCTTGTAAATCTATCTATCTATCTATCTATCTATCTATATATATATATATATATATATTGACCACTAATACTATTAATATATAAATATATATATATATATATATATGTATATATATATATATATATATATATATATATATATACTAAATATTGCGTATACGTACATACATGCGTACACACACACATATATATATATATATATATATATATATACTAAATATAGCGTATACATATTTGCATATATACATATATATACATATATATATATATACATATATATATACATATATATATATATATATGTATATATATATATATATATATATATATATATATATATATATATATATATATATATATATATATACAAAGGCTATATTTATTACGTATACAAGAGTAGAGCTCATTGTTTATTTTATCTACTTTTTAAATCGAATAATAGGTTGTTTTGTTGCAATGGCTTCCTGTAGCTTAATTGTAAAAGATTCTTTTGAAGGTAGTTTCTCTTGTTCTGTATCTTTCTCTCTCTCTTTCTCCCTCTCTGACACACAGACATATATGTTATCTTTTATGTTTATACACATCTATATATAGTTGTATATGTGCGTGAGTACGTGTGTGCAAATCTAAGTGGCTATCTATATCTATCTATTTATGGGGAGAGAGAGAAAAATATGTATAGTGAAAGTTTTTTATGCGTATGGTTACGAATGTCAGTTTATATGCAATGTGACTATATTATATGCAATATGACTATATATATATATATATATATATATATATATATATATATATATATATATATATATGTATATGTATATTATAATTTTTACATACGGTCAAAAACAGCTTACTCTCTTGTTTCGATGCAACTTTGTCGTCATAAGTTGTTTTTGTCTATATGTAAAAATCTAAAATAAATAATTATTGCTCTACTCTTGGTATTGAGCTCTCATTTGAATTAATGCTGTGAACGTTAGAATTTATACTATTTTTGTTCTCATTACATTCGGGTAACAATATATATATATATATGTATATATATATATATATATATATAGATAGATAGATAGATAGATAGATAGATATGAAATAATTCTATGCACACACGCACACATTCATAAACAGATACACACACACACACATATATATAAATTACAAAATAAAAAATAAAATAAAAAGGAATATGTAAAGAAAGGAAGGAAGGAAGAAAGAAAGTTCGTAAAGGAAAATCTAATAAATAAATAAAGGAAAAATAAATAAGCAAATGAATAAATAAATAAAGAATTAATGAAAGAAAGAAAGAAAGAAAGAAAGAAAGAAGACAGAAGGAAAGAAACGAGAAATAAAGAAAAAAACAGTAAAGAAAAAAATGGAAAAAGAAAGTAATGAAGTGAAAATATTTAAGGTGAAACTCTAATAAGGAAAAGATGAAAAAAGAAGTGATAACAATAGAAGATATTAAAAGAAAGAAACGTGTGAAGAAGGTAACACGGATGGTGTTATTGTTGTTGTTGTTGTTGGTGGTGGTGGTATGGTTGTTGTTGTTGGTGGTGGGTGTGACGAATGTAAGAAAGGGAAGATAACAGCAACATCAATTTAATAACTCGCTTTCTCTCCAATCCAAACTGATATCCCTACCCACCTCGCTTATCCATTCACTGCTACTAACAACTACAACGACAACAACAAAAATGCGTCTGCAACGGTAATAGTGATGACAATAAAGACTGCATCAAGACGAAAGACAAGGGGCTTGACACGGGCCTAACAATGGCACCAAACCCTTGAGGACACACTGTGTTACAGGGGAGGGCGTAAAGAGAAGGGTTTGGAGACATTGAGGGCTATAACGTTGGTTATTCGAGAAGGCGGTTTATTGTTGGTGTTGGGACAGTTAAGGGTGGAAGAGAGATTTGCTAAAGAGGTGGGTAGGGTGCTAATATTGGGTTAGGAACAAGATAAGAATCCGGGGAAAGAGGGCAAAAGAAGAAAGACCCCCCCCCAAAAAAAAATAAAGAGAAAGAATAAGGCAGAAGAATTGAAAGAAGGAAATATAGACCATAGCTAGCTAGCTAGCTAGCTAGATACATAGATAGATAGATAGATAGATAGATAGATAGATAGATAGATAGATAGATAGACAGGGATAATGAGAGAAAGTAAGAGAGAGAGAGAGAGAGAGTAAGAGAGAGAGAGAGAGAGAGAGGGAGAGAAAGAGAAGAAAGCAAAAGAAAAAAACAGAAAAATGGAGAGAGAAAGACAGAGAAAGAGAAGGAAAAACAGATAAAACCTTTAAAAAATTGTAATTATCAAAGAAAAAAGAAAAAATACAAGAAAACATTAAAGAAAGAAAGCGTGAAAGAATAAATGAGAAAACAAGAGAAAGAAAGAGAGAAAGAAAGAGAGAAAGAAAGAGAGAAAGAAAGAGAGAGAAAGAAAGAGACAGAAAGAGAGAAAGAGAGAGAAAGGAAAACTATGCAAAAGATTCGCCAAATCATAAAAAAATAGAAAAATGGGTAAAGCAAAGAAAAAGGAAGAGAAAAAAAAGAGAGAACAAGAAAAAGACAAAGAGAGGAAAAGAGAAAATCGATTGAACAAAGGAATATTGGTTAAATTGAGAAGAGAAAAGAAAAGAAAGCAAAAGCGAGAAAAGAAGAGAAACAAAGGAAGAGAGACGCGCTAACACAAAAAGCATAAAAACAGTAAATTGGATTATCTGCAATTAAAGAAAGAAAAGAAAAGAAAGAAAGAAAGAAAGAAATATGAGTGGGAAGCAAAAGGGAGAGAGAGAAAAAGTGGGAGACAGAGAAATAAAGGTATAGAGTAAAGGAAGAAAAAAAAAAGAGAGGGAAAGAGAGAACGAGTGAAAGAGAATGCAACATAGAAAATTTCAAATTTCTGCCATCATTACACCGCTTTTATTTGACTATCATCCATACCCCTTAATGCGCACTTTGCTCCTTTGCCCAGAGGCAAATGATATCTCAATGGCGGATTTTTCTTCTGTTTCCTTTTCTTGAACTCCCCCCACCCCAACTTCCACTGCATTGTCTAAGCAATCGTCCGGAAACCTCGACCTTTGTCCTCATCTCGAAACAAAATTTAAATATAAGCATCTTTAGGTTTTGCTGGCTGGTGACTCCGCCCCTCTCTAAAGTTACTAGAATATAAAAAAAAGCCTCTTTAAGGTCGGTTGGCTAGCGCCCCCGCCCTTTTCTAACGTGTTTAGGACACAAAATTTAAATTTTTAAATCCTCCTACTTTTCCCGTTTTCTTTGATTTCGTTGCTAATGAGTAAATGAAAAAAGATCAAAAAATGGAAGCAAGAAAAAAAAAAGAAGAAAAATAGAACAAAAAACGAATAAAAATGAAAAGAATAAAAGAGAAAAACGAAAGGGTAAAAAAAAAAAAACAAAATAAAAGTGTAAAAAAAAAAGATTATATGCAAAAGGAGAGAATGGAAGAAAGAGCTGAAAAGAGAGAAAGAAAAAAGAAAAAATAGCGAGGGAAAGAGAGAGGTAAACGCTCAAAAATATATCAAATGTTAAAATGGAAAGAAACAAAAAAATGAGAAAAGAATGGAAAATGAGAAAAAAGAAAAAAAGGAAATAAAGAAAAAGAAAAAAGAAAAGGCGAAGAAATATAGTGAGAGAGAAGAAAGGAGAGTGATTCTCTAAAATATAAAAAAAATATAAAAGCATATTTACAGAACATTTGATTATAAATAACTGAGAAAAAAGAAAGAAAGAAGATAGAAAGAAAGAGTAAAACAGAAAGGAATTCTAGAAGAAACGAGAAAGGCAAAAAGAATATTGATTCACTTGAAATACTCAAAAAAGAGAAAGTAAAGAAAGAGAAAGGAAGACAGCGAGAGAGACGATAGGTGTTCAAAAATCCGCTCAAAGAAAAAAAATTAACGTTCAAAGTGAAAAAAAAAAGAAAAGAAAAAAGAAAAATAGAAAAGAAAGTAAAAGTAAGAAAAGGTGAAAGCAAAGGAAGGAGGAAATCTAAAAGCAGTAAAACCGTAAAAACGAAATTAATTCATTTGAATTACAAAAATGAAAACAAAGAAAGAGAGGAAAAAGAGAGAAATAAAAAAGAAAAACAGAAGATTGAATCGTCACGAAGAAGAAAAGAAACAGTATAAAACCTTAATTTTGTTACTATCAACATTAATTTCAAAATAACCAATAAAATATAACGTTAAAATCTCGTGATTTTAACAGGTAAACTGGCCACACTATCGAAATCAGAATCCCCGATTAAATCAGAAGTGACAAAGAACAAATTAGCTGTCAAATAATACACGCAGCTGTTAACTGCAACTCACAGAATAAAACTGAACGCGAAAAAAGGAAAATTTTAAACTAAATACACATAGCTCTCCCAGGGAGGATTCAAAACTTCTGGATTATTAAAATGACAGTTGTGTCTTTAATAGTTAAAACCCTAGGGACATGGTAAAAGTCCGTGTGGAGCAAGAAAGAGCTCGCCAATTCCTAACGATGGTGAGTATTTATAAAATGATTCAAGCCCTACAAGCAGACTTTTGTTTTCTTTGTCATCCAATTGTAATCAGAAGAGGCGATCCAAACTTCTCTTTTTAAAACAACCATATATAAATTATAAAAAGGACTCTCAAAACAAGGTCTCCCTTTATGTGCCATGTCTCTTCGGGACGTAAGCGAACATAGTCCTCCATGACTTTTTTTTAAGGCAATTCATCCCAAGCAAGGCGGAAGTGCCACTAGCACGCAAGGGGTTACAGAGGATTGAGAACAAGAGTAATGAGGCGTGTTCAAGGAAAGGATACAAGGAAGGACGGGGAACAAGCTCAGGGTGTCAGGTGTTGATTGACATTACACTTGAATATTTGAAGATTATAGTCATCGGGGAAGCAAGTAAAGGGAAGAGAGTTCCACAAACGGGAAGTGCGGGTGAAGAAGCTGTTTGAGTAGAAGAGACGGTTACATTTAACCGTTTTGACAGTGTAAGGATGGGGCCGAGATGCCAGCTTGGTAGCTCGCTTAAATTCATGCAGTCTGGAAACCAGCGAAAGTAGTTCCTCTGAACAGTTGTGAAAATACTTGTAGAAGAGACAGAGGGAGGTCACGGCACGTCTGTGGAATAACGATTGTAGACTAGATGCCAGATCCTAGCTTTTTTGCTCTAAGTAACGTTTGACCCGTTATCATCCTTTGCTATCCATGTCTCAAACTGTTTAACCTGTTTCTGCTGCTTTCAATATGCCATGTGAGGGTTAAATTCTCTAGGTCCTCTTTCTTTATTATGTGTCACAGTGGATCTTTCTTATTGGAAGTATAAGTTTCTTTGTAGTTGCCATTTTCTTTAAGATTTATATTCTGTCCATGATGTTCTAAGCATTCATCGCTAGAATCATATTTCTGTTACGTCATATCTCTTCCTCTGAGTAGAGATTGCCAGGTATATAGGAGATTAGATGTTACACAGCCGTTCAGCACTCCTACACACACACACACACACTCACACTCACACACACACACACACACACACACACACATACATATATATATATATATATATATATATATAGAGAGAGAGAGAGAGAGAGATGAGTGTGTAACCCCCTTTCATATATATATATATATATATATATATATATATATATATATATTATAATTTAGGGTTGAGCACTGTTTTTTTAAAATAAAACAAACATACTAAAGACCTTTAGATTATTAACTTAACGGTTCTTACCTATTTTTCTATATATTTGCACACACACACATATAAATATATATATGTATATTTGATGGTATGGTATTATGTAAGGAAATCTAAAAATTTCTATTTTGCCAAGAGTATCTGTCTATATTTCTGAGAAGAGGTATTGTAATTATTTACACTATTTACATTGTTCTGACTGTTGTCCTCATTGTTGTCATATTCACGACGTTTCGGCCGTTGTACGCTCTGGCCTTCAGGTAATTGGAATTACGAACTGAACCCTTTATATCGTCCAGCGGTGAAGAATGTTCTAGTTCTAGTTCCCCGTGCCATGCTTCGTCTGGGTGTCTCAATTATCTCCCTTTAACTCTCAAAGTTTTGTTCACCTCTGCTGTGGTCAGGTATAGAACGCACAACTCGTTAGGTCAAATCACTGGATCAAACAAACGCTTTTATCCACTGAGCAATGTGTCCTTTTGACATGTTTCAACGATGGGTTAGCTTCATCAGGAATACATTTTTTTTCTTGCAGCATTTTTTTGTTATAAAATCAACCTACCGGCGTAACATATCAAAACAGAAATTTCACAAATTGTCTTATCTATGTATGTAAGTGGATGTGTATGTATGTAGGTTTCCTTCACACACACACAACACACACACACACACACACACACACACACACACACACACACACACACATATATATATATATATATATATATATATAGGTATATCAATAAACCGGTTGACCAGTGACGAAAGAAAGCATTTACCTTTTTGTGAATACATTTAATAAAATGGTGGATATCAGTCTTATAGACCGATCATTATATAAAGAAAAAATTAGATCATACTTCACCTAATATCACTCGCATATCTATCTATCTATCTATCTATCTATCTATCTATCTATCTATCTCGTTCGCTCGCTCTCGCCCTCTCTGTTTTCTCTCTGTTTTCTCTTTCTCTTTCTCTCTCTCTCTCTCTCTCTCTCTCTCTCTCTCTCTCTCTATATATATATATATATATATATATATATATATATATATATATATATATATATCGGTGTGTGTGGTTTCATTCCACACATACAGACCAGCGGGCGCGTGCGCATACGGACGTATTTCTTGTTAAAAAGTTCGGGGATTAAACACACGCGCTCCCTCACCTTCTGATTACACACACACAAACACACACACACACACACACACACACACACACACACACACACATATACATATATATATATATGTATAGATATGCACACAGACACACTCACAAGCATGCACACACGTACGCTAGTATGTACGCATATCTGTTCGTTCGACCGTCAACCTGCGTCAAAACAATGCAATATATCTTTATAATTTCACATTTTATTTTTGTTAATTTTTATCGCAGCGTACAAGTTGTTTTTACTTTCTACCACAATGTAATATTAGTTTCTGATGGGATATAAATTCTCCTCTTTTATCGTTGCTTTGCGAGTTTATATCTCAACTGAAGGCTATTTTTAATATCCGATCTCTGGTCTGTGTATATTTGTATGCCTCGTATCTCTAGTGTCTCTTGGCCTTCGCTTGCGCGTTGAATTATGAAGCCGGTGAGAAGACGCCCAGGGATTTTACATGGTTAGACGGGGAGAGAGTTTTGCTGTTGATATTTAACGACACTGAGATCTGAAAAAATTATAGCGGACCCTTCTTCCTCCTCCACCACCACTACCACCACCACCACCACTTCATCATCAACCCCAGCCCTACTTAAGAAAAGGTTGGCTATCATTAACGTTCCACCCATTGTCCCCACAACCCGATTCTCGCAATCAAGATTTGTTTCATATGGTTGGTTTGTCCCTAAATCCAAGGGTTGCGTTTTTGTCCTTCACCGTCCACCTTCTCTCTAAACATCATATGACAGGCCGTACTGCATGTTTCGCTATCAAGCATTATGGCATACAATTATTAAGATATTTGGAGATGAACCATAATGCTACTTGAGATAAATTTATGCATTTTTCTCTAGTGCTTTCTAAATACCGCATCTCTTCAGCCACTCCACAATTGCTTACCCTCTTCTAAGCGATTGCTGTCCTCTCACCATTCAGTTCATGTTAGGCTACTCTCGTTAGGTAGGTTGCTCGTTATTTCCTCTGTCCCATTTGCCTTCAATATGCCCTGTGAGTGTCAAATTCTCCAAGCTCTCTTTCCTTATTATTAGTCTCAGAAATTTCAGATGTATTTTTTGTTATCCTATGTACAAATCCCCTTTTCTTATTTTCCTTAAAACTTCCTCGTCTCTAATACGCTCCGTCTATGATATTCTCAGCAGCCTTCTGTAGAACCACATCACTATTGCCTCAAGTGTCCTCTTCATCTGTGTGGAACTAACTTATTCAGCATTCACATTGTTTATTTCTTTGGCGTGTGTGTGTGTGTGGTGGGAGCGGTATGTATAAGTATCCTTTTTATCCTCATTTTCCTTAAAACTTCCTTGTTGCTCACATGCACCGTTTATGATATTCTCAACATCCTCCTGTAGTGTCCTCTTCATCTGTGAGGGAACTGTCTCGCATTCATTGCTATATAGGCGGGTTAATACAAAACATGGAAGCACATTTTGTTTCTTTCTAATGAAATTTTCTTGTCTCTTAATACCTGGTTTAACTTCGTTATCCCACTGCACCTTCCACAAGAATCTAGTGTCAGTTTTTTGCCATCGTCTGATATAACATTGCCAAATAGTTAAATTTCTGCACTTACATGTCTTTTCTCGAGGATTCTTCGTCTAGATGCCATGGCCCTTCAGGGGGTAGGCTATCATGACTCCACACAATTTACTCTCCTTTGCTTTTAGCAATGTTTGTTTGTTTTTTGCTATCTCTTTTAACCCCTTCAACCATTTACACACACCTCATTAGGTAGGTTATTTGCTGCTTTCCTCTGTCTCTCTTGCCTTGAATATTTTCTGGGATTTTTAAAGCCCACTTTTCTTATAATAATAATAATGCCCTAGAAATTTTGACGTCTTTATCTGATTCTAAGTATATGTCCTTTTTGTTCTGATTTTCCTTAAAATTCACCATCAGTTGAGAAACGGCATTGTCAGAGAATGGAATGTAGACAATAAATTAACAAAAGCCTTACACCAAAAATTAAAGGTCTAAAAGGAAATAAAATTAAGTAAATTGTACCATTTTTAAATATTTAATTTTAAAATGAGAGGATTGGATGTCCTACAATGATTATTTATTGGTCGCCCCAATCTTAACAATATAAGAACTGCAAAAGCGTTGAAAACCAACAGAAACACAAAACAAGCTATTAATAGCACTAATTATTACCATAACTACAATGTAGTATGATAGAACAAAGTTTATTATCGTCGTATAGCTAAAATCCTTGAAAATAGTTAGAAGATTAGTCAAAAACACATATTTGAACAAGTTTTACACTCATTAAACCTGTAAAAGGAAACACTTGTTCACATACAAGAAAAATATGATAAAAGACTAAACAAAAGTACCTTTGCTTAATAAAACATGTATTAGGGAAGGGTTGCTGGATAATAGAAAATGTTAGTTACTGCAAAGAGGTAGATCAAGAATTGAATGGCTGATTTCTTTTTAGCGCCTATAATTTATATTTATTATCTAAAGCTGAAATATAATTTGGAATGTGGGTGATTGCTTACAGTACCCGGTGCTCCCTAGCGGTGCTCCGTCTAAGTATTGATCAGCCTCGACATTGATTAAATTCGCTGATCGAACGAGAACCAGTGGGTAAATCCAGAAACAAAAAAGTGGACAAAAAACGCTTAAACTTTCTTTACTGTTTTATATTTAATTTTAATATGTCGCTCTCTTGCTCTCTCTCACTCACTCTCTCTTTCTGTCTGTCTGTCTCTGTCCCTCTCTCTCCCTCTCCCGCTCTCTCTCTATATATATAAATTGCGTCTGATGATTGCATCTAGCATGAAATCGTCTGTCGCCTCTGATTGTTGACTTCAATGTTCACTTTTATATTCAAATACGTCTCTGATATTGAGCACTTTATCCCATAAATATAGCACACCTTAAAACTATATTTCTTCATATACACACACACACACACACATATACATATATATATATATATATTTACCAGATCCACCTTAATTATCCTAATTATAAACATAAAAAGCCATTAAAATATATATTCACCGAGATATGTCACTTAATTATTACAATAAATACCTTAGATTTATGATATGCTGCAAATAGTTTAAAACATCTAACCAAAGCTCTACCAAATATCCGGGGTCTCAAAAATTCATCCTCCTACCTAAAAACAATAGTATTTTTAGGAATTTTCACGCCCTTTCGGAGACTGCACCTTC
This sequence comes from Acanthosepion esculentum, assembly GCA_964036315.1. Taxonomy (NCBI): domain Eukaryota; kingdom Metazoa; phylum Mollusca; class Cephalopoda; order Sepiida; family Sepiidae; genus Acanthosepion; species Acanthosepion esculentum. Next base: position 64,285,938 of record OZ038480.1, on the reverse strand, counting down.
AATATCAATAATAATAATAAAACAGCATTAAATTATTTCATTGGTCGCACAAACACCACACTTCCTTGTGAGTTAAATTGTCACTTATCAAATCTTAGGGCAATTCATGCACATATCAAGCATCAGATCACAAGCAGTGAAATTAAAAGACAGCTATTAGTATATGAAACTCAAATACTACGCAGCACACTTTGTAAAGAAAGACTCAAATTACTAAAAGCTCTTATTATACAAAAGAAAAAAATCTGCATTACTAAAATATCTTCACCACAGGAGATGGCATTTTAAAATGTGTATAAATTGTTTAAAATGCCTATAAAATATTCATAGTCCATATAAAATATTTAGTACATTCTTTTTCCAATCTCTGTAAAACTGCTCTCCACGTGATTTCATTTATACGATGCACATAGATTTAAATTTGAAATGTCGCCAAACCTTAAATTCCTGTACGTAACTAACAAATATTTGAGCTATGATACTGACAACATTACACTTTTGACAATAATCGAAACAGTGGAAATTGAAGAAAAACAAAGCAAGATAATCAATTTGGTGAATTTTATCCCTAATATCCGAATGAGCGAGGATATATTTGAAAACTGGAAAAATTAAATAAAAATTTAAACACGCGAACATGTTTACTGAAGTGAATATAACTTGAATGAATTTTTGCTGCATATATATATATATATATATATATATATATATATATATATATATATATATATATATGTGTGTGTGTGTGTGTGTGTGTGTGTATATATCATTATATATATATATATAGTGCTTGCAATTTATATTGGAAGACCAGTGATAGTGTATTTGTAGATATAAACAGGGCGGGCGTAGATTTAAACACTGCATGATGATTGCCAGTTTTATACATTAATGGAACATCATTACAACGGTCTGATGATCACTGAAGGCATGAGACTGACAATGAACATGTAGTGTTGATTTCTAAGTCCACACTCTTTCTAGCACGCTCTCAATCTTTTGCTCTCCCTTCTCTCCCTCTCTCTCTCTCTCTCTCTCTCTCTATATATATATATATATATATATATATATATGTGTGTGTAAATCCTTTCACCTCAAGCAAGGGGGTGTGCCACTAGTACGCAGAGTGGAGAGAAAAGACTGGGTATAGGAGGGGATTGAGGAAAGGATAAAAGATGAACGGGATTCAAGTCAAAAGAATATGGCGCTTGACATTGGATTTAAATTTTCGAAGATTGTAGTTTTCAGGAAAGCAAGTAAACAGAAGGGAGTTCCACGGTGAGAAAGTGCGAGAAAAGAAACTGCAGGAGTAGAAGTAGCGGTTACATTTAACTATTTCAACAGTAAAAGAGTCGGACATAGATGCCAATCTAGTAGCATGCTTAGATTCATGTAGTCGGGGCAACAGGAGAAAAAATCTCGCCAGAGCAGTTGCCATGAAAATATTTGTCGAAAAGACAGAAGGAAGCCACATTAAGTTTGAGAGAAAGTGACTGAAATCGAGATGCCAAGTCAGGATCGATTACATTGCAGATCCTTCTTTGTGTTTTATCAAGAACCCCGAGATGAACTGCAAAGGCACCAGACCAGATGCTGGCAACAGTATTCAATGCATGGATGATACGTATAATTATATTATTTACAATATTCATGGGGGAAGAGTGCTATCGGGAATAATCACTTGTTTTTATAAAGTGTATGGACATAGAAATCTAAACTGTATGGTGATTGTCAGTTTCACACTTAAGACAAACAACAGACACCGTCGTCTAATGATAGCTAAAAGCACAAGCTTAAGACGTGAAGCTGACAGACACCATGACGAGTTGATTTCTAAGTCCACACTTTTCTATCTCTCTCTTTCTTTGTCCATTCTCTTTCTCTTTCTCCCCTGTCTGTCTGTCTGTCTGTCTGTCTGTCTGTCTGTCTATCTCTCTCTCTCTCTCTATATATATATATATATATTATGTCATTCACAGACAGTACTGTTTCGCTGTATCACAGCTCCTCAGTGCGACTAGACTTCCGAATGCCTCAAGCCAGGATTGAAACACAACTAATTTGGTGTCAGCCAGAGCTATCTTCACTCGGTAGAGTTACACAACTAAATCTAGCGTATTGTTTTTACAAATGTAAACAAATATATATCGATTTGTCTCTTTCTATCTTTTTCAATCGTTTCACACCAAACAAGGCAATAAAGCCATTAAGACGCAAGGGTGGAATGAGGAGGGGTCCGCGGTAAATATTATGAGATAATATTAGAAAAAAATGAAACATTAAAACCAAAAAGCTGGAAAATAGTTCCACACGCGAGACGCGCGAGAGAAGAAACTGTTAGCATATAACTTATAGTTACATCTAGCCATTTCAATTGGAAATTGACGAGACCTTGCCGCAACTCTAGTACTGAGCTTATATTCATAAAGTCTAGGTACCATAGAGGAAAGTTCATGAGAACAATTGCCGTGAAAGTATTTATAGAAAAGACACAAGGAAGATATCTGCATATGTTACGTGAACTCGAATTTATGATTTTATTGTTCTGTTCGTCGGCATTTTGAAAGACGAGCAAACAAATTTCCAAGTTTTTTCAACATGCTTCAGTCAATTGCAATGCTATTTATAAATTCCATACCCGCTTAAGGACATGGCTCTCCTCAGATTCCGCTAATCTTCAATTTCTAAGAATTCCTATGACTTCATGGGTGAAAATGTATGTTTTTTTTATTCACAGTTCTTCTCCTCCTAGATTGGTTTCCTTACCAAGCTTGTCCAAGCACAGACTACCCTACTATTGACCCATTTTTGTGAGGGCAAAGAGCAGAAGAGATAGAGTCATGCCTTTTCAAAGGGCATTGGCGCGAAATGCCCGAAGAAACATCGGCAGAATTTCAACCTGGCTTGACGATTTCATTTTCCACGCCGATAGTCTTTAGGGACCCCTTAATTTTTTATGGTGTGTGTACATAAGCAAAAGAAGTAACACGTATGTTTATGTGTGACTGTACCTGTTTATGCATGTGAATGTGCGTGCGTGCGTCCTCACGCGTGTGGGCATCGGCTACTATTGGAAGAGACTGTAAATTGAATTGAAATGTAAGTGGGCACGCTGATTTACGAGTCATGTTTGCTTCCTCCGTGCATGTGGACATTCAGCGATAAGTGTATTTTCTCCTTTACAATTTAAGTGGAAAGATGCTATCAATGCGCACGGCAAAAGCAAAGGCAACAAGGAACACATTGAATGTTTTAATGAAATATTCTATGCCGGGCGCCGATGAAGCTTAAAATTAAGTAGGGGTAAGGATGTTTTTTTTATGGCCGTGAAGATTAATACGAAACTGATTTCCAAATCGTTTAGCCATTGATCCCTTCTTTTTCTTTTACTCCATCTTAATCACTTTTCGATTTAGATTTTATAGCATCCAATTATTTACGTACCTTTTTGTGCAATATTGTCAAACGGTTTATGTTTCACTATTATCTTGGAGTTGGATCTTTTGAAGTTGGCAACTCAACCTTCTTTCTATCTTCTCTTGGAAAATGTATGAATCCATCTCTTTTCCCCACCAGCTATGGGTTAAATTGCAGGACTTCTATTTGGAAAAATCCTTGATATTCGCAACAAATTGTTAATTCAATATTCACTGACAAAAAACAAAGAATTATTCTTACAACCCAATATACGTTTCGGTTTCAAATAACCCACAAAGGGTTGATAAGCCGTAAAAAACGAATAAATCAATTTTTCTCTATTTATTCTATTCCATCACACGTTAATTCTTACTAGGGTTTCGTTTCTCTTTAATTTAATTTATTTTTTATTTTTCTTTCTTTCTTTCTTTCATTCATTTTACTTCATTTCTCTTTTTTCCAACTCGATATTCGTTCTTTCTTTTTCTTTTCTAACGCTCCTACTTTCTTTCTAATTTTTTCTTTGTTTTTTCATTTTTTATTATAAATCATTTCTTTCTTTCCTTCCTTCTTTCCTTCTTTCTTTCTTTCTTTCTTTCTTTCTTTCTTTCTACTGCCTTTTGTTTTTTAATTAATTTCTTTTTCTTTCTAACTTGATATACTTTCTTTCCCCTTTTCTCTTTCCTTTCTACTTTTTTTTAATCATAACTTTTCTTTCTTTCTTTCTTTCTTTCTTTCTTTCTTTCTTTCTAGCGCCTATCTTAATAACATGGGCGTGTTGGCCATCATGAGCGATAGACACTTGATTAGGGCATCCTTGAAGCTGAACTCAGTTTTATCGAATAAAATTTTATTCTTTTTCTATGTTAAACAGACATACATTTTTTTTAGAATGTACTGTTTTTTCGAGAGAATATATTTTCCTACTTCATTTTATACGTATCGTGTCTTTTCAGAACGTGGGCAACCTTAGCTTTCCACAATTTCATCTCCTTTGTAACTCTTAGTAAGTATATTTATGCTATCTCTTCTAATCCCTGTTCTGCCAACAATTTACACAAGCACGTTAAGTAGGTCACACACTGTTTTCCTCTGTCCCTCTTGCCTTTACTATGTCCTGTGTGTATCAAATTTTCAAAGCCCTCTTTCCTCATTATGTACCCTAGAAATTTCAACTGGCTCTTTTGGATTCTATGTGCAAGTGTTCTTTTTCTTTCCATTTTCCTTAAAACTTCGTCGCTGTTCTCATGTTCAGTCTACTTTATTCTCTTTTGTAGAACCACATTTCTGTTGCTTCAAATCTCTTCTTCATCTGTGATGAAATTGTCCAGTATTCATTGCCTTACAGGAGGACTGATATTATTGGGTTAGTGCATAATTATCAGGCGTTTTTGTAGGCGAGTTATTTGTTAATAAAAAATACTGTTTTGTGTACTTTTTTTTAATAAAAATATTCTTTTATTTTCAGGTTATAAAAATACGTATCGATAATCATACGCTCCAGAATAATCATTTAAAAATGTTATTGTTGAATTGTTATGGTTCTTTTTACATAATAAGTATTGTTTAAAAACATCTGATAATTATGCACCGACCCAATACATAACAGTTCAATACTCTTTGCTTTGTTCCTAACTAAATTTTTCTGTTTCCTAATACTTTGCTTAGCTTTTGGAAGGCTCTTTCTCTATTCCAATGCGCCTGCGGATTTCAGTGTTGCATTTTCCGTTCTCTGTAAAAACACTTCCAAGATATTAACATTTTTCACTTTGCTCGATTTTGGTGACTCCAATTCGTAGTTCGCATGTTGGACTGCTCTTTATACTTGCAACCATACATTCTGTTATCTTACAATTAATATTTAGTCCTTTTTCTCGTTTTCCTCCACTACTTTCTGTAGGAATTCTTGTAGTTTCATTTCTGTGTCTGCTATCAATACAGTATCATTTGCATATCTTATATTCATAAGAATGTGGTCACTAATAATGACTCCTGGTCATACATCTAATTCTCTCAGGATGATATCACTCTAATGGTTGAATATGTTCGGTGAGAAGGCATCTCCTTGTCATACGCCCCTTTCTATTATTTACTATATTTATTGAATAGTGAACATCCATATTTGAGTAGACGCTCCGTTTGTACTTTTAACCAGTATACAGTACAACCTCGGTTCTCGAACGTCTCACATGTCGAACAAATCGGTTTTCGAACAGAATATTCGAGATGAAAATGCCTCGGTTATCGTACAGGGTTCGTTTTCTGTATGGGAACGCTCAAATTGTTCCCATATTAAATTTATGCTCTACTTTTGGTGAGTGAGGAATACGTTTACTTCCTTTTACACAAGCTAGAAATATAAATCAAAAACTTCAGTTACATTAGTCTTATATTGGTTGAGCCTGGAAAACTTTCTTTACTGATAACACTAGCATGCTCTTAGATTTTGAAAGCTTTACAAGTACAGTGTAACCTCGGTTCTCGAACGTCTCACATGTCGAACAAATCGGTTTTCGAACAGAATATTCGAGATGAAAATGCCTCGGTTATCGTACAGGGTTCGTTTTCTGTATGGGAACGCTCAAATTGTTCCCATATTAAATTTATGCTCTACTTTTGGTGAGTGAGGAATACGTTTACTTCCTTTTACACAAGCTAGAAATATAAATCAAAAACCTCAGTTACATTAGTCTTATATTGGTTGAGCCTGGAAAACTTTCTTTACTGATAACACTAGCATGCTCTTAGATTTTGAAAGCTTTACAAGTACAGTGTAACCTCAGTTCTCGAACGTCTCACATGTTCGAGATGAAAATGCCTCGGTTCTCGAACAAACTTTCGGTTCTCGAGCAACATTGCCGAACCGACCGAACCGAGTTAACCCGAACGGAATCATTTCTTAGTCGACCGCCGTGTTGTATACATTCGTGTGTTGTGCTGTGCTTTTCTTTTCCAATCTTATTTTATTGTCCCTTTTTTCCTCTTCATTAGTCCTCAGTCATGGCTCCAAAGAAAGCTAGCAGTGATACTGGTAATGTAAAAAGATAAGAAAAGATAAAAACAATTGTTGATGATATTCTCTCGTCCTACTCGGTTTCATATGGCAAAATCAACGATCTATACTATTCTTATAAATAAAGAGACGATCATATCTTTCTTTCCCTTTTCCAAACAATAACATCTCTTTCCTTCCTCTTCTAATTACGCCATCACCTTTCCTACATACAGGTGAGGTAAAATTGAAGTGTTCGTCTATATTTTATCTTTTTAGTATTGGTTTTGTTTTTTCTTAGATTTAATGATTTTCATTAGTTTTGTGTATAAACTTGTGCACAAAGTACTGTTGTTAAAGTTTAAATAAGCAAGCATCTTGGGACCAAAAACAGATTAATCCATTTTACATTGATTGCTACTGGAAAAATAGCTTCGGTTTACGAAAATTTCGGGTTATGAACAGGCTTCAGGAACGAATTAAATTCATGAACCGAGGTTCCACTGTATTCATTATTGTTTACCAACCTGAATATTCGGTAAGATTTTGAAAAAGAAAAATATGTGCCCACCTGTGGCGTATAATTTATCATAGAAAGAAAGAAAGAATGGATGTGACACGGTAAGAACATTGCCGTCAGGGGAGGCTGAAAAGTGCTTTTAAGCGAAACCCTTCTCGTCATAGATTTTTGAAAGTTGATATCTTCTCAGTTTCGTATTCAAACGTAAAACAAAACAATTTCTAAAGAAGAAATGAATTTTTTTGAATCCGACAGATTTTTATCACTAAAACGTTATTTTTAGTGGATACCCATATTTGAGAAGACGCTCCGTATTTATTTTTAAGCAGTATATTTATTATCGTCTACAGGCTTGAATATCTGAGAAGACTTATTAAAGGAAAATATGTACCACCTCCCGGCGGGAGGCGCATATTTTATCATAGAAAGAAGGTGGAAAAAAAGAAAGAAAGAAAGAATGAATGAATGACAGTGATGTGGGAAGAAATATAAACAAATAATTTTTTAGATTACGAACGGAAACTCTTGTCCCAATTAAAATTGTATTTAAATTGTATTAATCATATTAAATTATATTTGAATTGTACTTAGAAAGAAGATATTCGTCATTTGTTGCAAGTCGAATGAGGTTTGTACGACTCGCATGCATGTGTATTATATTTTTATGATGAGTTCATAAAATTAAAGCCTTTTCTTTTTTTTTCAGGTAAACAAAAGGAAATAACGATAATAAAGTACGAAAATACCTGAATTAACAGCAAACCAAATAGAATAACCGTGTTTTATTAAATTGCCTTCGACTATGTCCCAATGTTATTATACGTTAAAATAAATTAATTGATAAAAAAGAAAATATTTGTTAATCATTTTAACAATCTTATCTCGTTTGGTAAATATAATTTTCTTCAATGGTAGGAATTTAGGTGAGATATTTCATAATGTTTCATTTTTCCTTGCGAGTGTCAAAGCCCGTTCGGAATTCAACGTTAATATTTATTATGATCTCGAAAATTTAGAACGACAAGCAGTATCCGTAAAAATGTCACGGTTTTCCTATTTTAATTTTCTGAGGAAACATCATTCTTTATTGAATGATTTCATAAAGCCTTTGCGAGTTCCATGACTATGAAATAGCCGTGGAAATTTTCCTGTTCCTTCGTTAAATATTTGAGCTTAACAACTTCGACAGAATAACAACCATAAATATAAGTGTCATTATTTAAAGAGTAAAGGGTATAAATAAAAAGATTCAACATTTTCAAAGTTTTCACTGAAGCAGTCGTTAAAGGCATGAGAACATTATCCCCTCCTCTACTTTTTATTTATGCTTTCTTTTTTGTTAATAGAACCAAACAAAATCGTTGACATATTTTTGTTTCCGTCTTACACCAGGCAATCAAAATGGAATGGCCCATTATTTATTTGAGGCAATGGCAGGTCGTTACTCACGTGCTAACTTACTAAATGATCGAGGAACAAGCAGGCATTTAGGATGATATTTTAATGGTTCCAACTCTACAGACTGTTTTTTTATACACTATAACTTAATTCTAGGAATAGATAGGTTCTCCTATCGTCCTGTTCACACTCCTCTCCGGGTTTTTGAACAGCAGTGGAGATTTATCCCTGATTTCCTGTTTAGGACTGGGTTTCCGCTTCCTTCTACATTCTACTTCAACTCTATACTTCTAACGTCTCCGCTTAAACTCTGAAATATTTAATATTTATTTATTTTTTCCAAAACAGGAGTAGAAAGGTTTACCTATCATCTGGTTCACACTTCTTCCCGGTCTTCTAAACAGGAGTAGAAGTTTATTCCCTGTTTCCTGTTTAGGATTGCGTTTCCGCTTCCTTCTAAATTCTACTTCAGCTCTATACTTCTAAAGTCTCCGCCTAAATTCTGATATTATTACTTTTTTTCCAGTTCCTTCTAAAGTCTTTTTTCTACTCCTTCATTCCCAGTAGCTCATTGTATCTTAACGGCGTTATCGCCTTGCTTGGGGTGAATTGACTTAAAAAAAAAGAAAAACATATAATTGATATCTCTCCTCCACACGTATTGCTTCAGCAATCAAAGCGTAATGGTTCATTATTTATCTGAAGCAATGACAGGGCGTAACACACGTGCTACTGAGGAACAAGCGGAATTATAGCATAATATTTTAATGATTCGAAACCTACAGACTTCCCTTTGCAGGCAGATATAAAAAGAGGAAAAGAAGAATAAATGAATAGATAAGTAAATAAATAAAACGCGCATAAAAGGGGCGGGAATTTCTGACAGACCCAGCAATAGATTTCCCGCCTTCAAGAAAAGAGGATTAATTTAAAAACGACAATAGTCCGTCTAAGTGTTCAGCTTAGACGCCATTATTGTCCGTTCAGTCGGTCAGCTTATCTTTTAAATATTTCAGTCACTAATCCGTTCCGTCACACGATACCGCCAACATAATCTGCCTTAATCCGTCCTTTAATCGCCGCGTATTTACACACACACACACATATATATATATATATATATATATGTGTGTGTGTGTGTGTGTGTGTGTGTACAGGTATACATGAATACATACACTTTATGCGCGTAGAGATATTCCGTACATAAAAAACTGATTTAAATGACAACAGGAGGATTGACACACACACACACATGCATACATGCACACTCATACATACGATCATTTATGTAGTTCTATGTGCATATATAGACAGTGTAGTTTCTTAAATTTTGATCTCAAATTTTCATGTCCATTGCATCTTTCAATGTATGGAATTAATATGCACTAATACATTGGCGAAAAGAAAGATCATGTCCAGAAAATGAATATTTGTGGAAAATAAATCCTTTATTCTTCATTAAGCTGTTGTCTCATAAATATATATAATATATACATACATACATATATAAATATATATTATAATAATATTTTTAGTTTTTAAAAATATGATTCCTCCGCTACATAAGAGTTCTCATGTTTCAAAAGCGAGAGCCGAGACCCCTAACATAATTTTTTAAGTTATGAAGAGTTAAGGTGTCCGGACCCGCTTCCTTGTCAAGCGAGAATTTGGGAATAAGCTATCTTTTGGTTAGCTAGTGTTTATAAATACGGTATCGTTGGAACATTTGTTGCTATGGAAACGGCTAGTTTCGGCCGTTGAAGTTAGGTGGTTTAAGGGGCTAAGAATTAAGAATTAATTTTTATCTACAGGCCAGTCCCTTTCCAAAAAAGCGTATCAAGTTACAATGGTGATTCTATGTCCAGAGTGGTTTTGGCTTATGCTAGTCAGACGGCGTCTTTTTTATTTATGGGTTTGCCTTGAGTCGTTGTGTGACTAGAAGGTTATGTTTCATTATTATCTATTTGATCTGTTTGTTTATTTGTTTATTTACATGGCTGTTTTTATCAAAGGGTTTTTCTCAATAATTATTGGGCTGAGTTTTTTAAGGCTTTTAAATTATGTACTTAATTTGTTTAAATCTATTTATTAATTATTTAGTGCGAAAATCATTTGATGACGACAGAACACCGTTAACTCATGTCTATGGTTTAGTAACTTTTCACTATTTAGAAATCTAATGATATGCAGTTTTTCGTGTAGGCACAGAGGGCATGGGTCATCCCAGGTTTTACATGTTCTAGTTCTATTTATTATTTTCCATTTTACTTTCGGTGTTTTGTTCGTTTCCTTTAAATGCCAGTAGTATTGAGATAGAGATGTCTGACTTCTATTTTGGATGTTGTTGAAGGAGCTTTTGTGTTGTCTCCATCTAATTTTAAAATTATTCTTAGTTGACCCTATGTATAATTTTTCAGTGTTAGGATTCTCTGTAGATGAGATGGTACATTGGTATACCACGGATTTAGTAAGGCATCTATTTTCTAACGGGCAGTCATTAGGGTTTCTACAATCACATGATTTTTCATTTTTTCTGTCTAGTTGCAGTTTAGGAGTGTTATTGGCACTGTTTTGGCCTGGGTGTTTTCCTAAGATTTTACTGTTATGCCTTTTTATTATTCTTTCTAGGTTTTCAGTGCAGCTGTAACTTAACTTTAGGCTATTCTTATTAAAGATTTGGCTTAGTTTGCTATTTTTGGGGAAGTGTTTACCTATTAAAGCTAGGAACTTATGGCCGAGTTTAGTGCTGACCATTTGGTTGAACGGAGGTGTATACCATATGACATTTCTTTTCCTATTCTTCTTACTATTAGTGCTATTGTTTGTATAGCTTATGTCAGCGTTTCTGTATCCGCTATTTTTCAAGGCCGTGTTATAAAACTTACTATGTGCTTGGAATATTTCCTTATTTGCAGAGTTCATGCTTATATATATATATATATATATATATATATATATATATATATATATATATATATATATATATATATATATATATAATATATATATATATATATATATATATATATATATATATATATATGTAAAACAACCTAAGATCACACATTCTGTATAGCTAAAGCCATTATTATTATTATTATTATTATTATTATTATTATTATTATTATTATTATTATTATTATTTCCTTGGGTTTCTGTTGTATACACATTTTCTTTCGGATCCCAACCATAGACCTAAGGTCAAAAATGGCTTCATGACATTTTTCACTTTTTCATTTTTGTAAAAAAAAAAAAAATACGAAACCAAAACAAAGAAAAAACAAAACAAAAACCTAAGATCACATACATTTTACATTGATAAAACTCTTCGTAATGTGTGAACTGTACTTGTGAGTCCAGTTTTTTGTAGTTCTCATGAGCTCCCAGAAATCCCTTCAATGAGTCTCTGGGACCATTTTCCAAACAATCCGAGCGCTTTAACTACAACTGGAACTCCACATGTGCCACATTTTTGAGATTTCCATTTCAAGATCCATATATTTTCATAGGTTTTTGAAAATCTTCAAAGTTACATTACAAACTACAGGAACTGCCATGTCAATAAGAAAACACATTCTGTTTTGTGGTCCTTGATCTCGATGACTGGGCGATTGATTGTTCTGTCTGTGTGTATTGTAAAGTCCCATAAAATTGCTGCAGGTCCTATCTCTGTAACCGGGTTTGGGTGATGTTCATACCAGTATTTTTGCACACTTTCCTTTCCGTAAAAGTTGCATGTTTTCCAGTGCAGATATTGGCCAAATCTATCATACCGAGATTTATATTCAGATGGCACTAACACTGTGCAAACTGATACAAGACATTATTATTATTATTATTATTATTATTATTATTATTATTATTATTATTATTATTTCCTTTGATTTCTGTTGTATACACATTTACTTCCGGGTCCCAAACAGAGACCTAAGCTTAGAAATGGCACCATGACATTTTCTACTGATTATTTTTATAAAAAATGAATTATTATTATTATTATATCGAGTATTTTTTTTAACAGTGAAATTAATATCTACTGGCATAGAGATCAGAGTTCCTTCCGTCAAGAATCGAACCTGTGTTCCCTTTTTCAATTATTCTCATAGATAGATCTGTCTGTCTATCTATCTCTGTTCACATCTATCTATCTATCTATCTATCTATCTATCTATCTATCTATCTATCTATCTAGTGACTTAGATTACAGGATCCAATGTATAGCGTGCATGTATGTAAGCCCTGTAGAAGCCTCTGTCGTAATGAAGTAGGAGTGCCGAGTAAATGATACTTGAATCGTCATTACTTAACATTCACTCCAATATTTCGTCAATTACTCTCGGCCAGTATGTGGTACGCTGTTCCGCGTCCGCATCCGATACGCCCACCCTACATTCTCCTGTGATGTCTGGGTGAAACTGCCCAAACTATCTCTAGGCGGCTGTTTATATATCCATCAAGCCAACAGTTTCGTTCCCACGTTTGCAATATTAAATGCAGATGTGAGGCCAAGTACTTTTGCATGCAGTGACCGGGAGTAACCGCAGCTCAATCCTGTACTTGGCTTTCTTTGACGATCTGGTTTGAAATGGGAGAGCAATGTCTATTCCAGTATAATATCACTTTGTACTTTTTAAAAAGTTTTTATTCAATCCTTTCACTCCCAATCCAGGCAATGAAGTGTTGAAGAATATGAGAAAAAGAAAACATGACTAAAGACAGAGAGGGAGAGAGAGAGAGAGAGAGAGAGAGAGAGAGAGAGAGAGAGAGAGAGAGAGAGAGAGTCATAAAAGGATGAATTAAGATGACAGAAGATAACGATTGACATTGCATTTAAATTTTTGAAGATCAAAGTTTACTGCAAAGAAAAGGTTCGGGAGAAGAAACTGTTAACATAGACCTTACGGTTACATCTAGCCATTTCAACTGTAAAATGATGAGTCCTTGACGCTGATCTAGCTCGAGGTTAAATTTATAAAGTCCAGGTACAAAAGAGGAAAGCCCGTCAGAACAATTACTATGAAAATATAGGAAAAAACATAGGGAAGCTATCTTACGGCGGTGGGTAAGTGACTGAAGCCGAGATGCCAGGTCAGGACGAATTACACTGCAGATTATTCTTCGCATTTTATTTGACTGGTTGTCTACTAAAGCTATAAAGACCAGTTTGCACTGCTATTTTACCCATAACAGGTGGAAAGTGGGTCAATGCAAAGGCAAACACAACAGCCAATGAATTTGAACTCGACATATTTTTTGTGCTGATAGCTGTTACGCTTCTCCACTCCCATCCACACTCACTATATTGGGTAGTTCATATATCAGACAAAAGCAACCAGAATACTGTGGGTTTAATAACGATAAGCAGAATAAGTAGTCGTTTTATCCGGTATTAACACAGACAATAAGCCGATTATCGAGTTTATAATAATACTAACTATAATAAACAAAATATTGGTCAGAAATAAAACTAACAAAGATAATTAGTGTATTGGTTTGATAATGACTAAAAATAAAGCAACCTAAGTATTGGTTCAATCAGGTTTATCCAAGCTTCACAGCGAGGCGAGCCTGGGTGAAATAGAAGTCCTACTGGGGTTTATTATCTTAACAACATATGCTATGCAGATGACATCGTGTTCCTTGTAGAACGGAAATAAAACTTCAGGGTAATAAAGGAAAGCGAGAAGAAAGGAATAAACATCAATTGTAAAAAGACAGAATTTTTGACATACACACACACATGCATACATTCACACTCATACATACGATCATTTATGTAGTTCTATGTGCATATATAGACAGTGTAGTTTCTTGAATTTTGATCTAAAATTTTCATGTCCATTGCATCTTTCAATGTATGGAATTAATATGCACTAATACATTGGCGAAAAGAAAGATCATGTCCAGAAAATGAATATTTGTGGAAAATAAATCCTTTATTCTTCATTAAGCTGTTGTCTCATAAATATATATAATATATACATACATACATATATAAATATATCATGGTCAGAATGCGAACATTCTAACAACTCGGCCATGTGCCCATTGAGTTTTGGTACTTATAAGAAATATTCCTAATTTTCTGTTTCATTACCGCCTTATTTTCCTTCGGAAACTATATTTATTAATGGAAAAGCATACATTGCTGGTGAACCGGTAGTTATCCGGGATTGGGGTATAAATTACCAAGAGGAGTCGCAGTGTGTGGTTGGGAAGATGGAAAAATTGTAGCTAACGGAAGGTACCAAAGTCGATATCCGATCAGTATCGGCTGGGTCACCGCGGAGAGAGAGTATAATGTTGAAAGACTCGAAACCGCCGATGAACCTCGACTAGAAACATCACTGATGATGTGTACCAAAGCATCCAATAGATGTACTTTTACGAAATTCAACAGTTGAAATTTCTAGGGTACATAATGAGGAAAGAGGGCTTTGAAAATTTGATACACACAGGACATAGTAAAGGCAAGAGGGACAGAGGAAAACAGTGTGTGACCGTCTTTCTTTCTTTCTTTCTTTCTTTCTTTCTTTCTTTCTTTCTTTCTTTCTTTCTTTCTTCGTTCCCTGATTCATTGACTGTTTTAATGATTTTCCGACACATTCATTATTTCGTTTTTTTATGTTATTTAAACTTTCCTTATCAACACCCCGGTTAATTTCGCTCTTTCTCTTTTTTTTGTTTTAAATTTTTTTATTTTCCTTTTTTCTCTCCATTTTTATATTTTTATTCACTTACCCAATTCTTTCATCAACACCTTTTATTTATCTTTTTTTTGTCTTCTTCCTTCGATCCCACGCTCCAATACTTTTAATGCTAGCTCTCTTCCTTCCCGACGGACATGATCCTGGTTCTCCATAGATTCACTTTCTTTATTATCTGTGAATTGCCATGACTTCTTGTGAAAGATGATAGAATAATTTCTCGTTACCTTCTCTGTTTTTTAAAATTCAGTGTAGTCCTTGTAGATTGTGTCCCACCCAAGGCTAGATACCCAATTCTACCCTTCTAAATAGACTGAGTATGGGAGAAGAGATAAATTCATGCCTTCCCAAGGGCATTAGTGCGAACTGAATTACGTTAAGCGTAACATAGCAAGTCGACCTGATTTGCCTCTCGACGGTAATAATACGCTTGACCTCAATTCGCTGCGCATCAGTTGGCAGTTAAACTCACAGTAGTACCTACTAGTAACTTACCGCCTCACTAAGTTTGTTCATCAGTCAAACGCTGAAAACGTAGAAGACGAATCTATTGTAAACCGTCCAGCCTTGACCTGCCATTTCAAGAACTAATAAACTGAAAAAGGAAAATTACACATCACAAAAAGGAGGAGGGTCTTGTTTTTCTTTTCGGTCCTCTCGATCACTATAGAAGCCTTAAGGGCACATTCTCTCATCCACCGGCCGTAGTGTCTGCGCTGGTATGCATTTTTGTTATTTTTTTAAGTGTTTTGCATCGTCTGTTTTCCGCTCCACTCGTCTATAAGTTCTGTTCATTCATATAACTAGTTCTGGATATGACAATAAACTGCATTCGGCAGCAAGACCTCTGATCGGGAAATTGGAAGTTTTGAGGAGCGTGCAACCACCTTTTAATAGCTGTTGTTCCAAGGTCCACACTGGCCCGGAGTGGTAGCACCTGTCAGGGTTCCAGCTATAGTGAACACTCCAAACAAAAACAAAACACTATGAGAGTATAAAAAATATTTTTATATAAATGAAAATTACCAACAATACCTATTTATAGTAAAATTATCAACAATAGCTAATTATAGTATACATTTAGTTGAAGCTATAAAATTGTGTTCAAAATATTTAGATTTAGGCATTAATTAATCCATAGAGGTTGATATGCTGCTAGACAAAATCCAGCAAGTAAGCAGCCAACCGACCAACCAAACAATCAACATGAAATAACTATTTCATGACATTAATCCATATAATATCCTACAATGTTTAAAGAAATCAAACTGTATTCCAAAATAAAACTAAAAACTACAACATAAAACACACATAACACCGGCTCTAGTAATCATGTCCACACAAACATGAATATGCACAAAAGCTGAGTATTATCTACCATGTATTCAATTGTGAAAGCAGAATAACATGTCATATTTTTATTACTTCAAAGCACCCAAGAAAATTAAATTTCGGCATTAAAAACAATCAAATCAATTCTTATAACACGATGAGAAGACAAAATTACTGTAAGATTCGTTTGCTGCAAGGTTAGGTGCTGATTGTGAAATAAATTTTCTTTATACATAAATGTACACATAGATAGGTCAAAGATTTTGGGCAATCCACCGGACTTAATATTGTTGTGACCAATCAATTGATTAAGGAATAACAAAACAAGAGGTTGCAGATAAATAGTGTATTGAACAGTAAATACAACCGAAGAGTGTAACACGACTTGAGAGTGTGTGTCGGTTGACCGGCGCTCAGTATATAACACTGTTATATTCAGTGATACTCCCACGAGGGGACATGTGGCACAAGGCCGAGTTTAACGTGGGTCATTCGAGCACATAGGCTCGGCCAAAAAAATCCTCGAAGAACCCGCATAAAAGGGTTCGGGTCTGTCTACCTCCCCGGACGAAACTCTGCCCTTCGGCACAGCCTCGTACGGGTTCTTCTCTGCCCAAACAGAGAGTTCGACAGGAGCTGTGAACAGTCACAGCCTCGGTAGAACAGTCTTTATCACTGTTTCCCCCCGAGGCTTAAGTTCCCACTACTTTATAGTAAGTGGAAGTGTCCACAATAGCCTCATTAGAGAGAGGACTCCAAAACAAATATTTAATAAGTTTCATACCATCTTGGTTTAATTAAATCATAGTAAGTTAGGATGCTGAAACTCTTTAACCCATCAGTGCATAGCATCAAGTCTTTTAGAGAGATGCTTTCCTAAAATTTATAATCCGTTAACTCAAAGATTGTCATTAGCCAGCAAAGTAGATTAAGCAAAAAGAGCTAAACTTTTAAAGAAATTTCATGCGACAATGAGGAAGGTATGAGTAGGTATACAAAAGGCGATTGTCTTCCTTTGGTCGAAATAAGTCACGTGCGTCATATGACAGTCGCTTAGTGACGTCACTCCATAGAGTGACGAAAATGGTAGTCAGTAAGCTTATTGGAACCAAGACACACGAATTGTTCGTCCTAGCCAGCTGACATAAGTGACAGCTTACAAGTCTATGGTACCGTTTATCTTTGGGAATTTCTCGAGACACAGAAAGATACCTCGTAGTGTTCAATTTTGGAAAACCCAAGAATCGCCGTTTCCTGTTCGCCCACTGGACAAACTATGCTGAGTAGACCTTAGTTACAATTTCTGGAAGAGAGTACATAATCCGTTGTAATCAGTAGTTGAACAAAGCTAGTATACCTTGGGACTTTGTGCTTGTACAGTCATCAACGGCTTCCGAGAGGTTTCATCCACCTAATTCCACACAAAAATGATAATGGTTTTCAACCACTTCCCAATGGTGCCGCACACTGGGATCGGTTTCCCTGGTTGATATTATGAAGAAGTGGTTGAACACCCTATATAATCGAACAAATACACGGTCTTCGGGAATAATATCTTATTCATTACACATCGAGTAGTTGACTAAATCCAGGACATTCGGGAATAATATCGCAACAAGCAATAGAATAAGTTCGTAGGCGCATTTCTAATGAGCGCATGATGAGAGTCAATTTACTTGCGACCTGTCGTGGTCGGAGATTATCGGGAAACTGAAAATACAATTAAAAAATCCCACTTTGTAGTGCATGTCACGTTGGCTTGGGTGACCGACTTTAACATGCTCCATTAGGAAGTCAATATGTCTGGTTGTCAAGCGACACAGATTCTTTCCCGCCATTTCTTAGTCGAAACAGGACTCAGTTTAGACAGGAAATAAAGAAAGAAAAGAAGAAAGAAAATAAAACACAAAGAAAACGTGTTCCTCAATAAATTGATCGTACGTCTGATTTAACATAAACAAATTGAGTGCCATGTCATAACATACACACATTAAGAAAGATACACATATAAATCTATTCATTTATATACGCATAATTCATATTTGAATTTACATACACACACACACAGATATATTTATTAAAAAAAAATACTTCGATTTGGATTATATTTTTTCGTCTCGGATGCTACCTGAATTTTGCCAAAAACAAAATAGTTTCCATGCCTGATGATAACCGGTAGAACCGTCGAAAGTACTTGCGTATTTAAGAAAGACCTAATACAGTCTATAATTTTAAAAAACAAGGATCATAACATTCATCGAGTGATTAGTGGGTTAATACTTTTTGTATGAATGATTCATTGTATTATATATATATATATATATATATATATATATATATATATATATATATATATATATATATATATATACACACACATTCATCTATCTATCTATCTATCTATCTCTCTCTCTCTCTCTCTCTCTCTCTCTCTATATATATATATATATATATATATATATATTTATGAAAGTAAATATATTGAAATCAACACCCAGCAATGAGAGTCTGTTTCATGCTTATACGCAATCGTCAGGCCATATGCTTTGTGTTTTTGCTTGACTATATATCCAGGCCAGTGATGCATTGTGGGCAGTTTATTGCATTGTTCTAACGGTTATTTTGGTGGGCAGTAACGGTTATGCATTGAATTATTCTAGGGGCTATTGGTTGGAAATAATAGTAGATCGGATGTCGTTCTTTGGTTATTTATAATGTTACATGCTAGTTTTTTATTTATTATTCACTATTTTATTGTTGCTTGTTATTATTACGTCTACTTTTGTTTACGTGTGCGTTCAGAGTTTGTTAATTTGTTTATTATATACTAAATTATATATTTAATTTATTTACTTATATATTGGTTTGGATTAATTTACTTATTTTTGTTTATTTAATTTATTTTATTTTTATTTATAATATATATATATATATATATATATATATATATATATATATATATATGGCACAATGAAATATATAAATATATATGTATGTATGCATATAAATATATATATATATGTATATATCTATTTGTGTATGTGTCTATATATAATACGTTTCTGACAATGGAAATTATGTAAAATTTTCTGTACTCCCTTACTCCTACAAAACGGAAAAACGCAAGGATGGTTGAAAAACTCACTAAGAAAATTTAATTTAATCTTCCTTGTTTGACATATTTAATGAAAGATGCTTAAAAGAAAAGTTGCCGCCAAAATACACACACACACACACACACACACACACACACACACACACACACACACACACACACACATATATATATATATATATATATATATAAAATTGTAAGGAAAACTCTTCAACTGCTACTTTATTTTCCTTTTGTTTTTCTGATTAATCATTCCGAATCTATACCACTTGTTATTGCTTCCCAGAGATCTTATTTATTTTAATATTATTTTCCATTTAAATAAGCATATCTTTTTAAGATGAACCATTATTTTTCTGTTTGATTAATATCTGGAGGAGCTAGATTTCATTCTAATGGAATTTGAGGCCTATAGAATATTTTTTGGTAAGTTGGACAATAAACAACTCCACGACAAGAATGTGACAGAGTGTTCTTTTATGAATATATTTTTTACCTTAAAGCTTCTGGTTCCACTTATAAAAATGGTCTATTTAAGAATTCGCTACAATTTTCTACCTTTCGTTTGAACCTCGACAACAAATACTGACTCTCACTTGTTTTGCAATTGGAGTTGTTTCGCTATTTCCATGAACTAAGGTCAATCTAATATAGATCTAGTCATCACTAAAAGTTATTGTTGAGAAATCAGTTTTCGTGTACATATTCACTCAGTTTACTCGTTTCTCTATTTGCTTAAAGGTAGCAGTTGATTGTTTTTGATGCCTTTAGTCAATCTTTATTTAAGAATCTGCATCTTTTCTATTCCTTTCAAATTCGTAACATCGGCTTCTTCACATATTTTCTTGCTGGTCAGTTCAATTTCTTGCCTATTATTCTTTTAATATTTCATAAATCTTCTTTTTCATGCCGTTCTTAAATTGAGTTTTTTTCTTGTTTTGGTGTTGCCAATATTTTCCATCTCTTGATTTTGTTTCTTTTGTAATTTCTGTTCAACGTCAAAACTTTACAGTTTCTTCTTCTCTTTTGAATTGATATCTTTCTCGCAACAATTGGTGATGGTAATATTTAAAGCCGTTTCCTTATAAAGAAACATTCAGTATTCATTGACTAAGCAGCCAGTACTACTATTGGATGAAATCTAGAAAATATTTCTATTAAATCATTTGTTCAGGAAAATATCTCAAACCCAGTACCTGTTATCGCACCTTTCAGCATTTTCCTTCCCAATCTTTTGTTTGAAGTAGTGTGGAATGTTAAAATCTTGATTATGCCATTATTTTCTCATCGAGTTTTTCTCACCGAGGTTGTCCTATCCAATTTTTGTGATGTCAAAAACCTCCACTGCACCCTAAAAAGTTAATGGATACTGTATGGTGGTTTTTCAAAGGGGTTATTCGTTATCCATTCTTACCCCGAGGGAAAACAATCACAGCAACCTCGTATTGTGGAGAAATTGAGTGTATGCACGCAAAACTGAAAAAGAAACATCCCAGACTTGTGAATTGTGATGACCCAATTGTGCTGCCCGACACCACACGGCGGTGCGCTTCTCAATCAACTGTTCAATAGCTGTATCATCTGAATTATGAAATTTTGCCTCATCCTCCATATTCACCTGATCTCTCCTACTGATTATCACTTATTTAAGCATTATGAGCTTTTCACACGCAATAAAACATTCTCCAATAAGGAAGAGATAATCGAAGCGTTTGAACTGTTTATCACATCAAAATTTAAAGGTAACATTGGAGGACAGTCATTCATTAACATGGCGCCTATTTCAACGAAATAAATTATTTAACATTTCAGATGCGTTTTATTCATTTTCTATCAAGTGCGACATTTCATGTGTGACAACCTCTAATATAAATGTAATTTTATACTAAAAAATTAACAAAATTGGTTCACTGATATCGGTTTTATTACAAAAATCATTGAATGGTTAATAAAGTGTAAGAGGCTGTAGAAGTGGAATACAATTTCATAATGTTATATATATGAATATATAGGCATTGTTTAACTTAGGACCAGGTAAAAAAACGGGTGAATCAAAAGGATGTCTTCCCTTGACAGCGCTATTAACGTTTGGTAATTTCTATTGATTTAAAAAGCAATTACTAGAATTTAAATAAAACCATCGTTATAAAACTGAATTTGTATATTTGTTTTCGAGAATGACAACAAAAATGTTAAACACAATTTATTCAATTGTTTAGTTACAATATTATTAATTTATAATCTGTACTTAACTATATGAATGTTGGTTTTGCTTTGAGCTTAATAGATTTTGTTTTGGTCTTTCTTTACTTTTTTTCTGAGTTATTTCACTGTGTCGTGCCGGACAATCTTACTAACTCTCCAGAATCTATCTAATATATATATATATATATATATATATATATATATATATATATATATATATATATATATATATATATATATATATATCAGTCTACCATTCATAGAATATTGCTGCCACATATGGTCTGGTGATCTTGCTATATATCTAAAGATCCTTGATAAAGTCAAAAAAAGAATTAGCAATATTATTGAACCTGAATCTGGCGTCTTGGCTGCAGTTACTTTCTCACCTACGTACATTTTCTATAAACACTTTTATGACAATTTTTCGGATGATCTCTTCTCTATAGTATCTATATTGTAGGAATTTAAGCGCACTAATAAACTGGCGAAGAGGTCTCATCAATTTACAGGAAAGTTGGCTAGATGTAATCGTAAGTTCTATGCTAACAGTTTATTTTCTTGCATTTTTCGCTTTTGGAACTCAGTTCCGGCCCCATGCTTTTCAGTCAACTTTAATCTTCAAAAGTTTAAATGCAATGTCACGCTATCTAATCTCTTCTTGTCTTTTGTTTTTGTTCCTTAGTTTGCGTTTGCTAAAATACATTACAAGGTAATTTTTATGGTTTTAAAACTCTATTTTTAAAATTTTAATAAAACCACAACATATCTAAGTAAATTTATACATTTTTTTTATCTTGATGTAATTAGCATTCAGTCAGTTATGTGCCATACGTGAAACGAATTATGACTGACGAGGCAGATTTTTTCCGTAGTCGTTTGCCATTATTTTTGCGGTAGACCAGTTGCATCCAAGACTGTAGAACTCGGTCTGTCCTGTTACTTACCAATAGCTGAGGGGAGAAGAAGAGGATTCATCAAAGTAATTTGAATGTAATGGATTCGACTGGAATTCGAACTCGGCTATCCGATCTCTCAATTCGAGCCACTGTCCATTATTCCACTGTACCTCCAAAGCAACAACTATTTCAAATTAATCCTTTTTTTTAAATTTCCAAATGGGCATTCAGTTCGATAATCAGTTTCATATGTTATGGGTTTATTAAAATTCAAAAAATGGCTTTTTAAAACAATAAATGGAGTATACGGTTATACTGGTGTCAAGAGCAAATCGTCTGAGTAAGAAAACGTAGTGGAGGCTACACACCAAAGAGACTAACATAACCAAAATGGTTCAAATGATTTTCAATATTAGATTTATATATTTGGAGTATTTGACGGTTTTGGTTATAACTTGTTGAAATAGACAAATGGATATAAAGTTTGATGCTGGGTCACTCAGGTAGATTGAATGAAATAACATTAACCAGTCCAATAAAGGAACAGAATGGAGAAAAGTTCAATTCTTCCTCATGTCACTCACAAAATGCATTTTGACCTTACCTCGAAATAAATGACTCAAATAATTCCAGCCCATTTTTAACGGGAACAAATCAAATTATGCACCTTTGCCTCCTGTTTACAAATGAATTTGATATGCGCGTTGCTTCTGAGTAGGAATGGAGGGTCTAGGTCGTGCCGGCATTTATTGTGGCAAATAAGGTAAAGATGACTAAAGAAAAAATGGATACACTTCAGATAATTTAATCAAGAGATATTGATATATTCTTACCCTATTATTTAAGTGTAACGTCAATCGACATCTCCAGCTGCCTTGATCTATCCTCTTCCCTTCTCCACATCCTTTCACCTTTCATTCCCATCTGCTCTCGCTCCTAATCTTCTGTAATCCCCTAGCCTTGATCGGTCCACTATCTTTCTCCACATCGTCTCCTTTACCGCTCCTATCTGCTCTTCCTCCAAACCTTCTGTAACCCCCTGCGTACTAGTGGCTTCCAGCCTTGCTTAGGGTGAGATGCTTAAAAAAATCTATCTATCTATCTATCTATCTATCTATCT
The DNA here is from genome assembly GCA_964036315.1 of Acanthosepion esculentum. Taxonomy (NCBI): domain Eukaryota; kingdom Metazoa; phylum Mollusca; class Cephalopoda; order Sepiida; family Sepiidae; genus Acanthosepion; species Acanthosepion esculentum. The sequence continues at coordinate 64,262,233 of OZ038480.1, read as the reverse complement.
ATCTATCTATCTATCTATCTATCTATCTATCTATCTCAGTCTGTTTATATCCATATATATATATATATATATATATATATATATATATATATATATATACATTTGTTTTTTCACACAATATCAGATTTTATTGAGCAACTCAATGTTTTCACAACAAAATCGTTATTAACTCAAACACTGAAAGATTTTCATGATATATTTATAGTAAATATACTTTTTAAATTTCAGGTGATAAAAAGCTTTTGTATTAGAAATATACGCAATAACATTTTTTTAATTCGAATTCATAATTCTACATAAATAAATAAATACTACTACTACTGCTACTACTACTACTACTACTAGCAATAACAATAATAATACTGCACAGTGGACCTGCTGCAAAAAGGAAGTCTCTTTGGAACAGAAAATATAATCTGAAAAGCAATGAACTTAGACTAGAGGAAGAATGCAGTTTACCAAAGCTTGCTGATAAACTCATTTTTATAATAAAACGCGTCTCTCTTTCTCATAGTCTAGGGGATACACGTGTACATTTCCGTTTATTTTTCAAACAGTGAAATTGATTTCTATCAGCTTAGACACAAAATGTGTGATTAAAGAAAATGTATTCCTCGTTCAAAGATAGGACACTACTAATTCTGACCAAAAGGTTCGAGAATTTCTACATTGGAATCATATTCCGGACAAATGTGTATTTGTCCGGAATACATTTACCATACATTTTGTGCGAAAACTACAATTACTTTTCACCAAGAAGACCAACACCTTACATTTTTCCTTACTTGTCCAACCCTAAAAAAAAAAGTTTCAGGCAACAGACATCGAGCCTGGTAGAATGTAACACAATAATTTAAACAGATATGCTGACAAGGCGCCAGAATTGATGGTGGTTCGTATTTATTACTGATTATGGGGTATATCTCCATTGATAAAGACTGAGGGTGGTAGTATAGAAAGAGGTTGTCTATGGATATGTAGATTGAAGGGTGGCTAAAAAAAGTGGGAGGTAGGAAAGACTTGAATATTAATTAGAAACCGAGATTTAAGCAAGGTGTCTTGGAGGTAAAAGCAGCCAAGGGTAGTGTTTCGGGTGAGGTAGTTGTCGGTTTCAACAAGAGCAACATCTGCATAGCCGGTAGATTTTAAACGAGGGGATAATCAAATTACAGAAAATAAAATAAAAGGAAATAAACGAAGAGAGGCGAAGGAGACAAAAGTAGGCATGACAAAAGTGAGATAGATAGATAGACAGACAGACAGATAGATAGATAGATAGACAGATAGATATATAGATATGAAGAGAATATGCCGCATATATGAAAAAAGTAAGACAGTATGAAAAAAGACAAATTAGTCAGTGTGTGTGTGTGTGTGTGTGCATATATATATATATATATATATATATATATATATATATATATATATATATATATATATATATATATAATTTATTGCTTAAACGTTATTTTTAATGTATACACATATTTGAATGGATGCTCTGTTTTATTTATTAGGCAGTATATTTATTTCCATCTACCGGCCTGAATATTCGAGAAATCATGTGTGAAATATAGTCGCCGTCGGACAGGATTCGAACCTAGGGGAAACTGTCATTAGATCTGACGTGCCTTGACCTCTCGATCCCGAGGAGCCTCCTGGTCAGACAAATCCCGGATAATGTTTGTGAACAGACAGAGCACATATTTTTCTAAAAAGATTTCTCAAATATTCAGGCCGGTAGGTGTAAATAAATAAATATACTGATTAATAAATAAATAAAAACAGATCATCTAATCAAATATGGGTATCCACTAAAAATAACATTTAAGCAATAAAGTAGTAACACGTCGGATTAATAAATGAAAAATCCATTCATATATATATATATATATATATATATATATATATATATATATATATTAATCCCACGATTGATCCATTAATGCGGTTTCGATTAGTGCGGTAAAACATTCTTCAGTTTAACCATCATAAACCATAAGTGAACACTGATTTTCTTTACAGTTACCGATGTAGAGAATTCCAGTGGAATCCATTACATTAACTTACGTGCTAATACTCTTGGGAAAGGTATGAATCCTCTTCTTCTCCCCCAGTTATGGGTAAATAGCAGGACAGACCGGGTTCTATAGCCTTGGATGGCAACCGGTTTACCGCAGAAAGAAATGGCAACCTACTGCGGGAAAAAAATCTGCCTCGTCAGTCATGTGTCGAAAGATACATGATCGCCGATGCGTGTATCACACATGGCACATAACTGACTGACTGAAGGAGAAATGGAAAATTTTATAATTGGCAAGGACTTGTAGATCCTTATATGAACCTTGTTTTCTGTGTTTATAGGAAAAATTACAGATTATCAGGTTCTTTGACAAGTTTGCTTTACTAAACGAAAGATCAGAATTAACGGTAGATTGTAAACACAGTCTACCTTTTGCCTTACAATTCTGGTAGATTTAACATTTGACAATTACATTTTCTTAGATTTTAGTTGAACTGTTTTGCACCATATATGGCTTGGTAAGATTAATTTAGATTTAATATAAAGTTGTATTAATCTTCTAGTAGCATTAGTAACATTTTATAAAGACGTATTGGTATTTGGCTGATATTTCGTCATTTTGCATTGATTGGGTATTGTTATTAAAATCTCATATAAAGAAACTTTAGTCTACAGTTGTCTATGAATTTACTAAGTATCTCCCATACGTTTACATTATTCACTGGTTTCTTAAAGAAGCTGTTAATTTATCAACTATATAAAAAAAAGGCAGTTTTTTTTTGGTTGAAACACACATGGCATGTAGGTTGACTAGCTTTTTGTTAGATTACCATTTATTTTTCGTAGGAAATGACATTGTCTGGTGTACAATATTGCAGCCATTTACATCCACCCGAGTCTGGCGTCTGATTGTTGTCTTTGATTAAAAAAACAACGGGTCATGACCCATTTATGAAAGGCAGCTTCTTAATTTTTGCTTCTTCTCTTACTTTAAATTTAACTTAGGTCATTTTGATTGGTTGATCTGAGTAAAGTCCACAAACGCTATAACCAACTCTCTTTCTTTTTTCTTCCTTTCCTGAAATTTCAAGAAATCGTTGACTTACCACTCATTTACAATAGCCTGATGAGATGCATTGATTTGCATCCAAACAGGACCGGAATTGTGTAGCGTATCCTAAAATAAAGTATATTGCTTTGCTTTGCATTGAGCCCTTTTTTAACTTAAACGTTATGAAAGTCGTAATTGTATTCGTTCTCATTTTACACACACACACACACACACACACACACACACACACACACACACACACACACACACATATATATATTATAATTTTTTCATATCGACAAAAACAGTTTACTCACTACAAAGATGCAATTTCGTTTCGGTGCATTTCAGTTGCACCTCGACTGATGAGAACAACCAATTTTGGTTCTCACTAGTCGAGGTGCAATTGAAATGAACCGAAAGGAAGTTGCATCTTTGTAGTGAGTAAACTGTTTTTGTCGATATGAAAAAATTATAATAAATAATTATTGCTCTACTATCAATATCGAGTCCTCTTTTGGATTAATG
>OZ038480.1:64246131-64248631 GCA_964036315.1 Acanthosepion esculentum | reverse complement strand
TCAAAGATGAAGAAGAGACTCGAGGCCGCAGAGAGGTGGTTCTACAGAAGGATGCTAAGGATATCATGGAGCGAGCGTGTGAGCAATAATAAGGTCTTGGAAAGAGTGCAAACAAGGAGGAAGCTAATACTAAACATAATGTAGAGACAGATGAAATTTCTGGAGAGTTTCATACTCACAGGTCGAATAAAGGGAAAAAGATACAAGGGAAAGCAATGCATGGCATACTTGCCGGGGTTAAGCAAGTGGATGACAGAACGTGGTCTGCGGGAGTTGACAGAGGCACGAAACTTATAGAGAACTACAAGGGATAGGAGGAAGTGGAGAGCTATGATCGCCTACGTCCTGAAAGGACACGCCACACGAAAAGAAAGGTTTTGAATTCTCCTATATTGGTTGCCAAACACAGCTGGAAAGTTGAGTCTGCCTTGCTATTTAAATTTAAGCGGGGAGAAAAAATGAAGTCATATCTTTGCCAAGTGCAATTGCGCGAAAATAAATGAAACGGTTTTGACCGGAAGTTGAACTCAGTTCACCGATTTCTCGTTTCGATTCTCTGACTAGTATACCTTCCGCACTTCAACTGGATTGACTAACCATACAATATTTTAAGAGGCTGGTGATACGACATCACCAGCCTCTTAAAATATAAACAGAGAGAAAAGATGTAGCGTATTAAGAACACTGGATAAAGATATGAAAGCAACCAAAATACCACCTTTACATAAATATTACAAAGAGAATTGCATCTGTTCGACGAAGAAGCGCATGCAATATGAATGGATAGCGGCTCAGATTGAGGAATCGGAGAGGCGATTTCGGATTCCAGTCGAATCCATTACATTCACTTACGTGCTAATACCCCTGGGAAAGGTATGAATCCTCTTCTTCTCCCCCCATCTATGGGTAAATAGAAGGACAAACCGGGTTCTTTCGCCTTGGATGGCAACTGGTCTACCGCAGAAAGAAATGGCAATCTACTGCGGGAAAAGAAATCTGCCTCATCAGTCATGTATCGAAAGATACATGATCTCCTAAGCGTGTATCACGCATGGCACATAACTGAGTGAATTATTAGTGATGAATGTAGCGGTACATTGAATGAACGAGTGGTTGGGTCTTTCAGAGAAATATTAAACAAGCATGGGAAGATGGAGTAATCACAGTTATTGATTCCTCAGAAGTTGGTGATGGTGTAAATATAAATGTAAAGAATTATTGCAATTTATTGGACAAAATATGTTTGAGTAGAAACAGGTCTCATCCAATGATTTTTATTAATCTACGGAATATATTTTTGCAAGATATTTTCTCTTTATATTCTATGAAGACATCTTTTGTTGCTCACTTTGATAATAATGTTCAAAAAGCAGGAACATAATTGAATGGTTCCGGTTATTTCCAGATATTAATCCAAAAGAATCATTGCATCTTTGCATTAAAAGATTTGTATATGAGAGGAACGGGGGAGTAATGGATAGCAGCTCGGATTGAGAAATCGGAGAGCCGAGTTCGAATTCCAGTCGAATCCATTACATTCACTTACGTGCTAATGCCCTTGGGAAAGGTATGGATCCTCTTCTACCACCTCCCAGCTATGGGTAAATAGCAGCACAAACCGGTTCTATAGCCTTGGATGGGAACTTCTCTACCGCAGGAAGAAATGGAGACCTGCTGCGGGAAAAGATCTGCCTCGTCAATCATGTATTGAGAGATACGTGATCGCTTAAGCGTGTATCATGGCACATAACTGATATGAGAGTGGGACTTATACTTAACATCAGGAGGAGGTGGAGAGCTATGATCGCATACGTCCTGAAAGGACACGGCACATAAAAAAGAAGACATGCGAGTCGCAAGCAATATTCAAGTAAAAATATCTAAACAGCAATAAATACAGTCGTATGTAATATTAGAGTCGAAACAGTAGAAAAGTTAACAAAATAAATATTTGAAAGACCGAATGGGAAGGAAACCATGTAAAATATTAAAATATATTTTGCAGTTATATTGTATTAATCAAATTTATGTCTCTGTGGCTGATATCATTTGGATTTATAACTAAATAAATAATTAACTAAAATCCAAAGAATCAGCAATATTATTTGTCCTGATCTGGCAGTTCGGCTTCAGTCATTTTCCCAACGACGTAAGGTTGCCTCGCTGATGTTTTTTGTTTTTTTTTTGTTAAATACATTTATGGTAACTTTTCGGGTGAGCCCTTCCCTATGGTACCTAAACTTTATGAATTTAAGGGAAGCACTAGACTGGCGTCGAGATCTCATCAATTTACAGTATCTGTTCCTAATTCTTCCACACCCAGTAACCCCTTGTATGTTAGGGGCTTTACTGCCTTGCATGGGGTGATACTGATTTAAAAATATCTAAATTTCTATAATAAAGAAAATGATCTATCTATCTAATCAGTAAAAAATAATTAGTAAAATTTAAAAAAACAACATTATTAAATAGCTACAAATAATTTTTTTCAGAACAACAA
>OZ038480.1:64058631-64243631 GCA_964036315.1 Acanthosepion esculentum | reverse complement strand
GTTCAAGTTTGGGTTGTTAAACATTACTCCACATCAAGTCGCACTTGCTTCTCTTGTATGAAGACAAACACGTTTTTTCTTCATACAAATACAGTAAATATTGCATATATCTCGCATTAAAATGTAGATATACACTTTAAATTCAGTCGAAGAACAAAGAACATATATTACGCGTATGTATGTGTGCTCCTATGTTAAAATAAATTACAGATATTAAAACAATGACGAACGTTTATAGACATCCACACATGCGCATAGAAACAAAAAATATTTGCGCACATTCACGCATGCGTATTCGTGCACAAAGAAGAACGAACTGGAGAAAATTACTCCATAAACAAAACCCAAACCAACAACAACAAAAAAAAAAAGAAAAGAAAAAAAAACAAAATAGAAAAAAAAAGTATTGTTTCGTTCGTTCATTTGTTTCTTTCATTTCTTTATTTTTCTTTATTTTCTTTTTTTTTCTTTCTTTATAATTTTGCTTTTATTTCCGGTGGGATTTGAAAATTCCTTTACGCTTTAAAAGTCCTTCAGGTCACAAAATAAAATCTTTTTCTTTTCAATTTAACTTCGAAAACTTTATAATTTGACCTTGATTGCATGCGTGTGATTTGTTTGCCTATCTACAGAGATACACGGAGGCAATAAAGAAATACCTAAATACATACACACACACAAACACACACACACACACACACACACATATATATATATATATATATATATATATATATATATATATATATATATATATTTCAAACATGTTTGGTTAATATGACAGACATGGAAAGTTTTTTTATTTATATAGGTCCTGTTACCAAAAACATTTCGCAGTGAGAGAAGCCTTTTGCATAAAAAATCTCGCACCCAGTAAAAATCTCACGTTATTCAGTGGCGGAAATAATACGTTGAAGGTGTTTTTAAAATAGATTTCTAACCGTGCTCAACTCGCGCGGCTCGGAATAAACCTACTGCTATAAAAACAGCACAAAAACACATCTTTAGCAAGCAAACATGAAAAGTAATTAACGACAGTTAAAATAAAACCTTGAAAATGGCTAAAGAAGTGTCCGAAAGAGCTTCGGGCAATGGGCAAGACAGATAATTTTTGCACTTCCTTACTTCCACCAAACACAAAAATGTAAGAATGTTGGCAAAACTAAATAAAAATTCATCAAATTTTCCTTGTCTGTCATATTCAAGGAACCAACACAATGAACCAACATTCCTAGCAGTAAACCTGGCAATTAATTCAATTGAATGTTTCCACTTGTCAGCTGAGAAGGCGCAATGAGTCACTCTCCTGGAGGTTAGCATCAGCCATTATGATGAAAGGCAAAAGTACCGATTCTCTAAGATGATTAAAATACAACAGTTTCGTTTTGGAGACGTTTGAAATTAACAAGCCATTTCTTGCCCCACTTAACAACAGATTGTAGCTCATTTTGTTAGTTCAGCTTCCAATTTGACCATATCGAACTGATCAGATTTACCATTAAGACATGACTAAATAGTGGTGTCATCAGCATAAATGCCGAGGTCGTTAATGAAAGTATAGATACCTGGGAGACAACCACATTAATGCAAATATATCTCGAAGAGTGATTGTTTAAAGCAACTTTTTTTCGCGATTTGATAAGAAAGATTAAAGCAGATCAAAATTCGTCCAGAAATACCATAACCTTTCAACCTACCAAACATGTCAAACCCTGTCAAATGCCTTCGAGATATTCAAAGCAACGACCTGAGCTTCACCATTCTTATCTAAAGCTTAACGGACACTTTCAGCAATAACAGTTAACACACCAGCTGTTGACCTAGAGAGCGAAAACTCTGTGATATGAGATGCTTAACCAATTCAAATTTGATTAGAGCCTCTAGTACTTTGTCAAAAAGAGGTAGAAGGCTAATAAGCTGACAGTTAGAAGGATCAGACGGTTCGCCTGAATTCTTAAAGACAGGAACTACAGAAGAGGATTTCCAACAATCTGTAAAGCCACGATCAACAATTACTGCAGATAGAATAGGAGCCAGTTCAGGGGTACATTTCTCAAGGAACATGGAAGCCATCAGCTCCACATGCTTTGCGGAGATCCTGTTTAGAAATGATAGCAAAAATCATGGACTGAGTTCTTATTTTGAGTACTGCTCAGTTATTGCTCGTTCGTTTCCACCTAGTCTAAGTACACACTGTCCAATTCAGGGACTGAACTGACAGCTACTCAATCCCTGGGTCGGGCAGTGTGTATTTGAACTCACAGGAAACGGGTGAGAAATAACTGAGCAGTACTAAAAATAAGAACTAGACGATATCCCTAGACATGGGCAGTGGAACGAGAGCAGTCTACTCCCGGAAATCAAATAAAGTGTTCTGTTCAGAGTTCCTGAATTAACCAGATCAATATAAACTTGAGGAAGGTCGGAGATCAGAACGACCGAAGCGTTGTGATTTCAACATCAACAAAGATTGAGAACAATTATCTGACTATAACTATTATAAATAAGGATAACTCCTCATCCCAGAAATTCATATCTTCATGATTTTAAGAAACTAAGCGCATGCTTAGATTGTCGGCAAGAAGATATCAATTCAATTGATTAGATGTAACCATAAGTTCAATGCTAACAGTTTCTTTCCTCGCACTTCTCGCTTGTAGAACTTTCTTTCGATTCCATACTTTCAAAATTTTAAATGGAATGTCTTTTTTTCTTATTCTTTCACACTCAGTAACCCCGTGTGTCTTCGTGGCCTTACAGCCTCGCATGGGGTTATATGATTAAAAAAAAGTAAAGTCTTTTTTATGCTGGCTCCATTCTTTTCGTTCTATTGTTAAGTTTTTCCAAATAAATTTACTTTCTCGTTAATACTTGACCAAAGGCACCTCTCCTTGCCAATGATTCTTGTTTTCATTTTACCGAGGTCGGGACTTAGAGAGACGTGGTCTGTATAGATCACGCATCACCCAAGAGGAAAACCCAGTTCGTTCAATCCCTACACTTAAGAAACAAAAACAACAAAATCGAGTTAAAAGATAAATAATGAAATACGATAATAGATTCCACATGAGAAATAATTTCCTTCCTGAAATGAAGGAAAATTAATTTGCACGTTTGCAGTTGATCTAGAAAACTGACAAAAAAAGAAAAAAGAAAAAAACGAAAAGAAATTACTTGAAAAATGATGAAGGAAAAAGCCGGGAAAAACGTGAACGACTATAAAACGCAAAGGAAAAAGCGAGAAGAAATTGTGAATTTGAAGAGAGAAGGAAGTAGAAAGAAACATGAAGGCTTAAGTGCTTGAAGCCATGTGAAAATCAGGGAAAACAGAACTGGCGGGAAAATATGGAAAGTGGGAAAAGGAATGAAAAATACCGTCCAAAAGTCGTAAGCCAGAAAGATAGACACAGAAAATCAATCAATCTATCTATCTATCTATCTATCTAGACATACATACAGACAAATAGATATGTACGTAGATAGGCAGATAGATAGATATAGGTACAGTGAGTGAGAGAAGGAGAGAGAAAGAGAGAGATAGATAGAAAACAGTGTGTCTATATAACTCTTTACAATCTCTCCATATTTCTCTCTTCGTTTATTTTATTCTTGTCCCTTTATTTAATTTTATCTATCTATCTATCAAGACAGACAGATAGATATGTCGGTAGGTATCGAGATAGGTAGATATAAAGAGATACAGAGATACAGAGAGAGAGAGAGAGAGAGAGAGAGAAAAAGAGAGAGAAAAGAGAGAGAGAGAGAACAGTGTGTCTGGATAACTCTAATTCCAATTTGTTCATATTCTCTCTTCGTTCATTCCATGTATAGCCCTTTATTATCTCTCTCTTTCTCTCTCTCTCTTTCTTTATCTATCTATCTATCTATCTATCTAGACAGACAGAGACAGACAGATGTTCTATCTATCTATCTATCTATCTATCTATATATATATATATATATATATATATGTGTGTGTGTGTTAATAAATAAAATTATTATTTTATTAAACTTGTCCCTTTTCTGAGATCTGAATTAGGATATTATATGTGAAAATTTAATTTTATTTAATGCTAATAAGGGATATCGAGCACTATATTTACAAACTCTTTTCCTTTATGTGTTATGTACCTTTGGGACGTAAGCGATTATAGACCTCCACAGCTTCCTGTCCTTCATAGCTCTTAATAAATTTTGTATTGTTATTTTCCTAAACCATTTATTTACTCAAGCTCATGAAGTATGTTATACCTTGCATTCCACTGTCCCGTTTGCCTTCAATTTATCCTGTGCGTGTCAGATTTTCCAAGCCCTCTTTCCTCACTATATGTACTATAAATTTCAACTGTCTCTTCCTGATGTTAAGTATAAGTTTCATTTGTTTCCATTTTCTCTAGAACTTCGTCGTTGCCCACATGTTATTCTCAGCATCCTTATTAGCAGCACATTTCTGTTGCTTCAAATCGCTTTTTCATCCATGGGGTGGGGAGATTACCTTGCATTTATTGTCATATAGGAAGGCCGATATTATATATCAGTTAAGTACTCTCTTCTTTGTTTCGAACAGAATTTCTCTGTTTCTTAATACATTGCTTAGGTTCCAGAAAGCATTTGAATTTCCTCACTCACAAAAACACTTCACAAAAATTTAAATTGTTGTACTTGTGTGATTTTGTATCCCCAATTTGTAACTTGCATGCTGGGCTTTGCTTTTTGCATTCTGTCTTCTTGCAATTGATGCTTAATCTTTTCTTCTCACTTTCCTTCACTACCTTATGTAGTGGTTCTTGCAATTTTCTTTCTGTGCCCACTATCAGCATCTGCATCTTGTCTGTCTGAGGTATCATGATTACTAACAGTATTTACATTATTCGGTCTGTTATTCTCATTTTCATTGCCATCAAGGGCATATGGCCCAGTGGATAAGGGCGTCGGTTAGATCCAGTGACTAGACTCAAACTATTGTGAGTTCAATACCAGGCTACAGCAGTGGTGAACCAAAACTTGGAGAGTTGAATTAAAGGGAAATAACTGAAACATCCAGAAGAGGTGTAACACGTGGAAATAGAACAATCAGAATAAAGGGTTCAGTTCGAAACTCCAATCACCTGAAGAAGGCCGGGGCCTACAACGACCGAAACGTTTTGTATATGGCAATGATGATGAGGATAACAGTCTGAATAATATAAGTAATCTACATCACATGTTGTTAAGATTGTCACCTCTAATAATGAATACTGTTTGAACTTCTAATTTTCTCAGAACCGCCTAACAGAATAAAGTCAGCTAACATACACTGTTCCCAGCAGATAACCTAGACTAACATCTCTTTCCTAATTTCTCATGATTCGGGAGATATTGGCTCAAAATGAAAAGTTTTGATAGTTAAGTAATTGGTTTTTGCATACCTTTGTCCGCCTTTCTCTTTGTTTATTATTCCCTGTATGTGATAACTTACTTGTCAACATGGACAACTTAGTTTTAATGTCTTCAACTAAAAATTTACCTCATATTTGTAGATAAATGTTGTATTGCACACTTAACATGGCGTACTTTTATCTTTTGGCACCATTCTATTTCAATTTAATTTCAGTCAACTGACCCCACTAGCGAATAATTATTGGGTGGATTTTTTCTTTTTCCTCAGCATTCCTTAAAAGACTGAGGCGAAAATCAGAAGAGGAGGAATGAAATTTCACAATAAATTTTCAACATGAGGAATTATCATTATTATACACAGATCTATTCGAACTAGTTTCCTCATCTTGGTTGTTGTTGTCACAAAATTTCAAGTCCTACTATCTAATCCATAGCTTGGGGGAAGTGATAGATTTATACCTTTCCCAAGGATATTTAAGTAAATATAACGAACTAACCCGGAATTCGAACACGGCTCCCTGATTTCACATTCCGAACTACCATCTATTACATAACCCGCACATCCACAAATTGAAGGCAGGGTAACAGCCTTCTCCAGTAACCCACTTGACAATGGCCTTGTGGATTGTGTCTAGAAGCCTAGTTGTCGTACGTTCAATCATATAATTCTGCAGTGAATCTTATATAGTGTGCTCTAGTAGAAAAAGGAAAAAAAAGTAATATTTCAAGTACATATTAACTAAAATTAATTAACTAAAATTGGTTAACTAAAATTAACAAACTAATACTGTAGCACAATTGATCTCCGCTCGATCGGTTATGACACCGCCGTAGTCAAGTGGCCTATTAATTATTTTATCTGGACCTGAAGCGTTGGCAGTTTTATGACAATCAACAGAAAAATCGAGATGTGAGAGTTTCAAAGCAACCACCCGCTGTCCAGAAATAGGAAAAAGGAATTAACATAAAGGATATTAAACTTTCGGAATCTAGTGACACTCATCCGGGAATTTCGGTTATGGGCTTATATAGTCAGGCCGCATTGTAGTCAGTGTCACGGGAATACATGGTTAGAGTGAGAAGAGACGCAGAGCCGGCGAGAGACTCACTGAAAGGATTATCTAGTCCATTAATCTGTCGTGAGAGAAAACAAATTAGCAGGAAAGATGTCCTAAGTATTATTTAACTACCACAAGGCAGTATCAGATGAATCTATGAATAAAGAACCTTGTTTGTTGGAAGTAGCAGACTTTTTGTCTTTCTTCCAGAGCCGCCATGAGACGGCCGTATTCGAAACTTTTTTCCTCGAGCATTACCCTGCCTTCAATTTGTGGATGTGCGGGTTATGTAGTAGATGGTAGTTCGGAATGTGAAATCAGGGAGCCGTGTTCGAATTCCGGGTTAGTTCGTTATATTTACTTAAATATCCTTGGGAAAGGTATAAATCTATCACTTCCTCCAAGCTATGGATTAGATAGCAGGACTTGTATATGGAAAAATCATTGTTTCGCCAAAATTTGTTAAACTCACAAAAACAAAGAATTATTTTTACAACCCAAAAATATTTCGGTTTTAAATAACGTACGAATGGTTGATAAGCGGAAAAAAACAAATCAATCAGTCGCCTTCATTTTTTTTTAACTTACAAGGAATCTTTCACAGTTTTGTTTACACCAACGCCAACCAATTGGTGAAAAACTGTTTCAAAGACCCGTGCGTATGTTCTCAATACGGGTTATCGCCTCTAGAAGAAAAGTGGGATGAGAACAGTCTATTCGCGTGGAACGAATAAAGTGTTCCATTAGAAATTCCCAGAAGGTTAGAAACGATGACAGATATTTGAAGAAGGCCAGAGAGTACAACGGCTGTAATGTTGTGACTAACAATCAAGATATGAACTCCAGTCCGAACAGATGTTTTATATAAGAATGAAGTGCTGTGAACTTTCAGTGCAGTAATCAAGTGGTCGTAACTAGAGCAAGATCAAGTGTAAGGAGACAAGTAGAAAGAACCGTAAAAAAGAAGTGGAAAAAGAGAGAGAGAAAGAGATTGACTAATAGATAAAAAGACAAGATAAAAAACATAAAAAGAAAAGGAAAAATGAAAAAACAAAAGAGAAACAAACAAACACAAAAGAAAAAGCTGGGAAAGTGAGAGAGAGAAAAAACCAGTAAATACAATAATCAAGTCATCCTCGATGTACACCATAGTGATAGGTTCTGATTTTATCACTGTTAAAAAATCCGTGACTAAATCACGTCCATTCTACCGGAAAAAAAAACGTACAAAATCCCTTAAGCGACCAATCTTTCAACACCCTCCACACACACACAAAAAAATAGAGGTAAATCAACTCGTTAATTCGACCAGACCACACAAAACCCGCGTAAGTAATTGTAACCAAAAAGCAACGATCTGATCCATGGGCGGTCTTTTCCATTACGCAAAGTTCCACCATCTCTTTGTTTTTGTTTTATTGTTGCCGGACATTTCGTAATATACTTGGCAAGAAGCACTGGGGTTATTTCCCGCCAGGATATAAGTAATAACAATGCAAATAATGGCACCAGATTATTCAAAACTCTCACGCGGCGATTTTTTCAAAAATCTATTTTGGAGCTGAGAATTAGAACTATTATCCAATAATACAAATGGCCCCTGGAAAATAGAACCTAGTTTTGTGATGACGAATGTGTGCTGAGTACCTGATATTTTGAATTTTATTCTCAGACTTTCCAGGATTGTAAAACTGACGATATTGACAGGTATGCTCACGCATGCGTGTTTCTGTACGCATGTGCCCAAGATTACACTTCAAAATAATAAATCATTTTTTATAAAATAAAAAAATGATTGCACGCAAATATACAGATGCTATAAATATAAATGGATAACAACGCACATATAATGCTTATTTATCAGAAAATGCCAAATTTGATTCAAAACCGGAATTCTTTAGAGTTTTATGGGATGTAATATATATATATATATATATATATATATATATATATATATATATATATATATATATAAATAATTGTTTATTTAAAAATTATAACATAAATATGTAATAAAATCACTACAAAAATAGCCATTTTGTTTCAACACCTCCGGTGTCTTATCAAGTGATGATGTTCACCAATCCTAGACTTGGGTATATATATATATATATATATATATATATATATATATATATGTTGTCATCCACAGACAGACTGTTTCGCTGTATCACAGCTCATCAGTGTGGATAGACATCTGTTTGCTTCAAGCCAGGGTCGAAACCCGGGTGATTTGGCATCAGTCGGAGATGTTTCCCCTAAGCTATCGGCTCTCAGCAGAGAGGAAGTGAATTTTTACGTATTTATTTTGAATAAACATGCCAGTGACTCAGAGTGCTCGATTCATAGAAGAGCATTGCATTATCACCAGCAGCTGTCACTGTTTACAAATTCGCTCTTTCTCTCTAAAGTGCTCCACCGAATTATATAGTTAAATGAAGAAGAAGAAGAAGAAGAAGAAGAAGAAGAAGAAGAAGAAGAAGAAGAAGAAGAAGAAGAAGAAGCAGCAGCTTCTTTATATAAGACTGCCTAGCTTTAGGTGTTAGGTATATATATTTATGTATGGATGGATCTAAGCAAATTTATATCGTGGAACCACAATAAAAAGAATTTTTTTAAAGCTTTTCACCCCAGGAAAGGCTAAAAGCCACTAGCACGCAAGGGGTTACAGAGGATTTGGAGCAAGAGCAGATAGGAGTGATTGAGGAAAGGATGTGGAGAAGGATAGTGGATAGATCAATGCAACTGGAGATGCCGATTGACGTTACATTTGAGATATGAAACTATTGGAGTAGAAGAGACGTCTACACTTAACAGTTTCAACAGTGAAAGGGTGGGAACGGGATGCCAGCCTCGTATGACGCTTGAATTCATGGAGCCTGGGAACAAGCGAAAGCAGCTCATCGGAGCAATTACCATGGAAGTATTTGTAAAAGAAACAGAGAGAGACGACGGCGCGTCTGTGAGAGAGAGATTGCAGACGAGAAGCCAGATCAGGGCCAATTACATTGCATACCCGTCTCTGGATCTTATCAACAACTCCGAGGCAGACAGAAGGGGCTCCAGACCATATAAGAAGTTGTTGAATTTTTATTACTATAAACGTTATTTTAGTGGTTACACGTTCTTGAGCGAACATTCTTGTTTTTTAACCAGTGAAATCAATGTCTACCGGCCTAGACAACAGAAAGTCTTATTGAAGAAAATGTACTGTACTTGCATTCCTGGTGATAATAAGTTAATTGTTAAGGATATTTAATAAAAAACGTGTATACAATAAAATAAAGTTTTATAAATGAATAATGTAGGATTAAAATTCATTAAGTGCTTAAATAAAAGTGTGTGCGTGTGCATTAGTGTGCGCGTGCTTCAGATATTGTTTGTGTGTATGTAGAGGTGGGGGCGCGTGCGCGTCTGTAGATAACGTAACCATTGTCAACTCAAAAAAATGGCGGGCGGATTTCAAATTCCAGCAGAAACGATATTCACTTCTCGGACCTATTCACAGGAAAGACATGTATCAATATGTTCTTCTTGTTGTCGACTGACATCTCTCAGCTTGATAGATTAACCAATCATGGAAGAGAGCAACGTTGAATTGAAAACCCCTGTTCAGCACGTCTTTGGTGAGGGCTCCGTCACTACCCATATCTGACAGATATATCTACCGCCTTCGTAATGAGAACATCATAAAAATATATACACTTGGCAGTGGTCACGGTCTGCTGGACTAGTGTAATGTGAAACCTTCTCTCTCCAGATATGATCTGCCAAACCAAGCCTTTTCCATTCCTCCTCTTTGGATGACTTTTCTGTTATTGGGACCTCATGCTCAATAACAGATAAGTTCAAATAATAAGGAACACAAGTGCAATGTGGGACTATTGAAATGAGGAAAATGCATTGATCTGATGGATATATGCGTAAGACAGGCCAGTGTAGATTTCAGCGCCGTGTCGATTACTTTTTTCATCAGAGACAAGAATTAAAGAACGTTTCCGTGTAATTAATAGGTCGTGGTCCTAAAAATGGTGTTTTGTTTGTTGGTTTGTTACTGGGTATGAGCTGAGTTGTAGTTAGTTATGTGCCATACGTAATACACGCGTAGGCGATCATGTATCTTTCGCTACTTGATTGATGAGGGAGATTTTTCCCAAAGTAGGTTGCCATTTTCACGCAGTAGATTGTTCTTTCTGCGGTAGACCAGTTGCCATCCAAGGCTATAGAACCCAGTCTATCCTGCTGTTACGCATAGCTGGTGGGGGAAGAAGAAGAGGATTCATACTTTTCCAAAGGGTATTAGCACGTAAGAAGAATGTAATGGATTCGACTGGAGTTCGAACTCGGCTCTCCGATTCTACATTCCGCTATCCATTACTCCACCGCGCCTCCTCCTTGAGTTGTAGAATGAATGAAGATAATTGGATTGGGATGCCGGTAGCCGTTTGTATGAAAAAATGCTTGGCTTTGATCAGAGATGGACAAAAAAATCTTATAATTCTTTTTGTCCCTTTCTTAGGACGTACATTACTCTCTGTCAATACATGATACATAATGGACCATTTTGTTTTGATCACGAGGAATGACGGAAAAAGTGATATCAGAGACGCTGTTTAGTTTCAGTGGAAGAACGAAAGAAACAAAGAAAGAAAATAAAAAGAAAAAAGAAAGAAAGAAAAGAGAAAGAAAGAAAAAAGAAAGAAAAGAGAAAGAAAGCAAAAAGAAAGTAAAAAAGAAAAAAGGTGGAGATACCGTTCTCGTGTGTTTCAAGTCTGTTTCAGTTTTAAATCTCCTTCTTCTTCTTCTTCTTCTTCTTCTTCTTCTTCTTCTTCTTCTTCTTCTTCTTCTTCTTCTTCTTCTTCTTCTACTACAACTCTTTCTTCTTCTTCTTCTACTACTACTACTACTACTACTACTACTACTACTCTTTCTTCTTCTTCTTTTTCTACTACTACTACTACTCTTTCTTCTTCTTCACCTCCTGCTCCTTCTACACCTCCTGCGCCTTCTTCTTCTTCGCCTCCTCCTCCTCCTCCTCCTCTTCCTCCCCCTCCCCCTTCTTCTTCTTCTTCTTCTTCTTCTTCTTCTTCTTCTTCTTCTTCTTCTTCTTCTTCTTCTTCTTCTTCTTCTTCTTCTTCTACTACTACTACTTATTATTCTTATCAGGCGTTTTTCTAGGCGTCTTATTTGTTAATAAAAATTGCTGTTTTTTTTAATAAAAATATTATTTTATTTTACGGTTACAAAAATGCATATCTACAATCATATCCTCTGGAATAATCATTTAAAAATGTTATTGTTGAATTGCTATGTTTCTTTTCTCATATACGTATTGTTTAAAAACGCCTGATAGTTATGCACCAATCCACTAAGAGTGGTCCACATGTTAAAAATAAAGAAAAATTTGGGGTAATAATTTTTGGTAGATTAGTATTTTTTAAACCTTCCTCGGGCCACGACAGTTCGCAGAATAAAAAAAAAAATATTGACTTTTATCAATTTAGAAATGGAATCCTGTTTATAATATCGATACACTGTCAAATCGACCCTGAGTTATTGTCCTTAGGTTAAGTCACTTAGTTGTTATTGAGAAATGTTAAATTTGAAACTGATTGATATCTGCATATTTTCTTTTTAATTTCTGAATATTAACTTTTTTTACCTGAAAGAAAATTAAACATTTTGTATTGGATATTTGTCGGAAGCATATGCACAAACATTTGAAGTTGATAATTATTTTTCTTAAATGAGGAATAAACGGATAAACACATTTATTAATTTTTTTGTTCTTTAATTTAAAATGTATACATCCGTTTGTTTGTTATTTAAGAGAAATATTTTTGTAACGAATTAAATTAAGGCCAATAACTCTATAAAAATTAGGGGTTGTATCGATATTATAAACAGGACTTCTCTGATAAGTAGAAAAAAATCAGTATATTTTGTTTCTGGCAAATGGCGACGCCTAAGTATGGTTTAAAGAATGCTATTTTACAAAAATTATTTCCCCCTCAAATATTCCTTATTATTAACGAGTGGGAAACTTTATTAAAGTAGTTTCAAGATAATTATACTATTATAGAGAGCAAAGTCTTCATCTTGAGTGTTTGTATGTGTGTATGTGTGTGTGCGTGTGCGTAAAAATAATTTCATATTTTACAATGTTTATAACATCGTAAAATATCAAATGATTTTCTCATGCCATTCATATCAAGAAAGTCGAAACGTACTCAGTAGAGCAAGGAAAATCAAGTATATATATATATATATATATATATATATATATGTGTGTGTGTGTGTGTGTGTGTGTGTGTATATGCTGTGTGGGCTATAAATCAACCAACTGGTATAGTTTTGCACAATCGAAACTGACAAGATTACAAAAGCAGCCGAAATCTGTCTGGACATAAATTTATGTCTTATGCGACCCGACTCCCCATTCCGGAAAGATCTGTCGATTAGTCATGAAGACATATCGAGACGGTGCATGATAACAACAAAACAGAAATAGACATTAAATAAATAAATATGACGACGTCGATCACAACGACCACGGCGACGATAGTATGAAGTTGAGAAAAAAAAAAAACGAGAATAAAAAGTGATGAAAGTTCGGACATGGAAGAATGACTAAGAGCGAGAAGAAAGAAAAAAAAGATACGCATACATACACTTACAAAAAACAAGTAAAATGAATCAGAATATATATATATATATGTGTGTGTGTGTGTATGTGTGTATATATATATTTGTACAGAAATAACTCTTTTATGCATGTTTCGTTAAATATAACGGACGAGAACTATTTTGTAAGATTTTTATTTGATTTTGCTTGTCTCCTTATGATTTTTCTTTTTTAAGGACTGAGTTCTTAATTGTTCCCTGGATTTATTTTTCTCAGGGCTTCTACTTTAGCCATTTTCAAGGGAGAATTATTCGCGTTAACGAGAATTGCTGAAACATTTTCGCATTGTTTTCTACACTCTGTTCTTTGATAGGCATTTTTGTAGTCAGTCAACTAAGTGCCATACATGATACACGCTTAAGCCATCATGTCTCTTTTGATACATGACCTGTCCAGCCAGTAAGTTTCCATTTCTTTTTGCAGAAAATTGACATTTCTTTTTGGGGTAGAATGGTATAGCCTGCCCTGCAATTTAACCCAATGCTGAAGAGACAGATTCAAATTATTCCCAAAGGTATTTGCAAGTGAATGTAACTAACTCGACTGGGATTCGAACTCGGTTCTCCGATTTCTCATTCCTAGCATATATCCATTACACTACAACGTAGTAAATAGGAATTGAATTATTTGTGCAGTATGTATATATGTATAAATGTATAATATTTTAAAGAAGTAATCATACAAAGAATTAATCAGTAAAGTTAATGTAATTAATGGCGAAGTCACTTCGCTAACAGATTTAATAAAGCTTTAACTTACTAACCAATCGTTGAATGACGCGATATTTATGTTTAAAATTGTAAGTTAGATTAGATGTTCCATTATAAGGAACATATAGATGGATTAGATTTTCCGATCATAGGATCGCGTCATTCAACGAGTGTTTAGTATGTTAATGCTATATTAAATCTTTTAGCGAAGTGATTTCGCCGATAATTACATTACCTTTACTGATTAATCCTTTGTGTGATTTCTTCTTTATAATATTATATATACTGCACCATTTAATATATGTATGTATGTATATTGTTTTTGTTGTTGCTTATTTGTTTATCGTCTGTTGCTACGGCAAACGATAAACATATTCAACATAATGTTTCAGGTGACGATAAAACAAGTAAGCAGTCACAAAATCAACAAACTCCAAAAAAAATCTCAACACTCTATGTACTAATAACAGGCGGAAATATATTGGAAGACCATATCTAATAGAGAATCTATTGGATATAAAGCTATCCAATATCGAACTCGAAGCTTTAAAAGGGAGACCTATTTGATACAATAGTTAAAAATCATAGACAAAATGGCGCAGAATTCACCGAAGGCTTTATTCAGTGAATAATTAATGCTACTCTAGAAACCAACAATGAAAGAACTTTACCACAGAGTCACTTAAATGCACGAAGGAACCCCGAAAAAAATAAGGAAATTCACGTCATTTCCTCGGACAAGGGAGGTGGGATTGTTATTATAAATAAAAACACTGCAATGAAACATTTAATTTAATACTTAAAGATAACGATGCATTTGAAAAAATAAATGAACAGAAAATAATTACTGAAGCACAAAACATTAATAAGGTTATTCTTTCTTTTTATGTGCCATATCCTTTCAGGACGTAGGCGATCATGGCTCTCCACCTCCCTCTATCCCTTGCAGCTCTCAACAAGTTGCTTCCCTTTGCTACATCCCCCAGACCACGTTCTGTCATCCACTTGCTCAAGTTCGCCAGGTAAGTCACGCATTGTTTTCCCTTGTCCCTCTATTCGACCTGTGAGTATCAGATTCTCCAGGCCCTCCTTACTGTGTCCCAGAAAATTCAGCTGCCTCTTTCTGATGTTATGCCTCAGTATTTAATTGAAAATGAAAAACACTTTAAAAATACTTTCAAGACACTTCAATGTCCTATCTCATATTCAATGCGACCCCCCCCCAAAAAAAAACAAACAAAAAACTCATAAAATATCTCAAAATAGAAAAGTGGTCCTTCCTGACAAATCCAACAAATCAAAATATATTGTTCTACGAACTAGCTACAGTTGAAAAGATTTTATCTTAACATAAACTTTGTCACAACTATGTCTAAAATAATAAAAAACTTAATTAATACAAAACAAAATAATAAGCTAAAACATGAAGAAGCAATTTACTCTATTACCTTTAATAATTGCTACAATGAATACATCGGTGAAACCTCAAGTAATTTAAATAAAATACTATATGAACACAAAAGGGGTCTTTTTTCAAATCAGCAACCAGCTACTACTACTAAGACTACTACTACTACTAGTCTGATGCTACATCAACCATGAATTCTGATTTAACTGATTGGCGATGTTAACACGTACATATTTTGCCTTAGTGAATTATGATGGGCTATAGTAAATATGTCATTCTGTCAGCAGACCTTAACCAGCTGAGAATGTTCCCTAGTAGCTGACGCACTGTGGATCTTTGTTTATGAGTGAAGGAATATTATGGCTGGGCGTCGAGAGGATAGAGCTTTTTTAAGTTTGGATGATGAGGTAGACAAAACGACTTGGAAGTTACATCTATATATTTAGAAACGCCATCAATCGGTGACTGCTTGATCTGATTGGCTTACCCATCCTGAAAGCATTTCTAATAACACCTGCAAGGTTATACGCTGTTTTTTTAAAAATTAAAACTTGTTACTACACTGCGCACATTTGGCTGTGGTATATGCGTCCGGTATACACTTATAAACTTATAGATTATAAGTATACTAATTTGTACGCCAGTGTCATATTGTTGGTGTGATACTCTATCTCAATAATAATAATATATACAGACAAACCTCTCATCTACGGACCCCACCTCGCTATCAACGGACTTCGGATGAAACGGACAAAATTTGCAGGTAAAATTTGAAAAAAATCTGCAGACAAAAAAAAAACTTCCAAATCGTCAGCGATGTATTTAAAAGCGGAGCGAGTCATATTAGTTCTCAAAGTGACCGCTTGGCGGCGGTGGCGGGCTTTTCATTTGTAAATAATAATGGGTGTACAGTATATAAAGTACGATACATTAGCGCGTGCGTGATAACGTAGCTGTGAGGAATCTATTATTTTTGTTGTTTTGATTAATATATCTATATTAAGTATATATTTATTTATGCCATATGTATATGTTTATAATATTTACATTATGATCATAATTAGTGGTAGTTACTATAGTGGTTTTATAACTCAAAAATAATCCCTTTCCATCTACGGTCAATCGCCTTTAACGGACCGTCCCATCACTCTATTAGTCTGTTGATGAGAGGTTTGTCTGTACTTATTAAGAGATCCAAGGAAACATGTCCCTATTTGAAAATCAAAACGCCGCTCACGCACGAAGAAAAAGGCACTCAATCTAATAACTAACTTTCTAAGATCAAAAAGTTTCTTTATCTATGAATTCAAGCAAAAGATTTAGTGAAGGAGTGTATCAAGCAAGAAAGCATGAATCTAGAAATAATAATAGTTCATCTTACATATCACTTAACATCAAAATGTGTGCAAAAAATACATATATGTTCCCTTACCCTAGGTGAATGTGCGGGTGGCGTAATGTACAGCGGATCGGAATGAGAACTCGTAGAGTCGAGTTCGAATTCCAATCGGGTTTTACGCGCAAATACCTTTGGGGAAGGTATAAATTTATCTCCTTCCTCCAAACGATGGGTTAACTAGAAGGACTTGAATCTGGAAAAATTATTCTTATTCTAAAAAAACAATTGAAACTAACTTAGGATGCTGAATAGACACACCCAATGAGTACAGAGATCGTCTGCACTGGCAGATCTGCCATCATTACAGGATAAAAACAGATGCAAATTGGTATGAACCTCATTCAGAATCTGCAGTTGATGGAGCAAAAGCTACCGTCAACATAGATCGAGCATTACAAGTAAATTATCCAGATATTATTATCAAAGACACAAAAGAAAAAAATTTGGACATTGACTGATATGAGCGTACCAAGTGACAAAAACAAGTAGATAGAAATACAAAAAAAAAATATATATTTCCAGGAGATCCCCCCAAAAAGAACAGACCTTATCCTGCGAAGCGCTTTGTCTATTTAAATGTTTTTTGTTAATAGCTGTCTTTTGTTTAGTCAAACAACAAAAAATCACATTGGAAACAGCAAAGAAATGAAATTCTTTGCTTGTCCGAGATCATTGATTATAAACTGACATGTGATTATAAAACAAATGAAGGTCAAAATAAAATTTTAAATAATAATAATAATAATAATAATAATAATAATAATAATAATAATAATGTGGTATTAAATTTCCTTAAGCACAGCATGGGAATGTGGAACACCAAACTATACCTTAGTCACACCAGGGGCACTGTCATATCCAACCGACTAAATATCCGACGTGGAATCTTTCAAGGAGACTCTTTGTCTCCACTTCTGTTTTGTTTGTCCTTACTCCCTCTTACGCATGAACTGAACAACAGTAGCTATGGCTACAAAATAAATAACAACATATTCAATCACCTACTATACATGGATGATCTCAAACTCTTTGCCAAAGACGACAATGAGTTGAAGGGCCTACTTAATATTGTAAAATACTTTAGTGACGACATATGCATGAGCTTCGGATTAGATAAATGTGCTAAAGTAACATTTAAGAAAGGTAGAATTTTAGAAGCACCCTTAATAGATTTAGATTTTGCCACGAAGATTAGAGAATTGGAGCATGATGAAGCTTATAAGTACCTAGGAATTAGTGAGGGAGATGGCATACAACACTCCCAAATGAAAGAGAAGGTAAGAAAGGAGTACTACAGGCGTGTACGCCTGGTACTAAATACTGAGCTAAACTCAAAAAACCGAATATCAGCTATAAACACCTTAGCTGTTCCTGTGGTGCAATACAGCTTTAATGTACTTAACTGGACCATAGCTGAAATTAAGCGAATGGACGCCAAAACGAGAAAGCTCCTCACTTGCTACCGCATGCATCATCCCAAAGCTGATATTGATCGCCTGTATGTGCCCAGATCCGAAGGAGGCAGAGGACTAGTTCAACTAGAACTATCCTACAAAAGTACAACAATTGGCCTCCAAAGATACTTGGAAAAAACAGAAGACTGGATGATGGTATGTGTCAAGGAACATGAAAGTAGGAAGTGTCTCTACTCTGTAGTAAAGGAAGCCGAAAAATTCAAAAAAGAGCTTCAAATGGGCACAGAAATTCAAATACATCACTGTACACCGGCTGAAGCTGCAAAAAACTTTAAAAAAAATGCAAAGACAAATGCGACCGACCAGATAAAGAAACAATGGCAAAATAAACCGCTCCATGGCCAATACTCTGCCCGTACCAAACAAGCAGACGTAGACAAAAACCGCACCCATCAGTGGCTACGTAGTGCAGGGTTGAAAGGTGAAACTGAGGGTTTTATAATTGCTGCACAAGACCAATGCTTGTTAACTAGGAATTATCAAGCACATATACTAAAATACTGTGTTAGCCCAAGATGCAGATTCTGTGACAAATATCCAGAAACCATTGATCATCTTATATCAGGTTGCACGATATTGGCATCCACTGAATATAAAAACCGGCATGACAGAGTGGGCCAATATCTGCACTGGAAAATTTGCAACTCCTATGGGAAGGAAACTGGAAGAAATTGGTACGAACACCACCCTGACCCGGTCACGGAGATAGGACCTGTTACAATTCTATGGGACTACACAATATACACTGACAGAACAATCAAAGCCAACCGCCCAGACATTGTTATTAAAGACCACAAACAAAATAAGTGCCTCCTTATTGATATGGCAGTCCCTGCAGACTGCAATGTGTCTTTGAAGATATTCGAAAAACTGTCAAAATACAAGGACCTTGAAATCGAAATCTCAAAAATGTGGCACATGGGAACATCAACAATTCCTGTTGTAGTTGGAGCCCTTGGACTGGTTGGAAAAGATTCCAGTAGGCTGATTGAAGGGATCCCTGGAAGTCCATGCCTCAAAGAGATACAAAAAATTGTTCTGACAAGTACAGCCCACACTTTACGAAGGGCTTTATCTATGTAATTTTTTTTTTTTTTTTTTTTTTTTTTTTTTTTTTTTTTCAGTGGAAAGTGTCATGATGCCATTTCTAACCTTAGGTCCCTGGGCGGGACCCGGAAAGAAATGTGTAAACGCCAGATATCAAAGGAAATAAAATAATAATAATAATATAATAAATTGTACTCACAAGTACAGTACACATCTGTATGATCTTAGGGATTTTTATTCTAAAAAATGGCCAGTGGAAAATGATATAATGTCATTTCTGATCTTAGGTTTCTGGTTAGGACCCGGAAAGAAAGAAATATATACCAGAAATCAAATAAAAATAATAATAATAGCGAACATGCTGGAATATTGAGGTATCTTGCTGCCACTTTGTATCCAGTGAATGCAACCAGCTACTACTACTATTACTACTGCTATAACTAAAATAATAACAATAAAGGAGCCTTTCTACCATTTGACCTGCAATTAAATCCCCCAGCTACTGCTGGTGCAATAAATCAACAAGTATTTGTAATGCTGGAGAATTAATAATGAAAACAATGACGAAAGGACGGAAAGAAAAAAAACGGTTATTAAAGATATAAGGCAAATAGAATGTGCTGATAAAAATGATAATATCCAAAAAAAGAAAAATGTGATCTGCCATTCCAATAATAATAATAATAATAATAATAATAGTAAAATAAAAAAAGCAATAATAATAATGATAATAAATAAATAAGTAAAAATGGCCGACGCATATGAACTCACAGTTGGTTATGAATATTGACAAAATATTTCCTGAATAAGCAAATTATTACCCATAAATTTGTCACGCCAGATTTTGTAGTTCTGTGTTTGTTTTTAAGAGAGATTTGAAAAAACTGGATTGAATTCGATGATCATTTCAAGCGTAAATGTTTATACTGCCCTGTGAAAGCAAAGGGCGTTAACTCTTTTCACCATATCATTTTTATTCTATCTCAATGACTTTTATTTTAATGTAGCTTCCGATTATCCCCTATTTTAGATCAACAACAATAAAAATGGCATATATATATATATATATATATATATATATATATATATTATGATCGCGTGGCCGAACGTTCGCTTTCTGACCATCAATCACACCATGGTCTGGAAAGAAGACTTCCTGATGTTATCGGAATAGATCAAAGTCGATCCCAGCGTGCGGCACCTTTGGAAATGCCTGAAAACCATACCACGTGTTGACCCAATCTTGTGAGTGAAATTGGGTAGACAGAACTCTTGAGGGCCGTCGATAGCTGTGGTAGCACAAAACAAGTCATCGTGGTCGAGGGCTTGAGTGTGGTGGCCTTGTTCAAATTGTTGATCACGCTAGATAGCACGCTCTCTCACTAAGGTCTGTTCAGCATAGTTGCAGTATAAACCACAGGCGTGCTCTGTGGGTGTTGAGCAAAACACAAATGTGCCTGAGCGACTGTCTGCAATAGGGATTGGCTAGCCGTCTTAGTAGACGGGTATCCTCGAATACGAGTGGACAGCTATTATTATTTTATTATATATATATATATATATATATATATATATATATATATATATATATATATATATATATATATATATATATAATACAATGTATGACAATTTAATTCTCAGCGTGTCGATAGGGAAATAGGTCAGGAAAAAATTTCGTACCCGGACGGGTTCTGACCTGTTTTATTAAACCGCAAGCCAGATGCGTCATTCGTTGCTGAGCAGTAGAGGCAGTTGTACCGGTTAAACTGTTGTACATGTTATAGTGTTGGTGGAAAATGAATCTGAGGCCAGCAGATTAACATCAGATTTTGCATGAAGATTAGTAAAAGTGATTGTAAAATGTTAGCTTTGTTATAAAATGGATTGTGTTAAACATGCATTCGTCTATGCAGTGATTATTGGTACCGCATCTGATCTGGCGCTTCTGCTATATATTTAGAGATTCATGACAAAATCTGAAGAAAACATGCAATGTCATCGGTCTAGATCCGGCATCTCGATTCCAGTCACTTTCTCCCCGCCGTAACGTAGATTCTTGTGCTTTTTCCATCGTAATTGTTCTGATGAACTTAGCTCCTTGGTCTCTCGACTTTACGAATTTAAACATAATACTAGATTGGAAGCTAGGTCTTATCATTTGTAAGCTCTTTTCCTTCAAACTCCTCGCTTGTGGAACTCTCTTTCGGGATTTGGCTTTGATCTTTACAAATTTAAAAGCAATGTTAATCGTTTTTTCCTTCGTAATTCCTGTTCTTTTATTGTTTTCTCTTCTTAGTAATGTTTTTCTTTTTCTCGTACTCTTTCACACTCAGATTTAACCCTCTATGATTTGTAGCTATTCCCAAAACTAAAAAATGCCCTGAAAATATAAAGATTTCATGAAATCCTTGACATGCAGCAACACGTGACTATATCGCTGAAAGTTATTCTGGAAAATGAGTTCCAAGAATGTTTCCAGCAATGGCAGTATTATCACAGCAAGTGCATAAGAGAACTTTGAAGATGACAGAAGACAATAGTGATCTGGTAAGCAAACTTTGTTTTCACAGAACCAGTCCTGGAATTACTGTCAGCGCAAAAGATTTGAATAAATAGACATGATTAGTTAGGGACGGTTATCCGCTCACCATTGCTTTAATGACTGAGATTTAACCATGACTGTCTCTCACTGGCGGTTCGTGGTAAGTCTCTCGCTGTTCTATCGCTACTTTCGCGAAAAATGCTCGCACGAACTATATTCCTTGATTCTGCTAGCCCTAACCTTTACGGCAAGAACCGCCATGCCACTTGCATTATAGAAAATCACCTCCATTATCTCCGTATTCCTCTCAAACAGATACTTCCTGCGATTCACTGCTCTGTGGAACCGACACCAGGTGGATGCTTCCCCGATCACTACAATCTTAACCTGTTCAAGTCTAGAGTTATCCGTTATCTTCCCCTCCTCTCTGTATAAACTACCCGTTAAGTAACCCTCCACCTCGTACAGGCCTTGCACAGGATGAACTTTACTGTAAAAAAATGACTAAATTTATGAAAACAGATCAGACGTTGTTCAAGGAATAAAAGTAAAATTCTGTGGGATTTCGATGTACAAACGGATCACCTAGTCCAGATTAAGATGAGTCGTATGTAGAAAATCTAATGCATAGTGAATATATCTGGCTCAGAGTGAAACTTCATGAGAATAAAAATATCTAAACCATAGTTTATGGGGATATATGGGTAAGATAATGTTTAACCCTAGACTTGAAGAGGTTAAGATTATAGTGATCGGGGAAGTATCCTTTTGAGTGTCGGTTCTACAAAGCAGCGATTCTTGAGAAGCTGATGCTCGATTGGAACTTACATCTCACTAATGGAATACGAAAGATCATGGCTCTCCACAGATTATGTGAAATGCCCTGGTAGCATAAGAATGATTTGAAGAATTGAAAATAAATGCAATGTATCTGAATACAAATTAGAGACATGGCATAGATCATTCCATCTTAAATAAATCAACAATGTTTTGTGGCAGTTTTAGCATCAATTTAAGATTTTTTTCTTGTTAAAAAGTTGAATAATTTAACACATTTAACACTATGGATAAAAAATAGTGAAATTTATATAGTGTTTTTTGAGACTTAGCAAATTTACTGATTTGAACAAAAAAAGACCCCAGAATGACGTCAGTAATTGCAAAGAATTTTCAGCCTTTGAGAGTCAGTTGTGCTCAGTTTAATTTGTAACGTATATAAATGCAGGTATAAAAAAGCAAATCTTGGTAAGATAGTTAACGTCACAAAAGACTGCTCGGGGCCGCCAGTCAAGAAGTTCATGGGTAGTAAGCATCGGCCCTGGATATGATTGTCGTCTTTATTTTTTTTTAAATTCTGCAACTCACAGAAAATTCTATGGTTTTTTTTTTCTTAGTCTCTTGCAGAAGGGAGGATCTACACATAAACTCAAAAAGCTGTTTCAACTGTGGCCGATTTTCGTTTGTTTCTTGTTTCAAAATGACGAGGTTTTATAACTTTTGTTGAATGTATGGCTGTTAGCAAAATAATGAGCTTAAAATCGGAGATGCCAAGATCAAACAAGTTCAAAAAAAGAAGTAGCTTCTGACAAGACCTGAACCAAAAGATTTGTCTTTCATGGAGGAGGCTTCAGCCAATTCGGCTACTAAAATCTATGGCTATGAGTAGGTAGCGTTCAAATTTAGTCATATAACAGTCAGAGGGATTTTGTTGGCAAAAATAACAATAAGATGAAGGAAAAAAACGAGACAAATATTAATCGTTCAAATAGTTAATCTCGGAATTCAATAAAGCTATTTCGTTGTTTCTATTTCCCACAGTTTTAATGTAATAAAGAGATGTCTTAAATGCAATAGTCAGAATGTAATAAATAGGTCTTAAATTTAATAGTTTTAATGAAATAAAGCGATAACTCTTGAATGTAATACTCAGAATGTAAAGAAATGTCTTAAATTTAATAGTTTTAATGTAACAGTTAAATAGTAATAGTTTTAAATGCAATTGTCAGAATGTAATAAAGAAATCAGTCATAAATTTAAGATTTAATGTAATAAATAGGTAAGTCTTAAATGTAATAGCCAGAATGCAATAAATAAGTCTTAAATTTAATAGTTTTAATGTAACAAAAAGATGTCTTAAATGTAATAGTCAAAATGTAATAAAGAAATGTCTTAAATTTAATAGTTTTAATGTAACAAAAAGATGTCTTAAATGTAATAGTCAAAATGTAATAAAGAAATAAGTCTTAAATTTAATAGTTTTAAATGTAATAAAGAAATAGTAGTCTTAAATATCATAACCTTAATGTAATGAGGAAATAACGTTAAACTATCATTTTATTTAGCTTTGAATTTTAACCTACGACTTGAAAAAAGCAATGTTTCCAAAAAGCGTATTTTTGTAATATGAGGCACGATTAAAAAATAGCATAATTTCGTGTTTTTGTTCATTTTTGTATTTAAATATTTTTTATACACTGGCTCGTCTACACTTCGTTCAGGCTTAGCGGCTTGTTATAGTGTCGGATGCTTGGCTGACTGGCGATCACGGTCGACTGCACGAACAACCATGGTCACACTCGAACAATTCCGGTTAAAAAGGGCGCCATTCTACGGAACGCTGGAGTGTCGGTGATAAGCCATAAACACGCCAACCTCTTCTTTTGTTCTTTTTTTCTCCCCGTTTTGCTTGGTCTCCCTCTTTGCTCTCCTTTTCTTTTCAGTTTTTCTTTTCATCTCTCCTCTTTGCTCTCCTTTCCGTTTCAGTTTTTCTTCTCATCTCTCCCTTTTGTTCTCCTTTTCTTTTCAGTTTTTCTTCTCATCTCCCCTCTTTCTCTTTGAACACGACTAACTTCATCAAACACTTACTGCAACATTGAAACAAGGCTCCAAGCTGAGTTTTGTGGAGAATCACTTAACGCCTGGGTGAATAGTGGGACACACCCAGTCGCCCAGCACCTTCACTTACCTGGATATGCCTCTTGCTCTCAAGTAAATCATCAATGTAAATTGCTTTGCTTAAATATGCCCACTCAGTCTTTCTTCCTTCTGATTCTATTTTCTTACGCTATTTACTTTTCAACAGACACGTTTATTACTTTAGTTTCTCCCCCAGTTCTTCTCTTCTTAGTTTCGGCTTTCCGTTTTTCAGTTTTTATTTTATTTCAAATCAACATGATTGATTTTTCTTTCTTTCTTTTTCATTTTCTGACTTTACACTTATTTTCCAATTCTGCTTCATCTGACTCTTTCTTTCTTTCTTTAAATCAACTTGATTGAATCTCCTTCCTTCCTTCCTTCCTTCCTTCCTTCCTTCCTTCCTTCCTTCCTTCCTTCCTTCCTTCCTTCCTTCCTTCCTTCCTTCCTTTCAGTTTATTTTCCTTCTGCGGTTCTTTTCTTTTCCTTTCTCTCCCATTTTCAGGCAGTCTCCCGCTACTTCTTTCTTTCTTTCTTTCTTTCTTTCTTTCTTTCTTTCTTTCTTTCTTTCTTTCTTTCTTTCTTTCTTTCTTTCTTTAAATCAACTTGATTGAATCTCCTTCCTTCCTTCCTTCCTTCCTTCCTTCCTTCCTTCCTTCCTTCCTTCCTTCCTTCCTTCCTTTCAGTTTATTTTCCTTCTGCGGTTCTTTTCTTTTCCTTTCTCTCTCATTTTCAGGCAGTCTCCCGTTACTTCTTTCTTTCTTTCTTTCTTTCTTTCTTTCTTTTTTTCTTTCTTTCTTTCTTTCTTTCTTTCTTTCCGACATTCGTATCTTTCATTTCGCATTTATCCTGTTGCTCATTCAGACCTTTCTATATTTTCCTTCATTCTATTCTATTCTATTCTAGTCTTTCTTTCTTTCTTTCTTTCTTTCTTTCTTTCTTTCTTTCTTTCTTTCGTTAAATCAACTTGATTGAATCTCCTTCCTTCCTTACTTTCAGTTTATTTTCCTTCCACTTTTCTTTTCCTTTCTCTCTTATTTTCATGCAGTCTCTCTCTATTTCTTTCTTTCTTTCTTTCTTTCTTTCTTTCTTTCTTTCTTTCTTTCTTTCTTTCCGACATTCGTATCTTTCATTTCGCATTTATCCTGTTGCTCATTCAGTCCTTTCTATATTTTCCTCCATTCTATTCTATTCTATTCTAGTCTAGTCTTTCTTTCGTTCTTTCTTTCTTTCTTTCTTTCTTTCTTTCTTTCTTTCTTTCTTTCTTTCTTTCTTTCGATCGTTGCTTCTTTTTCACCTTTAGCTTATCTTTTTACTCGTTTTTCAATAAAAAAAACTCGCTCAATCTGTCTGCATATATCTTTTTCCTTTTATCTCTTTTTTTTCCCGGAATCCTCTACCTTTTTTAATTCTTGATTTTATTACGGTGATTCTTTCGGACTAGTTTCGCCGATAGCTTTGTTTTATTTATTGCAAAGATTCCTTACTTTCTTTCACAGACGCACATATATCCACACGTATAAACACAGCTGCATCTTTCCTTGCCGTTTCTATCTATTACCATAACCTTTTACTATCCCATCTTACCTCCCCTCAACGATTATTGCCACTAGATCAGAAGCAGGCAGGT
Source organism: Acanthosepion esculentum (assembly GCA_964036315.1). Classification (NCBI taxonomy): domain Eukaryota; kingdom Metazoa; phylum Mollusca; class Cephalopoda; order Sepiida; family Sepiidae; genus Acanthosepion; species Acanthosepion esculentum. The sequence goes on along the minus strand of OZ038480.1, from coordinate 64,217,382 downwards.
CGCTTACACATTCTCAGCCAGACAATTCCCACCCTTCTCGTTTGGAATGCGAAACGTAGTTAACAGCCACCTCAACGTTACCACCAGTGCGTCGGCTCAAAAGACAGAGTCTGGGGTGAGGTCGCAAAGCAAATGCTTGTTCATCATGCCGATCGTTGTCTAGTGATCTGGAAACGAAGGAGGCGTCTCTCTTCCGATGAATAAACTATATCCGGCCCCTCAACACATCAAACTAAGGGCTCTATGATCAGGGGACCCGCCCATCGTTTTGTCCCGTGCCTCAAGAGCTGAAATCCTTAACTTTTTTTCCCCAAAAGGAAACATCAACGCCACCATACTCTTTGGCTTGGCCATATATGGCCACAGTTACGCGCATGCGTACACAGACAAACGGATATAATCATTTATTTATATGCACAAAGATGGAAAAAATGGACATGGAATTTGATGGAACCAGCGTTTAAACATCAATACTTGGAAGCCGGTCATTGGAAAAAAAACCGTCTCGGTTCAGACAGACGTCTGTTAGATATTCTTAGGTGCCTAATACAAGGTGGTCTTAATAATCGGAGAGGGTGGGATTTTTCTTAATATACATTAAACGGGGATCTTAATAAAAGTGGAATTGGAAAATCATTTAAATGGTCAAACAGTGTGAAATTAATAAAAGCGGTGGTTTTACGTCCCCCACCCCGAGGTGAGTGACGGAAATTTTCCCCTAAAATAATAAATAAATAAACGTCACTCCCAACCTGTGTATCGGTTTTCTAAGAATATTTAATATCTTTGGAGCCAGCTTAACGGCTGAGATAACCGGGTAGATAATGGTAGCAACAATTGTCAATGTTCGAATCCAGATAAAGGCAAAGATTTCAAATCATGATTTTCAAGGCAAGTAAACCGCCCTTACTATTTTGAACCTGTGCTGTATTATGCTAAAATTGGTTGTTAACTCTTTTACGTCGAAGTATATATTTATAACCAAAACGATTCCTTATATGGATTTCTAGGATTAGTGCATTTGCTATTTTACCGTTTTACCTGCTGTAATTTCTGAACAGATTCGTATCTGTCGACAGACAGAAAAAATCCCATATAATATTTAGGTAAGCCTTTCCGCCAGATGTGCATTGTTTATGCGATTATTTAATTCCTCTATTCTTGGACAAAGATTAGAAAAAAATATGAGTTTATCTTTCCAAAGGAAATACTGTATTCGCAGGCAAAATAAAAAAATACGTTGAGGCAAAAATTCTCAGCATCAACTTAGCACAATGTTAGGGAAATTTTAGAATTATTTTTTAGCTTTCCACGGCAAATTCTTACTTGTGCAATGAGTCTTCGATAATAGGAAGCTGGAATAGGAAGTTTTTCTACATGTGGCACAAATCTAGCACCAACAGGCAAACACTAGTTTTGCGCCTTGCAACACGGTTTGCTTTGTCACCGGCCATAACAATCTCAAGAGTGAAGATGTTGAATAATTACCTGATGAAATAATCGGATGAAAACAGGAATCACTTTTTTATAAAGCTGCACAACATTTATTTGAGAAATGGAAAGGGATGACAGAATAGTATAAAAATATTTTGATAACTGAATAATAATGCTATAAATTCATTTGAGGTAAATATATTATTAAAAATGCAGGGAAATTATCGCGGATTTATATCAGTCAGCATGCAGTGTTGATCTCCATGTTCCCAATCTTTGTATCTATAAACGCTCTCTGCTCGATATTAAACACTCTTCCTTCATAAATGAGTAGTGTATTGGATAGAGACTCATAATACGAAATCGGAGAGCCGAGTTTCAATTCCAGTCGAGTTCGTTACATTGACTGACACGAAAATATCCTTGTGAATTGTATGAATCTATCTTTTCTTCCCCCCAGGTATGGGTTAAATAGTAGGAGTTGTATGTAGAAAGTGCATACTTATATTTACAAAAATTGATAATATAATAGAAAAAAATATTTATTCATATATTTCAAAACAGGCTACATCTTTAAATAAGACTTATTTCAAGCTTTAGCTTTTATTCATACTATATATATATATATATATATATATATATATATATATTTCTTAAGGTGTGGTATATTTATGGGTAAAAGTGCTCAGTGTCAGGGATATAGCGTGTGTAAGTATAAAAGTGGATACTGAGTTTAATACCGAGTGGCGACTGTCTGTTTCATGGTTGAATGCAATCTGCAGGCCTGAAGATTGCGTCCAAGTATGAAATTAGTTCACTTTTATTTTTATTCATACATACATAGGCACATATGCATACACACACATGTACACATACACACGCACAAATATATATATATATATACTTACACACACACACACACACACACACACACACACACACACACACATATATATATATATATATATATATATATATATATATATATATATATATATTTAAGCATTTCACCGCAAGCAAGGCGGGAAGCCACTGGATTTGGAGCGAGAGCAGATTGGAGTGATAGAGGAAAGGATGTGGAGAAGGATAGTGGATAGATCAAGGCAACAGGAGATGTCGATTGACATTACATTTGAATAGTTGGTGATTATAGCTATCAGGGAAACAGGAAAAGGGAAGGAAGTTCCACAGGCGAGAGGTGCGAGATATGAAACTATTGGAGTAGAAGAGACGGCTACATTTAGCAGTTTCAACAGTGAAAGGGTGAGAGCGGGATGCCAGCCTCGTAAGACGCTTGAACTCATGAAGTCTGGAAACCAGCGAAAGCAGCTCATCGGAGCACTTACCATGAAAGTATTTGTAAAAAAGACAGAGAGAGGCGACGGCACGTCTGTGAGAGAGCGACTGCAGACGAGATGCCAGATCAGGGCCAATTACATTGTATATCCGTCTCTGGATCTTATCAAGAACCCCGAGACTAACAGAAGGGGTTCCAAACCATATATGACAGCAATACTCCATGCAAGGGCTAATGGTTGATTTGTAGATTTGAAGGATCGATTCCGGGGAGAAAAATTTCCTGGCGCGGCACGGGGAGCCAACTTTCCTTGCGGTGGACGAAGCAATTGACTCAGTGTATGTGTTCTATCTCAGGTCAGCAGTCAATGTGAGACCGAGCAGCCGCAAAGAGGTGCTCTCGAGAAGTTGAGCGTCAGACATTCTAATGGGGGGCAGGGAAGTATCTCTGAGGTGATTAATAGAGAGCAATTTTGTGTTTGAGGCATTAAAGTTAACCAGCCAATTCCTGCCACAGTTCACAACCGATTGGGGATCCTTTTCGAGACGAAGGGCTAATTTAGTTTTGTCAGCGACACTAGATTTGTTTTTGAGGCAGGAGTAAATTGTAGTGTCGTCCGCGTAGATGCCTATTTGGGAATTTATGACGTCCGGAAGATCGTTGATGAAGATAAGGAACAGAGTAGGGCCTAGGATAGAGCCTTGGGGAACACCTGCGTTCGTGGGATAGGAGCTGGAGGAGAATCCGTTGAGAACGTCCTTCAATTCACGGTTTGACAGGAATGATTGTATTAAGTCAAACAATCGACCTGTAATTCCATAACCCTGGAGCTTGCGAAGAAGGCCGGCATGCCAAACCCTATCAAACGCTTTGGAGATGTCTAGAGCCACAGCACGAGCTTCTCCGTTATTTTGAAGAGCTTGGTAGACAATTTCAGTGATGGCCGTAAGCACATCAGCTGTAGATCGGGCAAAGCGGAAACCATATTGCTTGTCTGAGAGCAGATCATGGGATGTAAGGTGGTTAACCATTTCGGCGTTGATTAAAGCTTCGAAGACTTTGCCGAAGAAGTGTAGGAGACTAATAGGACGATAATTAGAAGGGTCAGAGAGGTCGCCAGAGTTCTTAAAGACAGGAACAACCAATGAGGACTTCCAGCAGTCTGGAAAACAAGATTCCTTGAGGCAGTAGTTATATAATTTGGAGAGGGCGGAAGCCAGTTCAGGCGCACATTTCTTCAAGACAATGGCTGGTATCACATCACCACCACTAGCCTTGTGGAGGTCTAAATTAGAGATAATGGCCAATACCAATGACGGGGTTATGTGCAACCCGCTCAATAGGGCCTCAATTCTAAGAGGGAAATCGGGTATGGGTACACCGGAAGAGTCCAGCGTTGAATTGAATGAAAATTTCCGAGCAAAGCGTTCAGCCTTGTTGGCAGAGGAAGTCAGGACCTCAAACTGGTTGAACAAAGGAGGTATAGAGGGTTTGTTATTGTTAAATACGCTCCGGCAGAGACGCCAATAATCCTTGGAGCCGAATTTGCGAGATGCAATACGTTCCTTTATTCGAGCAGCAAATAGTGACTTAGCTTCGTTGAGGACACGCTTACACTCGTTACGGGCAGAGACAAAGAGACGTATATATATATATATATATATATATATATATATATATATATATATATATATATATATATATATATATATATATGTGAAGAAATATAGTCTTAAAGTGTGCTATATTTATGGGATAAAGGGCTCAATATCAGAGATAGAGTGTGTGTAAATATAAATACATGAAACAGACTGTCGCCTCTAAGTGTTGACTTCTATGTTCACTTTTATATATATATATATATATATATATATATATATATATATGCCAAGCGCTTCTCGTGTGTGTGTGGTTGTGTGTGTGAGAGAGAAAGAGAGAACAAAACAAAGAGGCTATTGACAAAACCATAAATCTTTCTGATTAAGAGGGAAAGAATCGAGAAAATACATGGGAAATCACTGACGTGAATAAATGGATAGATAAAAAAAAACACTAGGTAAAAATGAAAGGCAGATTAATAAATTTACAAAAAACAAATAGAGTAAGTTCCCTGAGATAAGCAGTTAAAGTGTAAGAAGCAAAAACATAGCGAGATCAACAAATACAGAGTGCGATGGGTAATTTTCGCCATTTTATAATTTTTGATTTCGCGAATGCGTGTTGTTTGTTTTGATTTTGTTGACTGCCCATTATAGTAGGGTCAGTTGGTCACTGTATGCGAGAAAAAGAGCAGCATCACTCCACCAGAAATTTGGAAACGGCATGCTGTACTGTTTGACATTCGAAGCTCTAATACGAACGTTTCAATGTGTTTGGGCGTCAATCTGAGGACAGTGAAGAAGATTCGGAAAGAGTTGGCTGAGTCTAATGGTGATTACGAAGGTACGGCACCTCGGAAAACTCTGATCGTTCAAAAAAGAACTCCAGAATGTTTTGGTGAGGTAGAACTACCCTGGGTTAAGAGTGTGGCTGCTGGAAGACCCCATGCCTGGCAACAGGACTCTGTACCATGCCACACAAGCAGAAGAACACAGTCATTACAAATCCTGCGACCGCATCACACCTTGCATCTAGCCACCTAACTTTCAAGTCTCCTTTTGATTATTATGTGTTAGGTACAAATGAGTGATAGATCAACAAAACTCCTAACACCAAAGATGAACTGAAGGCAAGGGCTATGGCAGCATTCACCAACTTAAACAAGGAGACCGTCCAGAAGTGTTGCGGGAGATTCTGAAGTCGTTTCGAAGCCAATGGCGATTTTATTGAATAAATTTACTCTTTAGTATTTCAAGATATTTTTGTGTAATTTTGGTAAATATATCTGTTAAAATGAGATGTCAATATTATTTTCATTTTTACATAATTTAGACAATTTATCCATCGCACCCTGTATATGGGCAATAGCCTCTAAATCGAATATGCATAAGTCGATTTGATGCGGTCGAGTATAATAGGCAAAATGATAAAAGAACGCGGGATTGGTGGCGGAAATATATGAAAGGATTTTGAAAAATAAGTAGAATTGCACATGACAATTTTATTTACTAGTTAGTAAAAAGAAGGAGGACATTTTGAACAGCACATATAGCAATTCTATATGGGCTGATCAAAATGTCCTCCTTCTTTTTCAAATCACATTTCATTTCTGTGACCGCATGACTCATTAACACGTCGGAGAGTTTCCTGTTGTTTGTTTTTTTACTGCATTCATATTTAATTCTTTCTTTAAGTTCCTCAATATTTCGTGGACTCGTCTGATAAACAACTGATTTCCAAAGAATAGACTGAGATAGATATGAAAGATTTTATTGCCTGCTACTGATATATACGAATGGACTGCAATAGATTGTGATGGTAATATTATCCGTTTCCTTGTAAGGAAACATTCGGCATTCATCGACCGAGCAGTCAGTACTAATTTCGCTTAAAATTTTAAAAAATATTTCTATTTTAACAATGTTTCAGGAAAATAGGTTTTTCAAGTCCAGTAACTGTTATTGCACTTTCCCGTATTGATGGGTAGGCAGTTTCCTTCATATTTCGTATCCTTTGTTTGAAGTAGTGTGGAATAATAATGACATAATCATCTTGATTATGTCATTATTTTCTCTTATAAATAGATAGACAGACAGACAGATAGACGTCATTGGATATATCGATACATCCAAAAGTTTTGTGATAGATAAATAGATACAGATGTTAGAGGATGTATTGATATGCAAAAGGTCTGTGATAGATATAAACAGTGAGATAGATAGATAGATAGATAGATAGATAGATAGATAGATAGATAGATAGACAGACAGACAGACAGACAGACAGATAGTGTTATCTACTGTACCTATGAACACTAATGGGTATGTCCCAGTCTTCATAAATATGTTGGACACTATTGTAATTGGGATAATATTTTGTCTAAGTAGACCACTACTAGCAGTGGTTTACCTACTTCACGCCGCTGGCGAGTATTTTATTTTGTTGATGTTATAAAGATTACCGTTTTATTTCCAACCTCCGTTTTGGTTATTCCTCATTCAGTAACCCTTTTCTAGATTACAACAGATAGATAGATAGATAGAAACCGAGTGAGATAGGCACGTACTGTATGGTATTTTATGTACTGATAGATACGAAGGCTCTGTGATAGATACGGAATGTTTTTATTGTTTTCTATATTTACCAACCCTTTACAGTTTATTTAAAGCCAGAAAATATTTTTAGATTTTTTGAATTTTGGGGGAAGATAATGGTTTAGTGATACAAGCCTTACTAATTAACCCATAATTGGTGGAGATGTATTCCTATCTTTCCCCAGGATATTTACGAATCAGTGAATATAACGAAACCAAATGGAATTTGAACTCGTCTCTCTGATTAACAATTCTGAGTCATTATAGATAACACCACCCGCACCTGGCATTCTCAAGCGGTCACCTATTTATGACCAGTTGCTTAACTTCGGTTACCGTGCGGGAACGAGTATTTCAACATGATTTGGACGTAAGCCACGAAGAGACTGGGAATGATAGGTAATAGATCTTTTGACATATACCTAAAAACTGTAGACGAAAGATGCAGAATGAATGACTGATGGCTACACAGAGAGAAAGCATTGGCAAACTTTCATCCCTTTCGGACTTCCATATCATCCCATGTACGTATGAATAAGAGAACGGATGAAATGAAATGAAGATGAAATCGTGATCGCAGTTGTGCCCAGCTGTATGCATTGAAATGTCCATGCGACTGGCCTGTATCTGTTAGCTTCTCGCTTTGCATGAACAACCATCACGCCTGCTGCCCCTATCGGATGATTGACCACAGTTTCCGGGACGCCATTGTCTGACAAGTAAAGTCGCGTCTGCATAGACTACAGAAAAATCAAGTTAATATTTATGAACCACATACACACGCACGCATACACACGCATTCACACGCAGGCGTAAACGCACTCACTCGATGATAAATAGTTAAATAATATCTAAAACAAACAAATAAATAATTGTGTCAGGAAAGTTGGCCGCAAATTAATATTAGCGAAAATAGCCTACCTAGGGCAAAAATACCTTCGTCTTTTCAATGTATTAACCGTAGCATCTTAGTCACTAGCTGTCCTTAATTTTTTTAAAGAGTCTGCAAAGTCCTTTTTTGCGCTCTTCATTGTGTTTTCTTTAATCTTGTTCCCGCCAGATTTTAACTTAAAAAGGTTAGAATCTGCAAAGAACCATGTTTGGGCTGTATTTACGGGGTGTGAAAGATTAGGGTGAAGCGATATAATGTCAAATAAATAATAATGAAAAAAAAAACGAAGATAACGTGAAAACTCGTTTGGTCATTGAGAATGAGACGGTAACTCAATAAAAATATGAATAGAAAACCCCATGAAAGATGCCCTCTTCACGCATGCGCATTAAGGTTCTTTATAATTGTGATGTTACCTCAAAGTTAAGTAACCGGCTCATGAGTCATAAAAAATGGATAAACACATTCGTAATAGTAGTAGTAGTAGTAGTAATAATAATAATAATAATAATAATAATAATAATAATAATAATAATAATAATAATAATAATGGAAGTTGAATAACATTAAAAGATTGGGCGCCAAGACTAGAAGAATGTTTACCCAAATGAAGATGCACCACCCGAAATCAGGCCGAGGTCTAATCCAACTTGAACTAACTCTAAAAACTACAAGAATCGGATTGGAAGCATACCTCATAAAAACCAATGATCCTCTCCTACAAATCGTAAAACACCAAATTCCCTCCATCAACAAAGGAGTTGGGCTCTTCAAGAAACAGCTTAATATACCTGAAATCCTACCAACAAAAAACGAAGCGAATACCATCTACGCCAATCGAGTAAAACAGAAAGAGAAACAACTTGGCCAAATGAAATTACAAAAACACTGCAGGACCAGGCGTTGCATGGCAAATACCTAAAAAGAACGAAAGAAGCAGACGTGTACCAAAAGAAAATACATCAGTGGCTGAGAAGCACCGGTTTGAAATTGAAACAGAAGCCTCGCAATCAGATCCTATCACTGTCACATACTTATGGATATAACTGATCCCAAATGAAGGATCTGCGGAAAATATGACGAAACTGTCGACCATATTATCTCAGGATGTCTGGAACTAGCAAAAATGAATATACCCACTGACATAAGGTAGCGACATTTGTGCACTGGAAGATATGCAAGAAGCACAAAATCGAAAACACCGAGAGATGATAAGTGTACCAACCAGACACAGTTACCCAAAATAACGATGTAACAATCCTCTGGGACATGCCAATTCAAACTGATAAGGAAATAAAAGTCAACAGACCTGATATTATAAAAGACAAGAAATTTAGGAAGTGTATGCTTATTGACATAGCAGTACTATCTGAGAGAAACACCTCCATGTAAATTATCGAGAAATTGTCCAAATACAAGTACCTTGAGATCGAGATTGACAGGATGTGGGGGAAGAAAGACTGAAACTGTATCAATTGTAATCATAGCTCTGGTCCTCGTGAGAAAAGGAATGAACAATTTTACTAACCGAACCCCAGGTAACATCAACATACAAGTTGCCTAGAAGATAGCCCTCCTAGGAACATCACATATACTAAGAAAAGTGTTATCAGTTAAATGATAATTCTCCTATAGGGCCTAAGTACCACTGGCTCTACAGGATACAAAGCAGGAAACATAACACACATAGAAGACTCGACAAAAAGCTCGTTGTGTGTGTCGTTAGATAACATCCGAAGTACTTACTTTCAACTTAACAACATTCAAAATGATTGTTTTTGATTGCGATTTCTTTCAGATGTAAGTGTATTTTAAAAGGTAAAAAGTTGCGTATTTTTCTAACATTGAAAAGAGAAAAAAAGCAACAGTCCTTAGAGTTTAAAAAAAAAGAGAAATATCAAAAAATTGTATCGTTTATGGAAAAGAGGAGATGCTGAATAGTGTGTAGATGACGTCAAAAGTAATTTACGAAAATTTCGTGTTAGAGATTTTCTCGCTAACTGACCAGGTTGGCCAGTTGAGGTCAAGAGTGATCAAACCAAGGCATTCGCTGAGAATAATCAATGTTACGCACTAAGTATCTAACTCAAGCGTTTAATATAATTTGAAACCAGCTTGGTTAAGTTTTTCGCTTTGATGTGTGGCTTCCATATCTATTACTCACAAAGAGATAAAACTAGACTTGACTCTATTTAAATTTGTTTGATTGTTAAACTGGCGATACATTAACGTAGAAAACAATATATCGTTGGAAAAGCGAATTCTTGGTTTTCTCAGATGCCTAAAGTAACCATTTTTTCAGTAATGCAATATTTCTCCAGGGTGTAGGCGATTACGACTCTCTACAGATTCCTTTTCTTTATTATTCGTAAAGTGTCAAATATAGCAGAACAATTTCCCGTTGTTTGCTTCACTGTTTGGAATTCATAGTTTTACTTCACACAAATTGGTTTCCACCCAAGGCGAGGAAATCCAGTCTACTTAGATAATTAAACAATAGCTGGTGTTGGGGGTAGAAGAGGCGGGGTCATGACTTTCCCAATGTCGTGCGAAAGTAACCGCAACTGAGATGACCGGAATTTGAACCTGGCTCGCTGATTCTACTTTCAGCGCCAATATCCGTTAGATTACCTCAACATCCTAAAATGACATTCTTCTTCTAGGTGCCCTGTCACTTCAGGACATGGACGGTCATGGTTCTCCCTAATTTCCTGTCCTTTGTAGCTACCAACAAATGTTGTCTTTTTGTTATCTCTCCTAAACCTTGCTCCGCCATCCATTTACTCAGGTAGTTTATGCGTTGTTGTCCTCTGTCTCTCTTGCCTTCAATCTTTTAAGTGGGTATCAAATTATCCAAGCCCTCTTTCTTCATTACGTGCCCTAGAAATTGTTCTTTATCTGAGAAGAGATCAACAATGCACTCCGTCTTCTTTTAGTTGATGTTTTGTTCTTTCTTCTCGCTTTCCTTCACTGTTTTCTCTACTAGTTTCCTTTCTGTATTTGCATATCTTATATTTTACTTTGGTTACCAATACGTAACTTATAGTACAAACTCAACTTGAGTCAACTCATATATTTTTTGACATATTACTTCGAGATAGTAATCTTATATCGAAAGCCATTGCTTTTGAGTCCGATTCTTACTTGGTGCTCATCACTTAAGTTTTGTGTAAGAACAGCTTAAGCTTGTAGGTATTAACAGCAGAGAAAAAGTTTGCAAACTTATCTTGTAAGGCATTACTAGTAAGCTTATTTTTTATTTGATAACCTGCTAGTGTAGTCTTCAGCCAAATTAGGTTCTGGTAAATAAATATTTAACTGTAAATCTCTACATCATCTGTGGGTACCGCCAAGTTCAAAACTTTATCAAACAGGGAATCAAATTAAAAAATATAAGTATTTTTGGCTAATAAAATGATTTATTTATTAAATTTGATGAAGAAGCTTTGAGGATTTTTGAGAAAATCTAAATGAATAAACGGCAAATTCTGTCTGTCCGTGTGTCTGAAACCTTTCTAACTCGAGCCACAATTGCTCTACATAGATATATTATACCTTTTTGGAATCAGGATGATCCCGGGATTGAAAATCTGCCTTTCATCTGTTGCTAGAATATAAAGCATTGGGATTTGTTTCCGGAATATCTTTTTGGAATCAGAATCAAAAATTCAAATTTTAAAATAACTGAAAAAATAGTGATTTTAAAAGTTTTTAATTTATATTGAGTTTGAAGTAGCACAAAAACATTGCGAACTTAAATTTTTTGTTTTAAATTCAGTTTAAAATATCTCCAAAACTTTAAAGAGGTTTTGTGACATGAGGTTTTGAAGTTCCATAGAGTTTGTGATTTGATGAATTCAGTGTTAGGCATGAATTGGAATTTCGGCCCAAATTGGACTTATGGCCCAAATCGGAATTGGAATTGTAGCCCGAAACAGATTTAAAGTGATGTTTTGGAGTTCCATGGAGTGAACTGAGGAATTCAAAGTTATTACTTCAAAATTATCATTGCTTTTTTTAAAACTGGAGTCTGAGGTCCAATTAGCCCTCCGTAGGAGCTATCTTAATTGCCCGCACAGAGTGCAACATTTATGCAAGATAACATATTCATAGATTTCTCTACCTTGCTAAAACCTCGCGTTAACTTTCAGTTAATTTGTGTATTCCCATAATAAAAGAACGACACTTGATGGATTCGTCAAAAAAATTAATCAAAGAATTCACCAGATAACGAGTATTGTTCGCAGAGAAACAAATCAGAAACTGAAGATGTCAGGTCTACAGGAATATGGAATAATTTTCCGCCTCAAACTTTTGATTACTTGATGCGTTGCATTTGTAACATAAGGATTTTCAGAAAAATCGCCACTTGATTTTTTTATAAATGAAATGGTCTTTTCTGACGTAATTAATTACTAGGTCACGTTATCCGTGGGACGATTCGGTTGTAGAAACTTATAGCCTTTAATTCCATGTATTTTGCCTGCTTCTCCAACTAAGCTAGAATATATTAATTTTATATTTCAATTAGGATGTGGAAGTTTGGGATCTGAGACCTAACGTTCTTTGTTAATTGCTCTTACGTAGTGTTCATTTTTATGCTAGGTCTACTGAAAATGTTATGTTTGCGACTATACGAGGGTTGATCAAATTTCTGTAGTCTGACAAACATTTTCAACTGGAATTCTCATTGTAAGATGTTCAATCTATATAATTATTATTCATCCATGAATTAAGTGCACTGACAAAAAGCGGATATTATATTGAAAATAAATATTTCTGGTCTAAATAAGAGCTTTTTTTACAATCATTATTGATTAAAACCAATTATGTACGTATTATTAATCTCAATATACTGATTCGTATATACCGAGTAGCTGCATAACTGGACCACATTTATCTTTCCCCAGTGGGTTCCATTTAAGCGGAATTTAGCACACACACACACACACACACACACACACACACACACACACACACACACACACACACACATATATATATATATATATATATAGATGTTGTGAACAGAAAAATCAACATTAGATGATGTCTGTCATTTTAATGCCTTAAATGATCATTAGGCCATTTGTTACTCGTTTGGGCTATCTATACAGGTCACTGGGGGTTTTATGGGACAGAGGAAAGCCGATTCTACTTTATTTTTTTATTTAGGGCTAATATCTTCCCGTATTTGTTTATTTTATTTGTTATTATTAACTTAATTTCTCTGGGTACTTTAACCGGTACATTGCTGGTGTAGCGGGTATCTTATTTTTTCATCCAGATTTGGCATCAGAGTAGGATTCGCTTACTGAAATATTACGGACAGAGAAACAAAGGAACACACGAAAAAGTAACAATTTTCAATCTTATATATTATATGTGTGGGTGAATATGATATACTGTACACTATTATTGAACAATTAAATGACAAAATGATGAAAATCGCATATTACTTCATTCTTTGAAAGGACTTCTTCAGACTAATGTTTTTTTATGTATGAATCACATATATGTAGTGGGTAATTTATTGTATATATTCATAGGAGCTGAAATATTTGTATAAACGTATAATTGAATGTATTCATTTGGATGTACTGATTCTTTTATATCATGATTTGGCGGAATTAAGTAAAAAAAAAAAAACTCTGACAAAAATGTGCGTATCATTTAAAGATAATAGTTCCTGAGAAAGAGGTCATTGTCGACTTGTAAATAGGTGAGGAGGTGATAGTTGAAAAGGAAACCAAAAGGAGTTAAATAAATCAAGATCTTTTCTCATCGAGAATTTCTTGAGAGTTAAGATAAAAATTCTTTATCAATTTATTCAATCAGTATTTGTTCGTCAAGGAAAAGAGAATTGGAAAAAAAAAAGAAGTGAATCAGTGTGAATTGGAAATAAATGAATAAGAGATAAAGAGGAGCGAACGAGTTGATTGAAAGCGGGAATAGTTGTGTTTCAAAAACGACAGAATAAAAATGAAGAAAGAATTTTTAGTAAAGCGAGAAACTGAAGCAGATTTGCAATGAAGAAAAAAAATAACAAAACGAAAATGAACCAAGAGGTAGAAAAAGAAAAACAAAAAAAGAAAAAAAAAAGAAAAAGAAAAACAAATCAAAAACAGGATTCATTACTGGCGGCAACGATCTTAATAACATTAGATATGCAGATGACACAGTGTTGATAGCAGATACAGAAAAGAAAATGCTAAAGTCCTACAGAAGGAAGTAAATAAAAGCAAAAAGGACGGACTAAACATCAATTCTAAGAAAACTGAATTCATGGTTGTCAGCAAAAAGAAGAGCCCAACATGTAAATTACAAATTGGAGATGCTAGAATCAAGCAAATACAACAAATTAAATAACTGGGAAATATTTTAACAGAGGACGAAAATGCGACACTAAAACCCGAAGGCGCACTGGGGTAGCGAAAGATGCCATCCAAAAGCTAAGAAACGTATAAAGAAACAGGAAACTATCGTTAGAAACAAAGAAAAGACTACTGAAATATTATCTAATATCAGTCCTCCTAAATAGCAATGAATGCTTGACAATCTCATCATAGATGAAAAGGAGAAATGTGGTTCTACAGAAGGATGTTGCGGATACCATGAAGTTTTAGTGAAAATGAAAACAAAAAGGGCAATTATACTTAACGTTAGAAAGAAACAGTTGGAGTTTCTAGGGCACATAATGAGGAAAGCGGGCTTATAAAATTTCACACACACAGGACATATAGATGACGAGAGAGACAGGGGAAAACAGCGCATAAGATACCTAACGAACTTGTGTACATGGTCGGTAGAAGATGTATTAGGAGAGATAGCGAAAAGTTAAAATTTACTAAGGGCTACAAAGGACAGGAAATTGTGGAGAGCTATGACCACCCACGTCCCGAAGAGCACAGCACATAGAAGAAGAAGAAGAAGAAGAAGAAGAAGAAGAAGAAGAAGAAGAAGAAGAAGAAGAAGATTATAATAATAAAAACTGTAGAAAATGAATCCGGTAAAAGCCAGCAAGATATTTCATACCAAGAAATAACTGAAAGATTATAATTTTTTTATAAGTTTTCCTACGTTTCTTTTTTTTTCACTCTATTCTTGTTTTCCAATGTAACATTTACAACGTTAAATTATGTGCGCGTATTTATTTTAGTTTTCATTTTAAGCACGTACTATGTATGAGAAATAAAGATTCCTCAAATTTTGTGCCAATTTTGTAAGCATTTTTGCAATTCTTTAGAAAGGTCATTTTCAGTATTCTGTCATCCCGGTTTATGATCATCAGTTCTTCTAGAAGTTGTTTTCATGTCATCCAACCTGTCACTTAAAATGTACGCTTTATTCTCTTTATTTTAATTTAGACAATAGAATCGTCCATTAAATTTTATGAATAACCGGGTAAGATTTACTTGATAGAGCAGCAGTAATGCTGCATCTGACTTAAAAAAAACAAACAAACAACAACAACAACAAAAAACAAAAACGAATTTTTGAAATCATTTTAGACAAAAATGATTGTTTCCCGTTTTACGAAAAGATACACAAAAAAGGGGAGGTACGATGGAGTAACGGACAGCAGCTCGGATTGAGGAATCGGAGAGCCGAGTTCGAATTCATTATTACAATCGAATCCATGACATTCACGTACGTGCCCTTGGGAAAGGTACGAATCCTCTTCTTCTACCCCCGCCATCTATGGGTAAATAGCAGGACAGATCGGGTTCTGTAGGCTTGGATGACAAATGGTCTACCGCAGAAAGAAATTGCAACCTACTTCGGGAAAAAAATCTGCCTCGTCAGTCAGGTATCATGTATCACGCATGGCACGTAACTAACTGACACAAAAAAGAATCAGGACTATTGATTGCACCAGGTCCAGTTGAACTGTAACTGAAAAACGTCATGATTCTTCTTCTTCTTTGTGCCGTGTCCATTCAGGGCGTTGGCGATCGTGGCTATCTACAATTTCTTGTTCTTTGTAGCTCTTAATAACTTTTGTCTTTTTGCGATCTTTCTCAAAACCTGCTCCGCAATCCAGTCACTTAAGCTCGACAAGTATGTTGTGTGTTGCTTTCCTCTTGCCGTCTTAACTTCAAACCTGTGAGTATTAAATTTTTCAGGTCCTCCTTCCTCATTATGTGCCACAGAAATGTCAGCTGATGTTAAGTATAAGTGTCCTTTTTGTTGCTATTGTATCCAGAACTTCGTCGTTGCTCACATGTTTGGCCCATGGTATTCTCAACATCCTTCTGTAGAACAACATTTCTCTTGGTTCAAGCCTGGCATTCATCTTTGAGGAGATTGTTCAGCATTCACTGTCATATAGGAGGACTGATATTACATAACAATTCAGCATTCTTTTCTATTTTTATAACGATTTTTTTCTGTTTCTTCATACTTTTCTCAGCTTTTGGAAGGTATCTTTCGCTATCTCAAAGCGCCTTCGGATTTCCCTGACAAACTTCCCTTCCTCTGTTAATACACTTCCCAGATATCTAAATTACTTAATATAATCATTTCAAATCTTCCTTTGAGGTTGATCCGAAAAAGTAAGATAGGAGTCAGTTAACCTAAAAAATTTGTTTTGCCAATTAATTTTGAATTTCTATGAAATCTCCTTTCTCCAACCCCACCCGAGGTCAAAGGTAATACTTCCTCAAAAATGCTAAGAGGCAAGTAAAAAAATCTTTTCTGTCATATTGACCAAATTCAGTTTGTTGATAAGCTCTGAGACAACTGAAACTATATAAAGAAAACAAAAAAAAACATGAACTTGGAAAAATATAACGAAGAATTAAACAGACAGACCTTGTCACTTGAATTTAACAAAGCTTATTTCTGTCTGTCTATCTATCTATCTATCTATCTATCTATCTATCTATCTATCTATCTATCTACAGATCGGTTTTTGCCGTCAGATGATACCTTAGCGTGAAACTCAGTAATGACTTAGATCTGAGTCCCTGAGTATTGTTTTGTTTGTTAGTAATACTGTTCTGTCTCAGTCTATTTTTTCAGAGGCATTGAGTACTTTAGGATTTGGCGTAGTTTTTTTCTTACTCTGCTTTCTTTCACTTGTCTTGTCTGTTTTTTTCTTTTTTTTCTTGGTTTCTTTTTCTTTTTCTTTTGGCAGTTCATGTTTTTTTTCATTTGGTAGGCTTAGTGTTAGTCGGGTTGTTCTTTGAAGCCTGCTTTATTTAGCACATACACACACATATACATATATTTATGGGAAAATATGAGATGTAAAATCTCAATATAGCCCCAATGGTGGTTTACTGAATGACAAAATTGAACCATTTCTAAATGCTAATTTGAAAAGATAAAATCAAAAGCTGTGGGAAGTTGAATAAGGTCGGTTATGTTGGGCATCTAGACATATCGGGTACAGAAAATTAAAAATTTTAAATTAATCTATCCATGCATTCACAGCCCTTTTCTCAATGTATAACTCTAACCAACATTTGTTATATTTCTTTCTGTTTCCTTACATACATATCATTCAATAATAATAATAATAAAAATAATAATGAAAAGAAAAAGAATTCCCAATCGTCTTTTCTTCTTCTTTTCCTGCTTTTTCTTATAATATTCATTGGAATATATGTCAAGTAAAGAAAAAATGGTATGCACATCGCTCTGAATCATTAAGAGTAACCCATAAGGTCATAATTCTTTGGGGCTTTACCGTTCATACTGAGAGATATTTTATTACTTCAAACATTATTTTTAGTGGATGTCCGTATTTGAGGAACAATGCCCTATTTTTTTAAAACTGTTTAAATTCATCTCCTGATTTGTACACTGGAGAAAACGCACAGACACTGTGCCCTTCTATAGATATAAAGGCTAATATACTTGATATTGTGATTAATTCTATCTCATAGTTATAGCTGTGTCATCGGATTAAAAAATATGTATGTGAAAGAATATGACAAAATAAATAATTAGGAAGATTTTAAAATTGAAATTGAAAAGAAAAGTCGCACCATTAAACAACTATTATGTCCTGATTACGATGAAAAATGTACAGACAAAAAAATATTACAAAATATTTGGCAGTCCTTGTTTATAAGAGATTTAAAAATTGATCTATGTGGAACTGCACAGCAAACGAGAAAAGTATTTTCAATGTAAAAAAATAAAAACACTGTACACATTTATTAGCACATAACACCAGAAATGGGGAAAATAAAATGATTATGTTTACTACCTTGCCGTACCCCAGGTTTCGTTTAATGACACGGTAAGGGACTGTATCGATAAACAATAATAATAATAATAATAATAATAATAATAATAATAATAATAAAAGTTCTAATAGTCGTAGCAACAGCAGTAGTCGTAAATCCCCGGACACTACACAACGAATGGTTCGCTTGTCTTCCGATGTTGATTAGAGTTGTTAAGGTGTATATATTTTGTCTTGGATTATTGAGATACCTTACAATTTTTTCTTTTTTACAGTGAGGTTCACCCTGCACAAAACCCAAGAGCCACTCAAGATAGAGGGTTACAGAGTAACAGGTACAGTTTAGGCGGATAAATAGGGAAGATAACGGTTAACCCTAGACATGACCAGGTTAAGATTGTAGTGATCGGGAAAAAATCCTCTTGTGCGTCGGTTCCACAGAGCAGTGGTTCACGAAAAGAAGCTACGAGAGTGAAATTTATTTCTCATCAATGGAATACGAAGGGTTGCTAAAATGTGTTTAGCATGCCGGGTCCTAGCCGTGACGGTGAAAACTGGTCCAAATAAGGGATGTAATTTAAAAAAGTTTAAAGGATGAGATAGGTAAGGCGAATTGGAAATCACATGTAGATATTTGGGAACACAATAGAAGCCTGAGCGGACCGGATTATCATACATGAAGGTATATCTTGCTGGGCCTCACCTACAAGTTTATACTCTGCTTTTATCAAAACCTTTCACCACATCGCGCGCATTTGGCTGGGGTGCATGTACCTGGTATACAATTAACAGACGTTCGATATTACAATAACTTAGTTATCTCCCTTGACGTTTGCACACGAACCTACATATTAAAATTAAAAATTGTACCATACATAACCTTACTGTTTTTCACTTCACACGTAAAAAAAAAAATTCAGATGAACCTGAACACTTTTGTCTAAGAAAAATGATGAGCACAACAGTTTTTTTTTATCTTAGAAAAAATAAGACCCTGATGATGGCATTT
Source organism: Acanthosepion esculentum (assembly GCA_964036315.1). NCBI lineage: Eukaryota > Metazoa > Mollusca > Cephalopoda > Sepiida > Sepiidae > Acanthosepion > Acanthosepion esculentum. The sequence continues at coordinate 64,198,359 of OZ038480.1, read as the reverse complement.
TGCTAATGTCGAAATGACTCGGAATAAAATGAATATATATCAATATGGTAATTTTCTTTCTTCATTTAATAAGGATACTAAGAAACTTGTCCGTAATTACTAAATAAAATAAGAAGACAAAATTTCTCTAAATTATTTAATGAGAAGACATATATATATATAAGGGATCAGGGTATCGTTCTAGCAACCATTCAGGAATAATGCACTATCAAGAAGTTTCAACTATGTGAAACAGGAAAGTAAAATAACACTGTTTCTGCTGCACTTGGATACAATACATTCTCCTGTATTGTTTGTGGATTTTTGTGCAATTCTCAAGCCGTTCTCAAAAGTCATGCCCGTCATAGGCATGCAGATAATTACTTCGTGGTCGTCGGAACCTCATACGTTGAACTCGACGGAAGAGTCCATCATATATATATATATATATATATATATATATATATATATATATATATATATATATATATGTGTGTGTATTTAAGCAGCAATCCTTCTTTCATGCACAATTCATTGAATACGACAGACAAGTTGCTTTTATTTGTTTTTTTATACAATTTCTCATGCGATCTAATTTTTTTTATTTTCAGATGATAAATTATACAAAAACTGTCCGAATGTCCTTTTTTCCGAGCGCTTTCGGCTATACATTTAGCCATTTTTAAGGATTAAATATTTTAACTGTTAAATAAGAAATAGTTTGTTGCATGTATGTATTTATATAAAGTTTTCATTTTTAAAAAGATGCTCAAGATATTGTGTCCATGTTCATAGTTGATATTATTAAGTTGTTTTTTTGTTTTTATTAATAAGGCTTCCATTATTTTTAACCCTTTTTTGCATGTAGATGATGCTATTATATTTGTTTTGTCAACACGTATATTATGAATAGTGTCCCGTGGGTCTCCATGAAAATTTAAATGAGATCTAATTGAGCTATGGTCAGAAAGATCTCATTTAAATATTCATATAATATAGTCAGGGGTCTATTTTAATATACTCATTCGGGAGTTATGCTTGTGTTATATATATATATATATATATATATATATATATATATATATATATGTATATATATATATGTGTGTGTGTGTGTGTGTGTGTGTGTGTGTGTGTGTGTGTGTGTGTGTGATTATTTGTTGTTGTGTCTTCCTTTGTTCAATTACATATGAAGCTCGATATCGGTTTTAAAGCATGTTGTTTTTTTTATCTTTTAAATTTTATGATTATTTTTGCAAACAATAATTCGCTTTTTATTCGCAAGGCTTGGCTTTTAATGGTTTATGATTCAAGACACTCTCGCAAATTATTTTACTTTTCAAAAAAAAAATAATCAGATACGAATCGTGAGTTTTGGTTTTGGAAATTTAAATGCAGATTCCCCGTTTTTATAAAAATTAATTAAATTTTTCTGAAGCCCTGAAAAGTTCACAGAACTGCGTTGCCGCCTCCCAGCTATGGCTAAATAAATATACGGGAAATTAAATATAAAAGTAATTAATAAAATGAATATAGAGTTGAAATAAAAAAAAAACATCAAACAAATTTTAAACAATAATCAAATTACCAAAAGTTAAAGAATATTACAATAACGTGAAATAAATTTAAAAAAATTATTTGGTTTCAGCAATATATATATATATATACACACACACACACACACACACACATATATATATATATATATATATATATATATATATATATATATATATATATATATATATATATATATTCGTTCATTGTTATGTTTTATTATGTAAATTTTATTTCCTCTGAAGTTTTTCAATATGGCTGACAAGAAATGTCGGATTTTTCTGCACTTACTTTGTTCGTCTCGACAGCTGTTGGCGGAAGTTAGATGACATTTGACAGGAAGTCCTTTCAGCAATTCCTGGTACACCAGTAGCATCCAATATTGGCACATCTACCACCACCACTAATATCTATCCTGTTTTATCACTATTAATTTTAGATAGATATTAACAGTCCAATATCGATAGGTAGATAACTATATAGATAAATATGGACAGAGACGTAAAGGTAAAAGCAAAGATTTATGCTACACAGTATTTTCACTTCTGTGTGACTTTGTTAACTCCAATCTACCATTCGATCTACTCAACTGAAACAAATATTTACACACCTTTAAAATATCTCGACATTATTGACTGCTACCAACTCAGAATTCTTCTATCAGCTATGTCCCTTCAAGACTTGGGTGGTCATGGCTCTCTGCAATTTTCTGTACTTTGTAGCTCTGAGTCATTTTTTTCATGTTGCTATCATTCATAAAACCGGTTTTGCCAACCATTTACCGAAATTCGATAGGTAGTTTTTTTTCTCCGTTTCTTTTTGTCTTTAATATGTCCTGCGAGTGTGAAATTTTCCTAGCCTTCTTTCCTCATTATGTACCCTAGACATTTCAACTGTCTCTTTTTGATGTTACGTATAAGTGTCCCTTTTGTTTCCAATTCCTCTAAAACTTCGTTATTGCTCACATGTTCGGTCTATGGAATCCACAACATTTTTCTGCGCAACTTTATGTCTGTTATTGTAAGTCTCTTCTTCATCTGTAAGAAGATTGTCTAGCATTCACTGCCATATAGGAGGACCGATATTGCATAACAGTTTTCGTATTTCTTAATACTTTGCTTAGCTTTTGGAAGGCATTTTTCACTATTCTAAAACGCCATCGGATTTTGGTGACGCACATTATATCCTCTGTTAAAACACTTCCCAGATATTTACATTTATTTTTACTTGTTGGTTTTGGTGTCTTCCATGTGTAATTTGCCTCTTGGACTATTCCTTTTGCTCCCAACCATACATTCTGTCTTCTTACCATTGGTCAAAATTAGATAAGCTATTAAAATGTTTAAATGTTGACATGCGATGCAGAAACAGCGGTCCGACTCGGTACCGATGACGCTGGTACAATATGTCAATTCGATATTATTAACATGTTATAGAATTTTGTTCTATGCACCAAGGTGAAATACATTGTGTTAGTCGGCATAGGAAATTCCATTTTTGTTTCAAAAGTCTCGTCATGAGTTTTTCTCTTCAAAAAGTCCTTTTTTTGTTTGTTTGTTTTCTGAATGACAATCTGGTATTTTGAAACGGCTGCATACACAAATCCAAGAGTCTCCAGGGCAAATCTTTAAAGCCGAAACAACTGAACAGTCTTTGTGATGGTCTTCTTTTTCGATTTCTTTTGAAGATGTATTTTTTCTAATTTAATTTCCTGTCTCTAGTTTATTTTTTTATTTTTGTAAATTAAAAAAACAAAGCGAAAATGCGGGCACAGTGGCAATGTGCAGCAACTCTGAGGCAATATAAATTTTTACAGTTTTAAATAGAAAAGAAAGGAAACAAAAAAGAAATGAAGAAAGAAATATTTAAAAGCAGAAGCCAAGGCAAAAGGAATCGGCAAAAAAGAAAAAAAAGAAAAAAGGAAAACCTGGAAGATATAGAGAAAGGAGGATAGACAGAAAATAGAAAGAAGGAGATAGGCGCGTGTATATGTGTGTGCATAGGATGCGTATTTCAAGTTATATATGAACAGACTGATAATTTCAGAAATTATTTATCGAAGAAAATAAGTATATTTTTTTATATTTATTTTCGAATTAATAAAGTACGAGTTTATAGCCATAATAATAATCTAAAATCCAACAAGAACAAATATACCAGCAACAAGTTTTGTTTTTATTTATATATCTTTCATTTCTTTCTTTTTTATCGCCTTTTTATTCCTTTTCAGGTTTTCTGGATTTTTCATTCTCTCCTTCACTTCCTCGAATTCTTCTTTTTTTTTTTTTTCATTTTGAAGACTTTTCATTTATTCTCCACTCTCTTCCTCGTATAATCTGTTTGTTCGTTTGTTTCTTTTTTCTTTCTCTCTTTCTTTTCATATATATATATATATATATATATATATATATATATATATATATATATATATATATATATAATGTCGTGTAGATAGGCAAGATAGGCAGTGCCTATCATGAATAAACTAGATCAGCAGCTACATTTTCCTTCCGTGGCACAATCTGCACCAAATCCAACAAAATTATGAAGCATACTTTGATTATTATGCATAAAATGCAAAATATTTTATTTTTTTTATTTACTACATAAAGTTCTCAAGCTGCCTACCCTGAGTAATTAATAACTATATATATATATATATATATATATATATATATGTGTGTGTGTGTGTGTGTGTGTGCGTGTGTCTGTGTTTCGTTAAAGACGACTGACATGGTACTGCGGTTAAACTTTTTATTTAATTTTTCTTGCTTTCTTTAAATTAAATAAATAACTTAATCACAGTACCTTGTCAATCGTCTTTAGCGAAACCTGTATAAAAGAGGTATTGCTGCCCAAATACACTATATATATTGTTGCAGCCTAGAAAGTTATTGAATGAGAAATAACCAAAGGAAAGGTTGGAAATGAAATGGTAATCGTTATCACATCAACAAAATACAATACTCGCCAGCGGCGTGAAGTAGGTAAGCCACGGCTTGTGGTGGACAGCATATTACCTCCACTTACAATAGTGTCCAACGTATTTATGAGGATTGAGACATATCCATTAGTGTTCATATTTACGGTATATAACACACACAGACACATAAACACATAGACACACGTACACACAAATATATATATATATATTAGTGTATGTGTGGTTTTAAATCTTACACCACACGCACATCTAAGCTTATAGCATTTGGTATTCCCAGGCGATCTCCTGTCTAGGTACTGACCATTGTATAAGTTTGGTGATCCAAAATACCCTACGAATCTATCTCTGATCCCTCCACAGCTATGGGTAAATAACAGGAGAGACTGTCTCTTACAACCTTGGTTAGAAACCAGACTAGGATATTGAAAACTTTCAATGTAAACCAGCCTGATGAGGATTGAGAAAGGACGGATGAGCTTCTTATAGGTGCAAACAGCCAACATGCAGCTCAGAGGTAGTTAACTCCTACCCCTACCCCTCAAAAACAACTGAAATTGCAGCAACATCTGGCATTTGGCACACAGTGCACCAGTATAGAACATGGAGCTATGATGGAGATTTGTATGCATTGAAGGACACAGGCAATTGACTATTTTAAACAATTCACTTGTACAGGTTATTCAGTAAAAACTTTTGAATTTAAAGAAGCCTCATCCGTCATTCCCGACGGGAGAATCCATTATCCCCACATAAACATACATGGCTAAATTATGTGTTGGGTTGGTGTATTTTTACCATATATTAACCCTTTGGGGGTTATTTGATATCGAAATCCGTCTTCATTATTCTTGAATGTTCAGGTAAACATTGGTTGGCTGTATAGTTGAATCTTATGATAAACATTGGTCATATTTTCGAGCTCAACTAAATGCAGTGGCAACCAAAATGTTCATATGTAATATGATGGGTTGTCATCATTTGTAGAGGTAAAAAGCGGAAAGGCATACATTTCAACACGGGAATATTTTCATTTATTTTTATATAATTAATAAACGAAAGAGAGAAAACATTCTAGAGTGCACACAGTTGAAAAATAGAGAAAAAACATTACAAATATAGGAAATGTGTGTATTTGAGTGCGTGCATACAGGAGATGGGCAAGTCAGCCGGGCGACTAAGTTCCCCTAGATGGGAAGACTGGGCAAATCTTCTATCTACCGTATTCTAGAATAGAAAGTTTGGAATTTCACGTTCGGAAATAGCTAAACTATCAGCTATACAAAACAGTTTTCTCAAATCAATGAGTAAAAATGACTTCAGCGGAATAAACATTGTAGGTCTAAAAAAGCACTAACCTTCATCAGAATGGCGCTACAGAATCGCAAAAGGAAAGTTTACCAAATAACAGAAACTGCACCACTTGAGGATTTCCAATAGTAGCAACAATTAAAATGGATAGCTAGAGGGTAACATTCTTATAATGCTCATGTAAGCTCGTAGTTTCTGGTTAATAATATTGTAAGGACAATACTGGAACAAAATCTTAATGAAGAAAAGATTCAATCACATGAGGGACATAGATTAATAATACAATAATAGCGAATACTGTAGTTCAGTCGGGCAATGCGTACGACTCAATACTACGCCTTACGACCCACTACGCGACCCTGTTCCTATGAGCAGACGTTCCTACTCATAGCGAGTGGGCGAGTCTAGGTTTAAAAATTAGTGTAGAGAAGATCGGTCGTCTTTCTACACAACAAAAATAATGGTATAATCAAGATGCTGACATTCCACACCACGTTAAACAAAAGTTTAAGAAGTTGAGTGCCATTAATATTAGAAAGAACGATAACAGAACCCTTAAGAAACGCATTTTACTGAAAAACTGTTTAAAAAAATGATTTTATAACTTTCAACCAACAGTAACGCTGACTGTTAAGTCAATGAATTTTTGAATGGAACTCACCACATGCAAGGCAATAAAGTCACTAAGACACAAGCGGTTACTGGGTGTGAAAGAATTATAAAAGAGAAGCATTAATCAGGAGCAAGAACAATAGAAGAGTAATCAGGAAAACAGTAGATAACGACTGCATTTAAATTAACTGCTGAATATTTCCTTGTATGGAGATGACTAATTTCCCCGTTATCATTACCATAGGTAACATTGGTCGGCTTTAGAGTTGGGTCCGTTGGTAGGCGTTGTGGAACATTTAAATTATAAACTTTCAGGCAAATATCATTCATAATAATGTGGATGCAAAATCCAGGTTCTGTGACAAATATCAGGAAATCATAGCCAATCTAATCTCAGCATGTTGTGTACTTATAAAAATCGTCACGTTAGAGTGGGGCAATATTTACATTAGGTGATGCGTAAACACTTTGAAAAAGATGTTAATAAACACCCAGCACCGGTTACAGAAATGGAAGATATCACAATTCTATAGGATTACACCATCTTTACAGACAGGAAGACTGATGCAAACAGGCCAGAGATAATTGTTAAAAACCGAAAAGAAAAAACTTGCCTACTGACTGGTTTGGCTTGCCCAGCGGACTGTAACATAGCAACCAAGAAATTTGAAAAATTATAGAAATATAAAGACCTGGAAATCGAAATAGAAAAAAATATGGAAATTGAAAACAAGAATAGTACCAGTCATAATAGGTGCGCTTGGAATGGTAAAAAAGGAACACAACAACACATTGAAAAATCCCTAGAAATACCAGTTTAAGAGGAATAAAAAATTGTCTTGATAAATACAGTTCATACACTAAGAAGATCTGTTGGTAGGTGTTGTGTATCATTTAAATTATAACGTTGTTTCGGAAGGAATGAGGTAAGAATCAGAAGATGCGTGAAAGAATTGGAGAACAGCAGAGATTAATATGAGCGATAATGATAGTTGCCCAAACCCGTGTAATTTCCACGAGTCCCGCTATTGAAAAAAAATATAAAAATCTGAAAAACGGCAATGTGTGTCTCCCACTTCTGTTTGTTTTTTCTCAGACTAAATTAAGTTGATTAAACATCAGCAATTTAGGAACAATGGTTAGCAAGCTAATTTGACAGACAATTACTACTGTAGCGAACCCGATCCTCACTGGGTGTGTCACTTTTGTATCATACGAAGATGATGAGTTCTGTAATACAACGCTGTAATCGATATGTACATTTTGAAAATACTAAGTTATATTATTTTATAAAATCTCTGAGGCGCTGTAATTTTGGTTTTGTGAATGTAACAGACTTGCATCGAAAAATGATGTAATATTGTAATGGTAGAGCTAATATTAGTTGTTTCTTTATAAGGAAAGTTTCGGCATTGATCGACCAAGTAGTCAGTGTTGATCGACCAAGTAGTCAGTACTGAAATTTATAAAAATTTTCTCTTAAAGAAATTTCTCAAGAAAATCGGTTTCTCAGGTTCAGTAGCTGTTATTGCTCTTTCCAGTATTGATGGTGGTTTGCTTCCACGTCTTATGTTTCAGGTACCGCGGAATATCAACATCTTGGTTATGTCATTATTCTCTCTTTGAGTTACATGTGCTATCCATTTTAGCTGTTGAAAATCCTTAAGTAATAAGCTTTCAGTTCTGTGTTTGTGATTCTGTAGCGCCAGTTTACGAGGTTTGAATAGAGTCCAGAAATTTGTTCAAGGTCATTAATAAATGTTCATATGAAAGAATGAAATTCGACTTTTATCCCACATGAGCAAGAATATGAAATAATAATAAAAAGCATGGAAATACCAGTTTAAGAGAAATACAAAAAAATGTCTCGATAAGTACAGCTAATACGCTAAGAACTTTTTCCATGTAACGCTATGTTATGAAAGTTGGAAAAACAAATTATGAAATGTAGTCATAACAACACATCACTACTTGCCTTAAGCCCCCCAGAGTTGGTAGATAGTGTGACCATAGTAGAAATCGAAATATAATGATGGTAATAATAGTAATAATAGTGTGATAATTATCCAGAAACAATTGACCATCTTGTATCAGGTTGTACGGTATTAGCACCCACTGAACACTCGGCATGGTAGAGTAGGCCAATATCTGAACTGGAAAATACGCGAAGGAAACTGGTAGGAACACCACTTAGACCTAGTTATAGAGATAGGACCTGTAACAATTTTATGGAACTTTACAATAGAACAATCAAAGCTAATCGCTCAGACATCGTGATCAAAGACCACAAAAACAGAATGTACTTTCTTATTGACATGGCAGTCTCTGTGGAGTGCAATGTATTTTTGAAGATCTTCAAAAAACTATCAAAATACAAGGATCATGAAGTGGAAGTCTAAAAAATGTGGCACATGATCACATCAATAATTCCTCTTGTAGTTGGAGCCCTCGAATTGATTGAAAAAGATTCCGATAGACTCATTGCAGGGATTCCTGTTAGCCCATGCCTTAAAGAAATACAAAAAATTGTACTCACGAATACAGCTCACAAATCACGAAGAGCTTTATCTATGTAAAATGTGTGGTGATCTTAGAGTCTCTTTTTTCTAAAATGTTCAGTGGTAAGCATGAAATCATTTCTGACCTTAGGTCTCTGTTTGGGACCCGAAATGGAATGTGCATACAACAGAAATCAAAGGAAGAAATAATGATGACAATAATAAAAGTAGAAATCTATTAGAGTAATCGAGTGACGTTTTTGTGAGAAACCCTTGGGAACTGAACTTTTACCGGTAAATTAAGAGAGAGACGCGCTAATTCAATGTTATTTATTTATAATCTTTTATAACTATTCATAATCTTTTATAACTATTCCTCTTTTAATTTCTTTTCCTCCGTCATGTCTCCGAACATGGGAGAAATAAATAAATAAAATAAAACAGTCGTGTGAAAATCTTTTTTATTACCTCTTTTGCATCCTCATCAAACATGAAAAAGAAAAAGGCTTCATTATTTGTCCAGTGTGCATGATGCCGGATCATATGCCTTTGCCAAGTTTCAAAAAGATTTTGAAAATATGAACAGTTTTTGATATTTAAACTAGATAATTTTTGAACTACTTGACACTCAGCAAGTATCTTTGGAGGCTTTTCTCCATTGAGACGCTGTCGTTATTAATATATGACGTCATATAGTCTGAATATTTAGTCAACCGCTACTGAAAAACCATTGTTTTTAATACTGCCTTCATTAGCTATTAATAGACATGAAACATGATCCGATTTACTGGAAGAGTAAGAAGATCACAGACAAAGTAATTTCTTGAGAGATATCTCACGTCAACCGCTACAAGACAACCATTACTGTCACCAATTTTATTAGCAACCTACTAATTTTCTTAAAACATTATCCGTTTTACTGTCGGAATAAGAAGACTTAGTAAGTCAATATTGTTTAATTCATCAGTAGTACGAATTTTTATAGATACCGCCATTTGTAAATGATTGAGTATTGCTTACTAAGTTCTTTCTTCAAAACAGTTACTTGTAGAAGGCATAAATAGCTCCACCCCAAGAATAAAAAAATTGTTCATTACCAAGGCGGGAAAATGAAATGGCACTCTTATTTTTAATGTAGCATAAATATTTACAGCATCTGTCAATGTAAAACGTCATATCGGAGAAATATCTCAACGGCTGGAGAACAAAGACATTTCTCCCGGGAGATCTCGTCAGCAGGTTCGAAGTGGTTGAATAATAATTAGCAATTCTCCTACATAAGCATGCGCAAAAGAGGCCCATCAAAGATGTCTGGGTATTAAACTTACTCGATTGTTGTCACAAAGAAACACATTTTCAGCCGTGTGCATCGACGCAAAAAAAAATAATTAAACCGCTGAGAGGACAAAAAAAAGTTAAAGCACTCGCATATAGAGACAGAATAAACAACCCCGAATCTGTACACATGCAATCCTCCATTATTTTCTCTCCCTCCCGTTACATTTAACTATATCGACATGCGTCGACCAACGTTCGGTGCATAGAAGCCGACACGTGTGGACTTGTGGGCCATGTACATGAGAGACGCTATTAAGAATCGCGTCAAGCCATGGCAGCTCAACAGAAGGTGCGAACCACCTGCTCTTCCGCGACAAGCGTTTCCTTATTCGTTATATTCCCTTTGTTCTGGCTGGCCACGTGTGCTTAGTCGCCCACAGATAGCATTTTTGGCCCTTACGGGCAGGAAAAACTAAATAGAAAAACATGTCTGGATTCGTATTGCGTCTCTTTTTGCATTTGTTTGTTCGCTCATCCAGGCTCAAGCATCACCTGTGAGTTGACAGAGTAACATTATATATAAACTTACTCTGAATATATATATATATGTATATATATATATATATATATATATATATATATATATATATATATATATATATGTGTGTGTGTGTGTGTGTGTGTGTGTGTGTGTGTGTGTGTGTGTGGACACTGTTCAACAATCTGTTTCATGCTTGAACGTAATCTTGAGCCGGAAGATTGAGCTAAAGATTGTGTTAAAGATATGAAACAGACTGTTCCCAAAATCATAGATAGACAACACCGAGTGGTGACATGTTTTATGTTTGAACGAAAATTGCGTTCAAGTTTAAAACAGACCATCGCCACTCAGTCATTTAGCCGAGTGCCCCCTCCCTATATATATATATATATATATATATATATATATGTGTGTGTGTGTGTGTGTGTGAATATTCACCAGTATGTGCCATGACGACTTGGAGAAACCACGAAATTTTAAGTTATATTACAAACGTAGATATATGTATATTTATATTATATATATATATATATATATATATACATACATATATATATATATATATATATATATATATACATATATATACATATATATATATATATATATATATATATATATATGTATGCATGTATATTTATATTTATATATATATATATATACCTACGTTTGTAGTGCAACTTAAAGTTTCATGGTTTTCCCAAGTCGCCAGGGACGTACTGGTGAATATTCACAAACGTAGATATGTGTATATATATTAATCTAGACTTCTTAGCTCTGTTTAACTCCATTCAGTACTGTTTTCTTTACGCCTTATATTAAATATTTATTCGCTTATCTGTGTATGAACACTAACGCACGTAGATACAGTTGTTAATATCTACTTGGTTTATATCCACACATATCTATCTATCTATCTATCTATCAGATAGGGTAAGGAATAAATAGGAAATGTCTATAAATTTAACGTGTTTCGATTTCATGTAAGGTGGAAGAGAATGTTCTGGCATTTCTTAGTTTTGTGTTGTTTGTTTTTCATTAGTCAGTTAGATATATATATATTTATCTTGTCCGGTAGCGTTCGTGTGTACAATTCTTGTGAGTGTGTGTATCATAATTCTCGTTGGGCTACGCGAGACTTTGTTGATAATGTATGTAAGTGTGATTGTGTGTTTATTTGCGTCTCGTGTACAGTTTAATGTCTCTCTCTCTCTGTCTCTCTCTCTCTCTCTCTCTCTCTATATATATATATATATATATATATATATACCTTTTTAAAATATGCGTATATATATATATATCACTTCAAACGTTATTATAGTGAATACTTGTATTTGAAACAGAAGCTCCATTTAAATAAGAGTATCCATCCTAATAACATCTGACATAATAATAATGTTAGATTACAAATAAATCCATTAATTCTTTATATATATATATATATATATATATATATATATATATATATATATATATATATATATATATTATGAAATGGACAAAGTCCGGCAATTATTTTAAGACATTTTTTACGTTCGTTTTATAGATACAAATATTTAAGTAAATGCTCTGTTTATAATAAACATTATTAACGACATTTACCAGCCTGAATGTCCGAGAAATTTTCATAGAAAATATGCGTCCTCCGACAGGAATCGAACCTGTATCCTATCCGGAACCGCCATGTAGGCTGTGTAACGTCATTTGTTTACATTTGGATACACATCGAGCAGATATGAATGTACGAGAGAAAATCATGGAGAATTGTTTAAAAACGGTGAAATCGACCTTACTAACCGAAACGCTCCTCTGTGGCTAAATCGGTAAAGCACATCAGATCGATCAATTAATCTATCTATCTATCTATCTATCACAGAGACAGATTGGTTATCAAGAAATCGCTATTTTTATCAAAGATTTGTTTATTTATTTATATTCAAGCAGCCCTAGTTAGGAGGATTGGCGCCAGACAAAGTTTCAAACTATCTTTGTATTGTCCCCCAATCTACACCAAACTGATAGGATCAGTCCGTGCCACCTATTGACTCTATAAAGTCCGGATTGTGCACACCCACACGTACGATCCAATGCCAACTTGTCACACCCTGGACGGGGCTGTCGAATTTGCGACCGCGTTTAATTAGCGTCACTGAAAAAAAAAATAGACTGCCGAGTGTGTTTACAACGCGTGTGCCATCTTTTTAGAGAATACGTCGCCTTGTTTGTGGAAAACACTGTTACCTTCCCATCGCCCACTCCTGTTCACGCTAGAAAAAAGAAAAGATAATTGGACCGACTTCAGCCATTGATGTGCACTTGCATGTTGACACGCCCATTTAAAATAATTCGATTGCTTTCTCTTCTTCCACGCACATATTCCATGAACTTACTAAGAATAGCTTACGAGCATAACATATCTACGTATTTATCTCGTTATATCTTAACTAACACACACACACACACACACACACACACACACACACACACACACATATATATATATAATTTATTCGAAATTATAACATAAATATGTTATAAAATCACTACAAAAATGTGATAGTGTTACAAGTGATGGTGTTGAATGTAGAATAAAAAAGCTTTTTTATACTACATTCAACACCTTCACTTGATAAGACAACAGAAGTGTTGAAACAAAATGGCTATTTTTATAGTGATTAACGTTTGCTTTCTGACCATGAATCACACCATGGTCAGGAAGGACACTTCCTGATGTTATCGGAATACATCGAGGTCGATCCCAGCGTGCGGCACCTTTGAAAAATGCCTGAAAACCATACCACTTGCTGACTCAAGCTTGTGAGTGAAATTGGGTAGACAGAACTCTTGAGGTGTGTGTGTGTAAAATTTTACATAGATGATATCTGTAAAAGGACAATATGAATAAAGACAAAGGGAAAACTTATCTTGGCCGATGCGTTTCATCCTCTAAGGGACTTTATCAAGGCAAATGCTCGCATTTTATTTACTACCAAGTATTTATATACAAGAGCAAAAATGTCATTATTTTTCAAAATCTTTTTGTTTAAGAACATTCATAAATATTCCCCAGGTTATCCTAAATGTCGAGACAAGCTATGGAAGACGCCAACTGACACAGTCTAATAAACGAAAGTAACTAAATGATGTTCTTGATTTTTTTTAATGTAAGTTAGTATTTACATTATTTTAGTTTAGGATTAATTTATGTGATATATTTTAAATAACATGAAGTTATGAACTTAACCGTTTTATTTTAGTTTTGTAACATTTTTATAGTCATTTATTTTGGCTTGGGTAAGTAGTGATTCTTTCAGGAACGGAGATATTTGAAAATTTCGGGGCGCAGATTTATATTTTGACAAGATACGATAGCAGCAGTCTCGAAATTTTTCTAAGTAAGTTACTTTCTCTTTTAATAAGTATAGCATTCTTTAGATCAAAGTTGTAATTGAATTTATTTCTATAAATAACTAATGCATTTCATAAATGATATATAAATATATGTGTACATATTGTTTAAAATGTTCAATAATTATGGGGAGAAGAATGCTCAGTATCGGAGAATAAACGTTTGTAGGTATACACAGTGTCCACATACGTATCAACGCAATCTGGTGACTGTCTGGAAAATTGGAAGTTAAAATGTCTGCCGACTGTTATTTTCGCCTTAAATTATATATACATTTGATTTTTAAAAAATTACGCTCTAATAAAAATTTATACACAAACACACGTACACCCACATCCACATAAACACACACAGACCAAGGGCACGTGAGATTAATCTGACTAGCGAAAACAAACAATATAAAATTCAAAGTACGGAAGCATTCACTTACATAAATCATTTCTCCCAAAATTCAGATGAAACTAAAAAAAAAAATATATAGAAAATTAAATTTATAAAGGCTTTCCTATATATATATATATATATATATATATATGATGAATATTCATGAACGTTCTCAAATCTAAAAGCCTTGATAAGCCAATGACATCTTTGCTCTTGTATATGAACACGTGCAACAAAATAAATCCTTACATCTGCCTTGATAACGTCCCTCAGAAGACGAAACAGATCAGATAAAAATAGTTTTTCCTCTTGACTTTTTATTCCTACACACACTCAAACACACACACACACACACACACACACACACACATATATATATATATATATATATATATGTAAAGTAATTTTTAGCAATTTTTAAACAATTCAGTGGATTTTTATTTATTAAGTAAGTGAATGTAATGGATTCGACTGGAATTCGAACTCGGCTCTCCGATTCCTCAATCCGAACCGCTAGCCATTAATCCACATGTATTTAATTTAGCATCCAATTATAGGTGACGCTTGGCAGATGGAAAAACAGTAACAATCCATCAGTCGGCAAAGGGACACCACTGAATGAGCTTGTGCATTTTGAGATTCTCTTATTCATAGCGAAAAAGTATTAAAAGTTGCTTGAAACTTGAGCATTACTGTATAGAAACTATTCGAATTATAGATGTGATTTGATGATCGATTTTTAGCATCAACGCTTCAAATTGATCTGAAATCCGTTGAAAGCGATCTCTAATCTGGAGGGCTCTCAATAAGGCGAACACTCGAAAAGTGCTGAATATATGCAGATTGCTATTAAACAGGATCGACGACTGAAATTGCGAGAATCAGAAGATCTGAGAATTCCAGACTATCTGCAAAATTTTCGATGGTTTAGAATATCGTGACTGCTCATTGATTGCCACTCGGGCAGATTTTTTTGAAGATTTTTGGCAAAACATCACATCATCCAGATCTGCCGGCTCTCTTAAAGGAAGTTTTTCCTTCTTTGCAAAATTGAGAACGCAAAAACGGCCCTTTTCAGCCCCCCCTCCATTCAATTTGTTAACCCTCCATTTGGGGATGTGCCTCAGTTGCACCCAGTTGTTGTTATTAATATTGAATTTCGGGTGGGCTGCTCCAATTGAACGGCAAAAATTCCCAGTAATGAAACACCCAATCGAAGAAGGGTTATACTGCTAGTAGAAAGATAAAAGAAAAAAATTTTGAAAAAAAAAAAAAATCAGGCTGACAATAGAAAGATAAAAGAGCCCTATCCATTTTGCCCCCCCCCCCAAAAAAAAACAAATTAAGGCTGACAAGAGAAAAATAAAAGAACCCTATCTTTTCGGGCAAACCACGTTAAGGCTAACAAAAGAAAGGTAATAGAACGCTATCTATTTGGGAAAACTACGTTAAGGCTGATAAAACAAAGATAAAAAAAACCTATCCATTTGGCAAAACAGAGGAAGGACACAGAGAAAGTTGCATAAATTTGGGTTGAGCTTGTCATCCATACAGTTGTTTGCTGTTTATCTCAGATGTGTTTTGGAAATAAAAAAATCATTGTCGGTTGATACAAAGAAAGAAAGACAGGTCAGAGGTATAAGACATGTTCCATCATCAATTTCCCTTTTTTTTTCTCGTCCACGGTTTGTTCACGGATGTACATGTATCTCTGGAAGTTGCATGCTGAAGATTAGACACTGTTCGGTTCCATCCAAGGTAACAACAGCATTCGATGAGACACAAAACAACAGTTCGAAACGGCTAACATCGTCACGTGAAATAGTAACAAGACTCTCTCTGTAAAGAAAAGAATTTTCTCTATTCTTTAAAATTACCTGGTTTAATTTAAATTGGCATACTATCTCTCTCTTTTTCTTAGATGAGATATAAGGATTATTTTAGAAAAAATTACGTTGTTTTGATTGGTAATTTTCTTTTTGTACAATATATTTATTTATTTATCATCGATGCTGATGATTCCATCGAAAAGCCGGATGATTAGAATCAAAATGCCGGATGATTAGAATCGAAAAGCTGGATGATTAGAATCGAAATGCCGGATGATTAGAATTAAAATACCGGATGATTAGAATCGAAAAGCCGGATGATTAGAATCGAAATGCCGGATGATTAGAATTAAAATGCCGGATGATTAGAATCGAAAAGCCGGATGATTAGAATCGAAATGCCGGATGATTAGAATTAAAATACTGGATGATTAGAATCGAAAAGCCGGATGATTAGAATCAAAATGCCGGATAATTAGAATCGAAATGCCGGATGATTAGGAACTTAAAGCTGAATGATTAGAATCAAAATGACTGATGATTAGAATCAAAATGCCGGATGATTAGAATTTAAAAGCCAGATGATTAGAATCGAAAAAAAAGTATTCATATAACCTTTTCCGTTATTGTCAATGTATCTTCGTCACTTCATGCTATACGTATGTAAGCATACGACCGAGTACAACGGTAGATTTTCGACGACTGGTCAGCTTCTGCCCGACGCTGTGGTTCGATTCACATTTGCGTCGGTATGAACAACAACTGAGAAAGCAACAGAAAACCAAATATCGCCAAGACGATAAAAGAAAAACATAAATCCTTTTTTCGATATACTGAGATCCTTTATTAATGGATTCACCAGGCACTACCGTGACACTTGGGACAGCTTCGATGCTACTTCTGTCTTCTTTCTAACTGAACCTGAACCCATCACCGACAGCTACTCTGATTCTCCACCCCCTCTGTACAACCTGACCAACAGCTTGAGCTTGGACGTTTCTCTGACTCCATCTGCATCACGATGGGTGGCGTGTGACTATCTATAACTCCACGGACAGCTTGTCACTGTCTACATCTCCATGGACAGCTTGTGACTGGCTACATCGCGACGGATGATTTGTCACTCTTTATATCTCCGCGGTAACCTTGTCAGTGACCTTTATCGGCCTGAATAAGTCCACGAATGGAATTCCACACCTTCCGGTCAAATAGCACTTGATCCTGAAACATTTTATTGTTTATTTATATAATTCTTTTCATTTTCCATATATCTAGACAGTTGGTGTTTGATTTGAATCTCTTAAATATCGATTTTTACAGTCTACTTAATTAGGTCGGTGTACTAAGCCGTTACAGGATCTCGGCTCATTGAAGTCCCACTTAAGTTTTGTATCACTAAGAAATTGGCAAAATTATTAGCTGGTAATGTACTTGTTATTTATATTTAACATCGCCACCAAAACAGATTCCTCTTGCTTATTTATCAGCGTATCTGCAGCTCCAGTTCCCATGTGCCGAGGATAATTGGAAATAAAAACAGAAACATCTTTTTTCCTAAGTAAAATATTAACTGCAAGCGTGCCGATTGACATTCATTTATTTAGCTTAAAGTACAAACCATTCGCCATCAGATTACCACAAATTTATCGACGCTTAAATATGTTAACATACAGTGCTATACACTCTAGATCAAAAATTTAAGACCACTTGAAAATTTTTTAAAAAGACTGTTTTTCACGGATACACTATAAACTTGTTCTTACTTAAGGTTATTAATTCTATAATCTAAAAGGTTATGTAGACAAAAAGTTATAATCTGATCAATTTATTCAGAAATGGAAATTTTTATAAAATGAGGCGTTTTACACTTGATCAAAATTATAAGACCAGGGGTTATAAATTGTTAGATATAGGGTAATTCCAATGTTTTTAGTTCATTTAGAGATTAGCAATCACTGCGTAAGCAAGCAAACTTACCAAAGTTGAGCGTGCTCGAAATCTAGATTTCCATAATCAAGTTTTGTCACAGAGGGCGATCGCATCTAAGGTAAATCGCAGTAAAACTGTGATTTACAACTTTCTAAAGGACAGTGCGAATTATGGAAATGCAAAGTCTACTGGTAGGGCCCCAAAACTTTCTCCAGCATTGAGTAGGAGAATAAGATGGGTTGTTGTGAAAACCAGTGGACTTTCTTCTAGTCAAATTAAGGCAACCACAGATGCTGATTGCAGTCAAGTAACCACCAGACGACACTTACGACAAAAAGGCATAGTAAATAAAAAGCGCAAACAAATTCCTTGCTGCTTCCACGTCACAAAGTGAACCGTTTATGGTTTGGTCATGAATACCAAACATGGGACATTGAGAAGTGGAAGAAAGTCCTGTTTTCTGATGAGAAAAATTCAATCTGTAAGTTCTGTCCGAATTTTGAATTAAGAAAACAAGTGACCAAATGTTACATTTAATTACAGATTCAATCAACAATGTATTTTCCCTGATTATCTATGATTTCCTTCCATCTATTAACAAGCTTACTAATTCCATTACTGTAAAATTCTTTTGGCTTTGATTCGAAGAACTCACAAATGTCAGTTTTAACCTCTTCCTGTGTTACAAAAGCTGTTTCTTCCAAATGATTCTGTAAGCTACAAAACAAATGGTAGTCTGAAGGAGCAAGGTCGGGGGAATAAGGTGGATGAGGAATTTTCTCCAAACCAAGTTCTTCGATCTTTTGTGACGTGATTCTTGCTGTGTGTGGTCGTGCATTGTCCTGATGAAACATCACCCGTTTTCGATTCACTAGACAGGATTTTTTTTCCTCAAAGCTTGGTTCAAACGTTCTAATTGCTGACAGTATATTTGAGCATTAATTGTTGCATTAGGTGGTAAGAATTCAAAGTGGATTATTCCTTGGCAAGCCCACCAGATTGAAAGAAGAATCTTTTGCGCATGAAGTTCCCTTCTCGACTGTGGCTGGGGTCCTTCCCCTTTCCCAAGCCACTGTTTGGTCGCCAGTCACAAGTCTATCCAAAAAAGGTTAAACAAATTGGCGAGAATGGAGAGAAGAGCAGATGTCAACTCGGGATTTGAGGTTGTTTTCAGACAATTCATGAGGCACCCATTTTCCAAGTTTAGGAACCTTTCCAAGTTGTTGAAGATGACGATGAACAGTTGTATGGTTTGAACTGAGAATCACTGCCAATTCCTCAACTGATAAAGCAGGATTTTCTTCAAGGGCTGCTTCAAGAAGCTTTTCACCAAACTTAACTGGACGTCCGGTTCGATCTTCTGCAAGTTCTTTCATTCACACATTCCTGTCCATAAACTGAGTGAATGTTTCTAGCCGTTTCGGCTGCTGAGTTTCCTTCCTTGAACTCATAAAGCATTATGTGTCTCAAATGATTCTTGGGTACTTCCATGTTATCAGTGTTCAGCTCCATTAGACATTATAAAATACTCTTTAAATTTCGTTCATTTTAACAAAATGTTAAAATTCGGACAGAACTTATGGGATGACCTAATAGATGGTCCTGTTGGCTTCCAACGATATTGGCATAACAAAAACATGCATCCTGAAATTTTCTCCACACGTCATAGTGGTGGAGGGTCCCTAATGGTACGGGGTGCCTTTTCTTACAGAGGGACGATGGCGTTCCAAGTGGTGCAGGGTATGCAGAGACAGCAGTTGGTTATGCTAGCATGCTACGAAAAGCATCGTTGGTGACGGAGGGCCATCCTTTGTGTGGGGATGGATGGTTATTCCAACAGGATAATGCTGCAATCCATGCTGCATGTCGGACCTTGATCTTTCTACAAGAAAATGGGGTCCATCTCTTGAGACATCCTGCATGCTCGCCGGACTTGAACCCAATTGAAAATGTTTGGGGATGGATGGCAAGAGATGTTTATTGAAATGGCAAACAATATTCAACAAAAAAAATTAACTTCGTGAAGCTATCTTCAGAAGCTGGAGCAATATTCCTCGCAGCTTAATGGAAACACTAATTTCTAGCATGCCCCAAAGAATTTTTGAAGTCATCAAAACCAGTGGAGGTAGAACTCATTATTAAATTTGGTCGTTGAATATTTTTGCACACTTTTCGTACAATTTTTGTCTCTGGTCTTATAATTTTGATCACGTGTAAAACGCCTCATTTTATAAAAATGTCAATTTCTCAATAAAATGTTTGGATTATAACTTTTTGTCTACATAACCTTTTAGATTATAAAATTAGTAACCTTAAGTAAGAAATGTTTAAAATTTTTCCATGAAAAACAGTCTTTTTAAAAAAAAATTCAAGTGGTTTTGAATTTTTGATCAGGAGTGTATATACAGTGGCTAGTAAAAGAAATTAGCCATCTTGTTAAAAAATAAGTAAATTTGTTTCCTATTTACTAAGAAGTTTTAAATATTCGACAACGAGCTTTCAGTCATATATGTGTTCATTCAGGTTATTCTATTCCCATTGAGCCGTGTAATTGCCTAGATTTCACAGCTACGTACAGTGTTTTCCCCCAAAACCCCCAAAAACAAAAACAAAAAAAATAAAAACAGGAAATTTAGTACAGTTTATTTAACTGTTGGAATTTTTGTTACAACTATTTGAAACAAAAGCAATGGATAGATTTTTACTAGCTTAAAACAGAACTAAATTACAAATGTTAGATGTGTTCAAGCTAATGAACTGTGATAAAATTTCTTGGAATTTTTTTCAGTCCACAATTTGGATGTTCTTTCTTAAAGAGAACAATCACTTCACGTTGAAAATTTGATAACGTCCTGAAACAACAAATGGTTAAAAAAATATATGTTAATTTTTTGTTTCATTCATAGAGTAAAAGTTTTTTTTTTTTTATATGTTAATTTTTTTTCATCGAAAATCGAAAATTTCTTGTTTTTTTTTTGTGGGGTACACTGTAGAAAGAAAGATATTACGTTGCAGTTCAGCACGCTTTTCTTTGTTTGTAACGATATTTTCCTGTTTCTTGTTTAGCATTTAGAAGGCAACTTTTGCTATTTCAATCTGCCTTCGGCTTTCGGTCTCAAATTACCTGTCTGTTATTATAACGCTTCCCAGATGTTGTTAACTTTTTATAATTGTTGGATTCTGGTGTCTCTAATTTGTACCTCTCATCTTGTATATCCTATCTTGCTAACGAACATACATTCGTTTTACAATTTATGATTAGCCATTTGCTTCCGTTTAGCTTTCTTCTTTTATGCATTGTGTTCCTTTCGGACGGTGGCGATCATGGCCCTCCACATTGTAGCTCTTTAATAAGTTTTGTCATTTTTATTTCTCCCAAACCCATTTCTACCATCCATTTACCGAAGCTCATCAAGTATGTTACGCGTTGCTTTCCTCTGTTTCTCTTCCCCTCAATCTGTCCTGTGAGTATCCGATTTTCAAAGCCCTCTTTTCTCATTAAGTACCCCAGAAATTTAGCTGCCTCTCCTTGATGTTAAGTATAAGTTTCCTTTTTGTTTCCATTTTTTCCAAAACCTCGTCGTTGCTCACATGTTCTGTCCAGGGTATCCTCAGCATCTTTCTGTAGAATTTCTGTTGCTTCAAGTTTCTTCTTCATCTTTGAGGAGACTGTCCAGCCTCCGCTGTCATATATGAGAACAGACATCATGTAACAGTTCAGTACTCTTTTCTTTGTTTCTAACGACATTTTTCTATTTAGCTTTTGGAATACGTCTTTGGACATTCTAACATGTTTTCGATTATCAGTGTCGCGCCTTTTTTAGAACACTTCCCAGATATTTAAATGTTTGCACTTGTTTGATTTTATTATCCCCGATTTATAATTTGCATTTTGGGTTCATCCTTTTACTGAAAACCATGCATTCTGTCTTCTTGTAGTTTATACTTCTTTCTTCTAGCTTTCCTCCGCTGCCTTCTGGAGGAGCTTTTGTAGTTTCCTTTCCGTTATCTTTACTACATTGAAAAGGAATTCCTGCAGCTTTCTTTAAGTGTCTGCTCTCAACAAAATGCCTCCACATATACCCTATGTAGCAACATTGGTTATTAAGTACTCGACTTTATTTCTCCCAAGGAGAAAAATATACGCATTGTAAGTATAAGTTTCCTTCTAGTTCCAATCATCATCGTGATCAGCCCCATGACCGGGTGTGGTCGTAGGGTCATAGTGCAGCTAAGCACCTGACCAGTTCACTCCACATACATCGGTTGAAAGCTTAGCGTATCTTGGGCAAGTCGATCTGGCGGAGTCCATCCCTCTCCAAGTCATATTACACCTAAAGTCTCTCTTTGTTCACGGACACTTGGCCGTCGATTCGACGTCTATCCCATTTTACAATATGACCATTGCTCCTACAAGAACGTTCATCTAATCTGTTCTTTTTAATTCTTCTAGGTGTCTAGCCACTCTCTTCACCAGAAAAGCCTGGTTTCATCTCCGATGACCCGATCATACGGCAAGTATTATTGGGTTACATGGTGTCAGTAAGCATTTGTAGAGGAATCTGGCATATACGCTGTTATACATTTTCCATAAAACTCCCTAGTTACCCAGTTTGTGGTTATAATAGAATTATTCGTGAGCGCTATTAAAGAATTCAGTTTCTCTCTTCAAATGCCCTCTGTATAACCATGTCCATGTCATATTGACTATAGTCCCTTTTCTTTAAGAAAATGATGTGTTCGCGAAGATATTTTTTCTTTTCGATATTTTTCTTTTTAGGTTTTCCTCTTCATTTTGGATTTTTCTGATTCCACACTTCTCTGTTCGTTCCTGCTGTTAAATTTAGGTCCCATAATCAATCATTCATTAGGTGAGTTTATGAAGTCCTAACGTCCTTTGATAGCTGGAGCAACACAATCGTCAATACTAGGGAGCCAACATTGTTTCTCTCGACGTCATTATTATTATTATTGTTATTGTTATTATTATTGTTATTGTTATTATTATTATTTAGTGGGCGAAGAAAGGTTCAACACACACTGACGCGTGAGTGATCACACTTGAACGTCACTTGCCACGTGTTGTGACTGGAGGGAGACACGCGTCGCATGCAGGCGTTCCACAACACACCTCTTCACTTCGTTGTGTTTAATTTTTTCCCCTCAGCTCCTGAAATTTGATATATAAAAAACGAGATGATAAACATAAAAGCTTTCAATTTTTTTCTTTTAATGATTCTCTCTCATCATATGCTCGACTATCCATCTTTGTTCATCCACCTCTTTTTTGTAATAGTATGTTTCCTTTTCTCTGAAAAAAAAATAGTTTATTTTTCTATTGTTTGTTTGGTTTTTGCTTGAGCGTTTTTTACAGATTTTTCTCTCTTGATTATGTCTATTTTTTTCATTTGCTCTTTTGTCTTTTCCGACTTTATCGTTCCATCATTTACTTTATCTTACTCTTTTTTTCATCTTTCTCTGCTTTTACTTTTCTTCTCTTTCCATTTCTTTCTTTCTTTCTTTCTTTCTTTGTCATGTGTACATCTTCATGTCGCTTTGCAATTTCTGCACACGTCATTCATTCATTCATTCATTCTTATGTTTTTCTTTTTATGCTTTGTTCATTATTGTTTCTTTCTTATTCATTTTTCTTTCTTATTCATTTTTCTATTATTTATTTACTTTTCGTTTTTATCTCTCTCAGATATTTGTTATTCTTTCTTTCTTTTCAGTTTCTTTCAATTCTTCCACTATCCCATTCTTTCTTTCTTTCTTAATTGTATTTTCATTTTCTTTCTTTCTTTCTTTCTTTCTTTCTTTCTTTCTTTCTTTTTAATTGTATTTTCCTTTTTTTTCTTTTTTCTTTTTTAAATATATTTTCCTTTTCCATCTATCTATCTTTCTTTCTTTCTTTTTTAATTGTATTTTCCTTTTCTTTCTTTCTTTCTTTCTTTCTTTTCGGTTACTTTCAATTCTTCCATTATTTCCATTTTCCGCTTTTGTTTTGTTTTCTTTCTTTCTTTCTTTTTTTCTTTCTTTTCGGTTACTTTCAATTCTTTCATTATTTCCATTTTCCTCTTTCTTTCTTTCTTTCTTTCTTTCTTTCTTTCTTTCTTTCTTTCTTTCTTTTCAGTTACTTTCAATTCTTCCATTATTTCCATTTTCCTCTTTCTTTCTTTCTTTCTTTCTTTCTTTCTTTTTACTTCTATAACTATGTTTTCTTATCTTTTTTTCTTTCATTCGTTTCATTATCCCATTCTTTACTTTTTTGGGGTTTTGAGTCTCCCTTTTTTTTAATCAGTGTCTCTTTTCTTTTTGAAAAAACCCTACCGCCTCTCTCTTATAAGTTTCATTTCCCCCTATATTTAACTTACAACCTCTTTTCTCGGGCCCCGCCATCTGCCAACGTATTTTCCTCCTTTAGTTTCATATATTGAATAAAACATTTTTTATTCCATTTCTACTTGCCTTTATTTTTACACTCATTAACGCATAGAGGCCACCTAAGGGACCTTATGCACGTCTACTCTTTAAAGCTCTGTCGGTCACGTGCTCTAACATAACCATATAAGGTATGGCAATTAAATCGGGAGGCAAATGCAATCGTTGATCGACACGTGACCGGATAAGCACTCTGCGCAAAATCCACGACGGACACGTGACCATTTTTACCGGAAGCAGCACATGACCATCCCGAGGGAGTCACGTGCCAAAGCGTGTACCCGCACACTCATTATTGTTCAACTGCTAAATAAGTGCGTGTGTGCGTGTGTTTATACGCATTTTGCCAGAGAGCTACTTTCACTGATCAGTGTTAGGATAGTGAGGTTCTATCTTCAGTCAATGCCTTGTGCAGTAATAATCCAACCTCTATTTTTCTAGCTTTGGCTTAGTAGGGAAGGATTAAAAAAGATTTCGTTAATGCTTTCGACTCAATTCTCATTGGGGCTGTGCGTTAATAAACGAACCATATCTATCAAGACAGAAAGGAATATGAGCAATGGCGGAAGTAAAAAATAAAAAAAAAACTCTTTGCATCAAAGTCTCATTAATTTATTTTAGAAATATTTTTATGAGAGTAAACTCAACGTCTGTCTGTATTTCTGAGATGATGTAACTATTTACACTATTTACATCGTTTGGACTGTTGTCTTAATCTTTATTGCCCTATTCACGATGTTTTGGTCATTGTACGCTCCAGCCTTCTTCAGGTGATATACGTTGGGAATTCGAACGATTGTTTTAATTCCTGACCTGGTATCTCGGCTTCAGTCACTTGCCAACCGCCGTGATGTAGTTTCCCTGTGCTTTTTCAATAAATATTTCCATGTTAATTGTTCTGATAAACTTTCCTCTAGGCTACCTAGACTCTATGAATTTAAGCGCAGTACTAGATTGGCAGCAAAGTTTCATTCTTTCACAGTTGAAATGACCAGATGTAACCAGAAGTTTCTCTTCTCGCTTGTGGAACTTTTTTCCAGCTTCTTGCTTTCCATTTAAATTTGATTTCAAAAATTTAAATGCAATGTCAATGGTTATCTTCTGACTTCTTAATTTCTGTTCTTTTATTGTTCTTGCTCCTTAAAAATGCTTTATTTTTCTTATATCCTTTCACACTCAGTAACCCCCTGCAACTTAGTGGCTTTGTTGCCTTGCTTGGAGTGAAAGGATTCGAAAAAAGTATTAAACTCATAGCAAATTTTTGTTCGGTTTGGTTTGTTTTACGGCATATCAACCTCAATGGGTTATTTAATGCCGACATGATTTTTATTGCTGGTAATATTTTTTAGAAAAATGTATTGCTGCTAATGTTTATTTTCTTAAAAAATGTATTGCTAGTGTTAAAACCTATTTTTATATTTTCATAGTGTTTTGACCACAGTTTGGGGTTTAACTATTTGCCCATAGTTGTGACCCTAACAGGTGCTACCACCCCGGGTCAGGGTGGACCTGGGAACACCAGAGGTGGTTCCACGGTACTCAAAACCTCCTGATCAGAAGCCTTGCTGTTGTATGTATTTTATCGTTTTACCCAGGACATGGATGTAGTTTTTCGTCTTACCCAGGACGCGGATGTAGTTTATCGTCTTATACAGGACTCATAGCAAATTTAATAGAGGAGATAAGGAAATGGAGTATAAAAGAAATTGCTCTAGGGGTAGTTTTGTCCTTCACCGCAAGTTACTGTTTACTTTATTTACATTGTTCGGACTTTTGTCCTTATCTTTATTGTCATGTTCACGACAATAAAGACAATTGATAATACATGGCCCAGTGGATAAAAGCGTTGCTTGGATCTAGTAACTTCACCCAAAGAGTCCAATACCTGGCTACAGCAGTGGTGAACAAAAACGTAGAGTTGAGTTAAAGGGAGATAACTGAGACATCCAGAAGAGGCATGGCATGTGGAACAATGTACCCCAGTGGACGAAATAAAAGGTTCAGTTAGAAATTCCTATCACCTGAAGAAAGCCGGTGGATACCAGGGCCGAAACGTCGTGAACATGACAATAAACATGAGGACAACAGCCAGGACAAGGTAAATAATGTAAATAATTACAATACTTCGTCTCAGAAATATAGACAGATCCTGATGAAGGCGGGAGCGTACAACGGCCGAAACGTCGCGAACATGACAATAAAGATGTGGACAACAGTCCAAACAATGTAAATAATGTAAATAATTACAATAACTTATCGCATAAATATAGACAGATACCGTAAGTTATTACAAATGAAAATATTAAACAAAGAACTCCAGTCATGTTCTGAAATAACCGCGTCTGATCTAGACTCTCATGTGGATGTCAAGCATGACATCCAACTCACTCAAAAATATCTAAACTGTTAGCTATATACAACAGTTTTCACGGATGAGTTATTAAAAATAGATTCGAGAGAATGAACTCGGTAGGTTTTAAAGAAGACTAAACTTCATCAGCTCTCATAGGTTGGCGCTAAAAAATCGCAAACAAACAACTTCTCCAAATAACAAAAACCATGTCATCCGAAAGCTTTCGACATCAGCAACAACTATAACGAATAAGACATGTAATTCAAAGATAAAATAATAACGCAAACAAGATGTTGACATTCCACATGACTTCAAACAAAAAGATAGGAAGGAAGCCCTTACTAATACTAGACAGAGATAATGATGACAGTTATTGGATTTAAGAAACATATTTTCCCGGAAAGAAACACTGTTTTAAGATTATATAAATTTCAACCTACAGTAACACTAACTGTTCTTTCAATGAATGTCGATTGATTCCTCATAAAGAAACGGTTAAACGTTAATATCTCTATTACTATTATCATTTTTGACCCTCAGATTAGCTAAACCGAATCTTTATTTGTTCATTTATTTATCGATAAGTCTACCATTCGTCCATGCTTAGAATATTGCTGCCACATATAGCCCGGTGCCGCTGTTATTTACCTTGAGCTCCTAGATAAAATCCAAAGAAGAATCAGCAATATTATTGGTCCAGATCTGGTGGCTCGGCATCAGTCACTTTCCCACCGCTGTAAGGTTGACTCTCTGTGTCTTTTCTGTACATAATTTCATAGTAAGTGTTCGGATGAGCACTTCGCTAAGGTACCTAGACTTTATGAATTTAAGCGCAGTACTAGACTGGCATCAAGATCTCATCAATTTACAGTTGAGCTGGCTAGATGTAGCCGTATGTTTTATGCTAACAGTTTCTTTTCTCGCAATTCTCGCTTGTGGAACTCCCTTTCGGCTCCATGCTTTCCAGCCAATTTTAATCTGCAAAAATTTAAATGCAATTCCGATCGCTATCCACTGTCCTCCCTATTACTCTTTTCTCTTCCCGCTCATTATTAATGTTTCTGTTCCTAATTCTTCTACACTCTGTAACCCTTTGTGTTTTAGTGGCTTTACTGCCTTACATGGTTGGGGTGATACTGATTAAAAAAAAAGATTGCATGAAGTAAGCATTTAACTTAAAACTTGTTAGCCAGAAACAAAGATTATAATCATTTTTCTTAGGGTTTTTCTTTTTATTGTGGTGGTGGTGGTGGATACTGTAAAATCAAAATTTTAACAAATCATGTTAATCTTTTAAATTTGTAAATATATTTCATTGAAAACAAATGTGTTCCAACAGTTACAATAATGGTCATCGATGGGATATTGTTAGCTAGTTATTTAATTTATTAATTTATTTATCCCTTTTACAATGGCTTTAACCAACCAGGCAATGTTCTTGACTCTTCTCTTTGTTGCGTATATGAAGCAATGACAGATTCACTATACCTAATCAATTTTACTGAATGAATAACTTCGAAAACCTTACACTAATTGTTCGAAGATCCTTTGCCGTTAAACAGTATATACAATAGTCGATGTCTATATCATCAGTCAAGCATCTATTCTGTTTCCGCTTTTCTTTTCTTCTCTCTACCTCGTGCGTTAGCGTAATTCTTATTATTCGAAATTAGTGGAACGCTTTGGAACAGTTGCTAAATAAAAATGGCTTTCAGACGAATTAATCACAAAAGTCTGAAAGCTATTAAAGAAAAGGTTACAGTTAATGTAAATTTAAGAGCGCGTGCCTTATTTTATGGAACCAGATCGTTTAGTCCCTAATATATGTTAATTTCAGTTCATTCTCACAATCTGTTTGCTTTATTCCCGTGCCGTGGAATCGAGTCTAATGAGAACTATTTCGGGTGATCTTTTCTAATTATGGAATCATAGAGGAATCTGGTGAATGCAGCAAGTATATAGCACACGGGGTAGATTATTTAAAAAAGAGGTTTTACTCAAGATATGGCTAACTAGAAATATATACCGGGTGTAACAGCAAAATTGTCCAAATCGTGTCACAGCATGGGATAATTGTCCATCCCACAAAATGTTTAATATATAAAAAACTGCTAAACTAATTGAGTTTCATTTTTCCAGGTTTTAAGATAAGACATTTACCCATCTTGACACTATTTGTCGTATGAATCACTGAAAAGCCTTTAAAGTTATTCAGCTAAAAAAGAACAGGTTAAAATCATTTTGTGTCAGCCCCACTATGTCTTCCCAACTGAGCAATGGTGAGAGGAAAAAGATATTTCAGGCCTTCAATAATGGTACGAATATTCATATTCTGGCTTCCATCTTCAAAGTTCATTCAAGAACCATCAAGAGAATGGTGAATCAGTTTAAAAAAGAGGAAACAGTAAAGAGGAAAACTGGATTAGGAGGTCACAACAACAAGAGGAATCATCATTTCAACTTGGAGCTAAATACATTCTTATTGTTTAAAGTAAAGTCCAATAGTGTTATGAAAATCTCTGAGAATACCGGTAAGATATCTTTAATTATTTCTAAGATACAACGGTTCAAAGCTTAATCTAACAATTGGACAATTTTGCTGTTACACCCGGTACGTCCTATGGACACTGTTGATTTCGACTTATGAGGTCTAAACAGCTCAGTTTAGAACCGAACCTCCATTTTTTTTTTAGAATAGCAAGGCTTCTTCGAGATACACGTCCTGCTATTTAACCTATTGCTGGGAAAAGAAAATCAATTTAAATCTTTCCCAAGGGTATTTGCACGTAAGTGAATATAACGAACCCAACTGACTTTGAATTGGACTTGATTTCCGAGTGATACAATTATTATCAACATGACCATCACCTTCATGTCCAACAGCTTATGTAGCTTGCGGTTAAGGTGTTCCTATTTATTTATTTGGACTTTAATTTGTTTTCAACAGCGTTTTTTTTTTTTTTATTATTAATCGGATGATATCACATAATAAAACATTCATGCAGGTCATCCCAAATCGTACTCATTACGCTTCTGTTAATATTCTGTTAAAAAAAAGATTAAAAACACCTGGAAATTTAATTTTAGTACATTGTAATTTAATTGACACATATTCATATTTTTTTTAATTCTATTCCATGAAGCTTGTGTCGCTCTGTCTTCAGTGGGATAGAATAGCTTTGTAACCAGGGGTTTGCGCCAACACACGGCGTGGGCACTTGACCACGTGCAGTCACCCATTACGCATTATGTGGTCGTGACGTATGCATTTATATGTGTCGGGTGGACAGATGCGTAAAACAAAATTACGGCTTCGCTTGCACACGGATTATAACGGAACGATGATTTATTGAGTTTGGGGAACAGAAAACGATTAAACGTTGAGGCGGGCAGCTAATCTACACATCTCACTTTGTATTTCAGAATGGGTTGGACTAACTTGCTACTCCACTCTGTTAATATCTATCTATCTGTTTACTCCAGTCTACTTCTATCTATCTATCTATCTATCTATCTATCTATCTATCTATCTATCTATCTATCTATCTATCTATCTGTTTACTCCAGTCTACTTCTATCTATCTATCTATCTATCTATCTATCTATCTATCTATCTATCTATCTATCTATCTGTTTGTTTCGGCCTGTTCATATCTATCTTAGGCTGTTCCTATCTCCTTCGCTTTCTATCTGCCCGTCTTTCTATCTGTGTCATGCTGTTCATATCTATCTATCTATCTATCTATCTATCTATCTATCTATCTATCTATCTATCTATCTATCTATCTATCTATCTATCTATCTATCCGTCTCTTTTATGTGGTCACTATGCAAAAATGCGCAGATATTAATGTCAGAATGGTCTTAGTTTGCTATTGTCGATTTGTCAATTTTTAACGTTTTCTTTTTATGATGTCAACTATCTGAATAAGATCCAGTTT
The DNA here is from genome assembly GCA_964036315.1 of Acanthosepion esculentum. Taxonomy (NCBI): domain Eukaryota; kingdom Metazoa; phylum Mollusca; class Cephalopoda; order Sepiida; family Sepiidae; genus Acanthosepion; species Acanthosepion esculentum. Next base: position 64,167,356 of record OZ038480.1, on the reverse strand, counting down.
TTTTTAAAGCAAGATTACTTTTCGAAGCAAGATATTACCTTGCATTAAACAAGCGACCCAATCCCTAAATTATGCCACAAACCTTGAAAATATACATCTAAGTTGTCTTGTCTTAATTTGCATAGTCAGCCCTTGCGACAGAATACAATCTAAAAAGAATCGCGCGTAAAATTAATTTTGTTTATTGTTTGCGAGACTTTACGAGATGCATGTGGTTAGCTGTCGTCATTAATTTCGTTCATGTTCTTTTGATTTGTTCTCTGTTTACGAAGCTGTTCACAGAAAAGAAAAACGTAAAACAATATTGGCTCAGGCGAAACAAACGTTGCTAGTGTTTTGTCTGCTAGCATCGTGTAAGCACACGCGCCAGGCTGGCTTTGCGCATGCACCTGAGTAATCTCTCTGTCTTCGTCGTCACGCACGCAGACGACATCAGGAGCTTTAAGGGCTGAGCTGAATATGACACGTTTTTATTAGAGCCACTCCACATCAAGTATTTACTCACTTTCAATATCAATCCAAGAAGATTACCAGTCAATAAATAAGTAAATATCAAATAAAGTGAAAAAAGAAACTGAATTAAAATATATAAAATTAGCGGCAAAACGGAACTGTTTGCACATAACTTTCTTTTATTGATAATTCAAAATGGCGGTTAGTTTACATAATATATTTACAGGAAGCGTATTTCTAAAAGTTTTAAACTAATTTAAATATAATAATAATAATGTGCTAGGGTGGTAGCTAGTCCCTGTTGCAGAGACAGGCTGAGGCACATTTATGATTCTTCAACAGTTACAGAACCTACTGTAGTTTATTCTGCAAATATGAGAAATAGACATTATATACAGGTTTTGGGAGAGGGCGCATAATCTGATGTTGCAGTTTGAACAAGGCCAGAACGCTCAAATCCTCGGTCACGATGACATGTGAGTTTGTGCTATCAACGGCTTTCAATTAGTTTTGTCTATCAAATTCACTCACATGGTTTAATACATGCATGCATACATACATAAATACATATATATATATATATATATATATATATATATATATATATATATATATATATGATTGAATAAATTACAGACATTATTTCTGCCAATTTTTAACAAAATCCGTTCATGCTCACGAATAACCTTCCGTATATATTGATGTTAAAGGATGAGAGAAATATGCTATAGATGTTTAAATTTCTTTTATTTTAATATCCCAAGTACTTTCGATCTTTTTCGAAGATCATCTTCAGGGGTGCAAATAATACAAAACTATATGTTGTTCATTAATATAAGTATTTATACACAGTTGTGCGTTATCCATTACCGTAATTTTTTCATTAATGGATAACAACGCAAAACTTTGTATAAATACTTATATTAACAAACAACATATAGTTTTGTATTACTTGCACCCCTGAAGATGATTTCGAAAAAGATCGAAAGTACTTGGGAAATGAAAATAAAGTGCTAGTGGCACTCCCGCTTTTGGGTGAATTGCCTTATATATATATATATATATATATATATATATATATATATATATATATATATATATATAAGGCAATTCACCTTACACACAAACACACACACACACACACACACACACACACACACACACACACATATATATATATATATATATATATATATATATAAGGCAATTCACCCCAAGTAAGGCGGGAGTACTATTAGCACACAAGAGGTTACACAGGATTGAGAACAAGAGTAAAGAGGCGTGTTTAAGGAAAGTTACAGAGAAGGACGGAGAACAAGCTCAGGGTGTCAGATGTTGATTGACATTACACTTGAATATTTGAAGATTATAGTCGTCCTGGAAGCAAGTAAGGGGAAGAGAGTTCCACAGGGCAGAAGTGCGGGAGAAGAAGCTGTTTGAGAAGAAGAGACGGTTACATTTAACCGTTTTGATAGTGAAAGGGTGGGACCGAGATGCCAGCCTGGTAGCACGTTTAAATTCATGTAGTCCGGGAACTAGCGAAAGTAGCTCATCGGCACAGTTGCCGTGAAAACATTTCTAGATGATACAGAGGGAGACCAAGCACGTCTATGGGTTAGCGATTGTAGGCTAGATGCCAGATCAGCACCTATCATCTTGCACATTCGTCTCTGGATTTTGTCAAGGATCTCGAGACGTACAGCGGGAGCACCTGACAATATATGACAGCAATATTCCATGCAAGGATGGATAGTTGATTTATAGATTTGAAGGATGGACACAGACGAGAAAAACTTTCTGGCACGACACAGAGAGCCAACTTTCCTTGCGGTAGGTGAAGCTATTCATTCAATGTATTTATTCCACCTCATGTCAGTGGACAGCGTGAGACCAAGCAGGCGTAACCACACGCTCTCAAGGAGTTGGGAATCAGTCATTCTAATGGGAAGCATGAAGCGATCTTTTGGTGCGTAAATGAGAGCAGTTTCGTTTTGGAGGCATTAAAGTTTACAAGCCATTTTCTGCCCAGTCAACCACAGATTGGTGGTCCTTTTCGAGATCAGCAGCCAGGTTAGTTTTGTCAACGATACTAGATTTACTATTGGCAGGAGTAAATAGTAGTGTTATCCGCGTAGATGCTAACTTGGGAACTGATGACATCGGGAAGGTCATTGATGAAGATGAAGAACATTGTAGGGCCCAAGATAGAGCCTTAAGTGGGGCACCAGCGTTTGTGATAAAGGAGCTGGAGGAGAACCCGTTTAGGACGACCTTCATTTGTGGTGTGACGTGATGAGCTGTGGTGCGTTTTTCGCTTCCAGCGTCTCGTATGTACGATTTTATCGTTGCTTGGAAATCTTCTATGTAAACATAAACAGACTATCATTATTGTTTTGTCCGTGTATTGTTTAATATATTGTAATGTAATTGTTATCTTTGATAATGGCTTATGTAAGCCGAAAGCTTAGATAGGATTAAAAAATATGTATCAATATTATGATTTTCTTCTTTTAATGATAATGTTATTAAGCTTATCAGACGATATGAAAAGAATTTACATAAAATAAAAAAACAAAACTTGTCTATATTATTTAATGAAACTTGCATCAATATATATATATATATATATATATATATATATATATATATATATATATATATATATATATAAGTGGGTATTTTCCTGTAGACCGAGTGGTTAGAACGTTCACATTCTAACCACTGGTTCTAACCGGGTTCCAATCTCACCTTGGTCTATTTGTCAGGACTTCCTGATGTTATCGGTCTGGAGTGCGGCACCTTTAGAAAGTGTCTGAAAACTATACCACGGGTTGACCAAAGTCTTGTGAGTGAAATAGGGTAGACGGAACACTTGGGGCTGTCGACAGCTGTGCACGAAGGCACAAGCCATCGTGACCAAGGGTTTGATTGTGCTGGCCTTGTTCAGATTGTTGATCATTCTATATAATCCCTCTCTACCTGAAACTCTAACTGAGGTCTGCTCAACATAGTTGCAGCATAAACCCCAGGTTGGCTCTGAGGGTTTTGAACAAGCACAAATGTGCCTGAGCGAGCGTCAGCAATAGGGATTGGCTAGCCGCCCTATTAGACGGGTATCCTCTAATACGAGTGGGCAGCTATTATTTTCCTGTAGAATATTATGTAAGAATTAATGTAATAATTCGAAATATTCTCTATATCATGGGTTATTATGTAAGAGAATGTCATATATAAAAAATCATTCATTAAATGGGTATCTTTTTAAAACCTGTATCCACTACAAATACTTCTTGCGAGAATCGGTTCAAAAGTAATTCCTCCTATATTGGCTCACATAGCTCGAGGTTATGTCATTGATTATCTCCATGTTGACACCTATATCCACTAGCTATATCTACAAGCACTTTATCGCCGATACTGAGCTCTCTTTCGTCCTGGGTATGACGACAAATTACATCGGGTAGGAAGACCTCTGATCGGGAGGGTCCCAACTATGGGAAAATAGTCAACCCCAAACAGGGTCAAAAACACTATCAAATAGATTTTTATAGTAAAAATACCAGCAATACATTTTCATAGTAAAAAAAAAATACTAGCAATACATAGATTGGAGGTTAAGTCTCATCATTTTGCACTTGAAATGGCAAGATATAACTGCAAGTTCTATGCTAGTTTCTTCTCCTGCACTTCTCACTTGTGGAACACTCTTCCTTATTATTGCTTTCCAGCCAACTTTGATCTTCAAAAAATCAAATGCAATATCAATCGTTACTTCTGTCTTCGTAATTCTTGTTATTTTATTGTTTTTTTTCTCTATAATAATGTTTTCTTTTTCTCATATTCTCTCACACTAAGAATCATAGTGGCTTCATTGCCTTACTTGAGATGAAATGATAAAAACAAAACAAAAACCAATGCGATGCGATAATAGAAGTGTGACCTTCCTGTTTAAAAGATGACAACAGATGGTGGAACTTTTTTGTGTTCAGTTTTCAAGTAAAAATTAATGAGGAATTTAAATTTCAGTTTTGCAGGTTTACTTAATTAAACTCTAAAATGCACTATTAATAAGATACTATTGGACCTTGTTTTTGTTCGATGTGCTGTGTCCTTTTCGAATGCTAAAGGGATAGAAGTCAGTAGGCTACCAATCTAACGAGCTTTTATGAATGGATAACAAAACAGAGGAGTGGAAGGCGTGCCAAGAATTAAAAAGCCTGGATAAATCTCTTCCAGCTTCTTGCTTTCCAGTCAAGTTCGATCTTCAATAATTTAAATGCAATGTCAATCGTTATCTTCTGTCTTTTTAATTCTTGTTCTTTTATTCTCTCTTTAATTGTTTTCTGGTATATATATATATATATATATTTAAAGACATTTATATTATGTTTAACGTTCTTTTTATAGATACAAGTATTTTAACATAATATAAATGTCTTTAAATAAATTGTCGGACTATGTCCAATTCAAATATATATATATATATATATATATATATATATATATATATATATATATATATATATATATAACAGTGTAACAGCAAAATTGTCCAAATCTTGTAACAGCAAAATTGTTCAATTGTTAGATTAAGTTTTGAACCGTTGTATCTTAGAAATGATTAAAAATATCTTAATGGAATTTTCCGAGGTTTCATAACACTATTGGACTCTAATCTGAATGATAATAATGTATTTAGCTCTAAGTTGAAATGCTGATCCCTCTTGTTGCTCTGACCTCCTGATCCAGTTTTTTCTCTCTGCTGTTCCCTATTTTAAAATTTATTTACCGTTCTCTTGATGGTTCTTGAATGGTCTTTGAAGATGGAAGGCACAGTATGAATATTCGTACCATTACTGAAGTCTATAATGATCTTTTTCCTCTCACCATTGCTCAATTGGGAAGACATAATGGGGTTGACACTAAACTATTTTAACATGTTCTTACAACAAATGGTGTCAAGATGGCTAAATGTCTTATCTGAAAATCTGTGAAGAAGAAACTCAATTAGCTTAGTGCCCTTTTAAATATTAATCATTTTGTGGGGGGGGGACAATTATCTCATGCTGTTAACGATTTGGACAGTTTTACTGTTACACCCGGCATATATATATATATATATATATATATATATATATATATACCGGGTGTGACCGTAAATATGTATATAGGGTCTATCAATAATACTTTAACAAATTGTGGTGATTAGTTCCTGACACCAAATACGAGAGGTACCCGATCCATAGTTTGTGATGTCACGCATCCTGTCACAGCAACGTGACGATAAATAGCAGTAATTGTTGGATGACTCGGCTGTCTTCGGTCTGGAAACTCAGTCTGATACAGCTGTGCAGCCTCGCGTCCATTACCATTCGCGTAGCCGTATGTAAATATCTGCCTGCTCACGGTATAAATATCCTTCCATTGTTAAACGGAACATTTCTCCGTTAACTCACTACTACACACGAATGATAAATGTAACCTAGTCTACATGGCAGCACAGATTCATCTACCATAAACTTTCTTTAAACTCAATAACTCCAGAAGATGGCCGGAGGGTACAGCAGCCGAAACGTTGTGATAAATATAGCAACAAAGATGAAGACAATAGTCCGAATAATTTAAATAGTGTACTATTGCCATGCTGCTGCATTTAATACTTTTTATACGTTCGTCTTACCTGCAATATGTCCTGTGAGTATTAAATTTTCCACGTCCTCTTTCCACATTATCCACTTGCTGGTTTCTCCCACCTCTGCTGCCTTCAGCGGGTTTTTGAGTTCCAAGCTCTTTTTTTCAGATTACTTCAACCGTCTCTTTCTGAAGTACGTGTCCTTTTTTTATTCCATTTTCCTTAAAACGTCCTCTGTCTGCTTACAGTCAAATCCCACTGAAACACCGGTTTGATCACCGAAGTTAAGCAGTGCCTTACCTGGTCAGTATTTAGAAGGAGGACTGCTTGGGAACACTGGGTACTGTAAGCCACCTTCTGTAATTCGGAATATGTTCCGGCTTTAAATAACCCGTAAAAAGAAACAAATAAATGAAGCCCTCAATAAATAAAACCTCCATTTTAGCCAGTCTGTTGCATTCAGTATTATAGTCTATTATTATTTTTATTTTCCTAGGCTCTTTTGTCCGAATCATTTTGCCCCTCCTCTCCATAATCAGCATATATCATTATTGTTATTGTCTCTTCTTGAAGCCAGCTAACCACTTTTCTTGAGGACAGTCATGTGGCTAACATCAGTCGACACGTGCCACTCTTGTCCGTTCGGAACGTGTGAACGGTGACGCTTTCTGAAACACTCTTGCTTGCGCCAAAAACGTGCGCACGCACACTCTCAGACGCATAGACCCACTTGCATGAACGCGCGCACGAAGAAGATGGCACGTGTGAACATGCGCCTGTTCGTGGCCAAAGCTAACACGTGCGAGCTTACATCCATTGACTGGGCCATGCATTCCCCGCACATAACATCCAAAACCTGACACAAGATTCGCACGTTAACGGCACGAGCCTTCCCATGCATGACACACTTTAATTTATTTAGAGTTGGAAAAATGAACAATAAATGTGACGGGGGTGCTGAGAAGTTCCTGACTTGCAAAAAATAAAAAAATTGATCCTTTCGTCAGATTTGAGGAAATGGGACGGACCGAGAGTTTTTCAGCAACTCCTCGGAAATAAATAAATAAACGATGTCGCCAGATACAGAATTAAAAGAATGAATCGTCATCATCTCGTAACTCGTTAGGGTCGCAGGAACACGCCACATGTAGTTCAACCTATCCTGGAGCCTTTCCCTTTTTAATACAGAAACACACAAGCAACTATTTTAGCCCAGCGCCCAAACATTAACACTCCTGTAAAATAATTTAACTTAATGAGTTAACTGTAAAATAATGCAAATTTTCTAGAATGTAGGCTCTCCACAGTTTCATTTTCTTTTGTTATCTGTGAACTTTCCTGGCATCTTGGAAATGATAATGAAGTCTCTTACGGTTGCCTTCTTCATGATTTTGAATTCCTTCTTCAAGGCCGACCGACACATAAAGCAAGAGATCCCAATCTATGACTATTTTACCCACTAATGCGCGACGTAAAATCCGGCATTAATCATAAAAATTAAAATTAAAATTCCGGTATTAATTATCCTCCCTTCCTTCCTTCGTTTCTTTCTTTCTTTCTTTCTTTCTTTCTTTCTTTCTTTCTTTCTTTCTTTCTTCGTTCGGTGTCGTGCTCGTTGCCCGTTTGCCCGTCATGTCTCTTTTCGATTCATGATTGACTTGGCAGAAGAGTGGGCTTCCGTTACTATCTACCGTAGACTGGTTGTCAAACAAGACTATAGGAGTCAGTGTGTGCTGCTATTTAACCCATTGCTAGGGGGCAGAGATGAAATAGATTCATACCTTTCCCAATGGTATTTGTCCCTAAGTGAATGTATCGAACTCGCCTTGAATTCGAACTCGGCTCTCGAATTTCCCATTCCAATCTATTATCCATCTCACCACCCGTAAGCTTACAGGACCTGGTATTTCCAAGCGGCCACCCATGTAAGTACTGACCACACGTTGCTCGACTTCGATGATCGGGCGGGAGCCGCTGTTTCAACGTGATATGGCCGTAAGTATGGTATTAATTATAAGTTTATAAAAGATCTGCTACAGGTTATTGTATTTTATAAATTTCCGAACATTGATCACATTTGAGAATTTACCAACGGGAAAAAAATTCAACTAAACAAAGAACTAAAATCGTGAATTTGATTAATTTATTTTTTTACGGCTTATCACCTTTAATAGGGTATTTAAAACTGGAAAATATTTTTGAATTGTAAGACTTTTTTTTTTAGATAATAATGATTTATTGCTGCAAGTCCTACTATTTAACCCTTAACCATATAAATGAAAGAGGAGGAGGTAGCAGGATGTGAGAATTATAAGAGTAAGGAGGATAGTTCACGACTGACACTTGACTTGAAGTTAAGATTGGCAAATCCTAACTGTAAAGGTCTTAACTGCTGGAAGTAAAGAATGGTGGTAATCTGAACATTTGTCATGGAAATAGTGACAGAGTAGCAATAACTGTAAATGTTGCATCTGTGGAAAAGAATCTACCAAACTGAAATTTGTCTTGTGTTAAAAGCACAAAATTGTCATGCTTTTTTAAAAAAAATATAATTCTAATATCTCACTAAATTCATGAGAGAAAGTCAAGAAAATTCTTCCGTTTCACGAAGTCTAGACTTCGTCAAACAGTAGGAGAATTATCTCTCATGATTTTAACAAAATAAGAGTAAATTAGAGGAATGTAATAAGCTAGAAATAATTTAATGCTTGCGAGAGAACTGAAAATATATGGAATATGACAATTGTACTCATCAATATTGGCGCACTCAGATCAGTCTTGAAAATCTTTGCAAAGAGGTTGAATGAATTAGAAATAACGATCCGGACGACAGTATTACTAAAATTAGCTAGAATAGTGAGGAGAGTCTTACTAGTATGAAAACAAAATGAGTACAAATAATAATAATAATATCTATATTCGAAGCGTTTCCTTAACTGAGCAACTGAAGAAATAAAAAAATCTAGAAATTGAATCCACAACACATGCAAAAACAAGAATACATAAAGCATTATAATAAATTTAGTATTGAAGAATAGGAAATTGAAAAGAATAGACTCTGCTCGTTGCTACAAAACCAAAACATTAACCAAAAAACTCGAGTTATGTTTTGATATCCTCGTCAGATTGACACTTTTATATGGACATTATGCACGGCGCCCAAACCGTTCAGAAAGATCTAAACTGTCTGCTTACTGTATACAGCCTCTTTCTCAAATCAGTGATTAAAAATGACATCGAGCGAATGAACCCTGTCAATCATAGTGAGAAACAAACTATTTTTTGTGGAGTAAGCACTATAGAATCACAAATAATCGCAAAGAATCACAAAGAATTGTACCAAATAACAGAAAGACCATCACTTGAGAATTTCAAAAACAGCAAAAACTAAAATGGATAACGCCATACAGTAAGTAAATGCTAAACAATTCAGATACTCTATTTTCCTTGTATATAGATTTGAAATGCAAAATAACTATTACTTACAATTATATAGGTTCATTTAAAACAATATCTGCCTTGAGTCTAAATTTGAAATACGAAATAATCATTAAGTACTTTTAAAAAAAAATATCTTCTTTGTGCTTTCATTTAAAATAGAACGTCACAACCAGGTTTCATCCCTGGGCAACAGAAACATTCAAGTTTGTGCGTGCGTGAGCGCAATGTGTGTGTTTGGATGGATGTGGATGGTTGTGAAATTCGAACGAAAGATAAAGATAAGAGAGAGAGAGAGAGAGAGAGAGAGAGAGAGAGAGAGAGAGAGAGAGAGAGAGAGAGAGAGAGAGAGAATGAATGAATGAATGAATGTTGATTTGTAAACGGGTATCTGTACTCGATAACAATGTACCTAAGCTAAGGGGGGAATGCTGATGATATAGCTATTTATAGCAGGAATCAGAATGATTTTTAACAGAAAACCAACATTCTTTACCAAGTTTTCCAAGAAATAGCGCTAATGATAAACCTTTCCAAAATGGAAACTATGATTTGGAATTGGAATGAAAGCAGTGGTGGCACCTAACCCTGAATCCACCATAAAAATAGTACAGTAAGTAAATACTAAACACTCCAAATACCTCGGTGTATAGATCAGTTATAAAATTTAGTATAGGAAATGAAGAAACTGAACATAGAATAAGTTATGCTAAGGGTAGTTTCTTCCAACACCGCAAGATGCTGCAAAACCAAAAAATTAGGTTAAAAACTCGAATTATGTTCTTAAATAGTCTCGCAGATTGAGATTTTCATGAAGATGGCATCAAAGGCGTTCAGCAATATCTAATCTGTATACAACGACTCTCTTAGATCGATTAGTAAAAATGGCTTCGATCGAGTGAAGCGTGTTTACATCAGCGAGAACCATCCTTCTTCGAACCTCTACAGAATCACAAAGAAAGAACTGAATCAGATAACAAAAACCACGTTGCTTCCGGACATTCAAAAGCAGCAACAACTAAAATGGAAAGCCAATGCTACTTGAAGTGAGAATAATAATATAATGAAGATGTTGACATTCCACACAACTTCAAACAAGAGGTTAAGTCGGAAAGCTCCATTAATACTGGAAAGAGCGATAACAGTTACTGAATTAAAGTATATACATAAACCAGAATATGACTTAAAGAATAAAAAACAAAATAAATGAAATTATTTGAGATTTTGAAATTAAAATTAATTCCAGGACAGAAGACTAGATTTAGTAACCGTTAAAAAGTTGTCATCTAATGAAATACCAATTTTTGTATTAAAGAAACTGGTTGGTTGCTTTTGTTTAACGGCATATCAAACTCTATTGAACCCTTTGCCTGTCCTGTGGATCATGTGTGATGCACAGGACACGTGCGATTTCCATGTCCTTGCATCATGTATGGCGTGCACGAGCCATGATTTTAAGAGGGGGGTGGTAAAACTTGAGAAAAGAGTCTACTATTGGACAGGACGTCTGACGAAAGGCCGAATCTAATATTTTCTGCATCATATATGATCACAGGATGCTTGTCTGTTTTCAGATTTATAACTACTGTAGGGCAACTCAGCAAATAGAATGTGCTGATATATAGTGTTTCACGTAATAAAAACCTGTGCATCACATGTGACGCACAGAGCGTAGTGTAAATAAATCATGATTTGTGCGTTTTTTTTTAATAATGTGAAACATCATCACATTCTATTTTCCTAATAAGCTGAGTTGCCTTGCAAATTATAAATCTGAAAACAAGCATGAACGTTTGGATAGTACACACGAAGTACAAAGTACTACATATTTTGAACAATTTTATGGCTTCAACTACAGATAAAATGTATTGTTGTTCATTATCAGTATCAGTTTCTCCAGGCCCTCCTTCCTCATTATGTGTCCCAGAAACTACAGCTGCTTCTTCCTGATATTAAGTATAATCCTCCTCCTTGTTTGGAACCTCCCTAAGACCTCCTCGTTGCTCACACGCTCGGTCCATGACATCCTTAGCATCCTTCTGTAGAACCACATCTCTGTCGCTTCGAATCTCTTATTGCTGGGTAGGGGGAGTGATAGGTGAATGCCAAAGGCATTTGCGTGTAAGTGAATATAGCCGATCCAATTGGAATTGGCATTTATCAATTCCGAGCCATTATCCATTACACCACCCGCACATCCAAGCTTACAGGACCTGATATTCCTAAACGGTCACTCATCTGACCAGTTTCTTAACTTCGGTGATCGTACGGGAATCGCTGTTTCAACGTGATGTGGCCGTAAGCCTGAAAAGCACGAAGAACAAAATATTTCCTATGTCTATCACTCGTTTTTGCGAAAAGGTCTTCGAACATTATAAGACAGGAAGTTGTGGAGATCCATGAAAGGGCATATTATATATGAAATGAAAGAACTCCATGATCTATCTTTATTTTTCCTTTTCTTATTGATTCCACCATTTCCTTTATCGCCATTTTATTCGCTTCTTTACATTTTCTCCATACTCTTCTGTCCATCTTCGAAGGCTTCTTCAGCTGCAGCTCTTCTTCCCATCAAATTAGGAACTTGCCAATGGAGAATTCAATTAACCTGTTGCCAGCACAAATCGCCCTATTATAACGTCCCCCCCCCAATATCGCTTTTTAGCAGTTGCTACGGTATCCGGGCCCTCTGACAATATGTGATTGAGGCTACTCGGGGACTTATGGCTTCTTTAATCAAGGATTGCATGCACTTTTCGGGCTATGTAATGAAGAGAGGTTCAGCATCTCTGTGGTCTGCAGGGGTGAGAAAAAGCGAAGTTTTATGCAGCCACGATATCGCATTCCTTGATGCTTGAGTGTTATTAATTCTCAAGGGATGGTGACCTGCTGGTTATCCGTTTAGAAAATTACCTCAGCGGATTGAGTTTAAATTATAGCGACATTGCTTGTATAGTAGATTTTAGTTAACTAGGGCAAAGGATAAGCGGCTCTCTTTTTTAATCCAAATTCTGATTAGAAAAAATTCGCTATATTAGTTAGATAAAATACTTGAATACTTAATGAAATCAGATAGAGATAACCTCACACCTACCAAACAAATTATTATGAATATATTCATTATAGACATTAATGAAATTATTTTGTTATATTATTCATATTCTGAAAATTTTACGAACATTGGTTTGTTAATACATATTTTATTTTGAAAATATTGTCATGCATAATAAAATCTGATAGTGTAAATATAGAAAAGTCAAAATAGGTGTCGCTTTGGTACAAATTTGATCCTGAGTGCACGCGTAGTTTGCCATCATCTACTAGGAAAATACTGGTATCATTTGGGGGTCAGTAAAAAAATAGTTTGAGTAATGCTATATCTTATCCGAGAAATATCGCGTGTTCTTTGTCATTTTCTTCTTCTTTTTATTACCAGAATCAAATGTCAGCATTTCTATCATTCGATTCGTTGGGTCACAGCGATCAAGGTTCGCATCACTCTCGGTAAGATTTTATCCTTGATTTGCTAAATACTACTTTATTTTCTTTCTATTTTCTTTTCTCTCTTACACCGATTTTTTTTTTTGGTCGATGATAAAACATGTTCTTTCTTTTCCTCTACAGATTGTTCTTTCTTTCTTTCTTTCTTTCTTTCAATTTGTACTTCATTCATTGATAAAACATGTTCTTTCTTTTCGTCTTCAAAGAGTTCTTTCTTTCTTTCTTTCTTTCAATTTTTTCTTCATTCATTGATAAAACATGTTCTTTCTTTTCGTCTTCAAAGAGTTCTTTCTTTCTTTCTTTCAATTTGTACTTCATTCATTGATAAAACATGTTCTTTCTTTTCGTCTTCAAAGAGTTCTTTCTTTCTTTCTTTCTTTCTTTCAATTTTTTCTTCATTCATTGATAAAACATGTTCTTTCTTTTCGTCTTCAAAGAGTTCTTTCTTTCTTTCAATTTTTTCTTCATTCATTGATAAAACATGTTCTTTCTTTTCGTCTTCAAAGAGTTCTTTCTTTCTTTCTTTCAATTTTTTCTTCATTCATTGATAAAACATGTTCTTACTTTTCGTCTTCAGAGAGTTCTTCCTTTCTTTCAATTTTTTCTTCATTCATTGATAAAACATGTTCTTTCTTTTCGTCTTCAAAGAGTTCTTTCTTTCTTTCTTTGCTTTTTTTTTCTTTCCTTCATTTCTGAAATATGTTTTCGCTGAAATGCTTGTTTGTTCTTGAAGGAATTTCTTTTCTGACCTATCTTTCATTCGCCTCTCTTTTAAGCCCTTTCACAGCATAGAAGTTTAAATAAGGAAGTTTTTTTTAAGACATGGACGAATAAACTCGTCTAAAACAACGTTCAAAAACAGCTACATTATACGCCGATCTTGAACCTTTTTATGCCTTTTTCGAATCGAATTTTCAACTCTTACGTCTGGTAGAAGTGTTAGCCTTCAAGGTGCCTCAGTTTCTTAGTTACAATGTAAAATCAAATAAATAACCCGTCTGAAAATGAAACTTTTTTCCCCATAATAATTGGCAGGAAAGGGGTTAAGCAATATTCAATTCATTATTATTTTCTATCTTAAAATATTCTTATTTTTTCTTGTTTTCCTTTTTCCTTACTTGATTAAAAATTTTATCTTTTACTTCTTACTTTCTTTTAAAAATATAATTCACTTCTTTCGTTCTTTCGTTCATTCATTCTTTACCTCTTTGTTCCTAATTAGAGTTTTATTTATCATTACTACATATTTTTACCCCATTTTGATAATATACTTCTATATGCATTTTCTCAAGTCCATTTTCTTTCTTCCCTTCAATCTTTCCTTCTTTATTTGGAGAACTTCACATATTCGCGCTAATTTCATTTGTCCCGATTTCAATGATAATCTTTAATCTTATTTTTATATGTGATAGTGGAAAGCCCGATTTCTTCGTTCTAGTTACCTTTTCAACACGTAATCTTCCTGAACTCTCGTAAAATCTCGCATGATCACGCGCGCATGAAAACGACGTGAATTTCCTGATCATCATTACGATTGTTCTACAAGGGACAGTGTTGCGTGTGACACTGCATATCACCGGCTGTTTTTGTCGGTTTGCTATTCACGTATAATAATCTGGTGAGCGTAAAATGCATAGAAAAAGAAACGAAACAATGAACTTCGCATTTCTCCACCCATCTTTCCTTCTTTCTTGTATACATATATTCTTTCTTTCTTTTTTAATATTTTTTCAACAAAATATTATTTTACGTTTTAACATTTTTTTTGTTTTTTATAATCTATCTATCTATCTATCTATCTATCTATCTATCCCGGATTTTTTACAAACTTCATGTGAGATTTCACCGCAGTATTTTTATTGATTTGCTTTTTTACGGCTAGTCAAACTTTTACAGGTTATTTGAAACCAGGAAATATGTTTTAGATTGTGAGATTTTTATAGGGAGGGGGGTTAATAATAATTGGTTTGGTTTGGTTTGTTTTACGGCATATCAACCTCAATGTATTATTTAATAACGACAACATTTCTATTGCTGGTAATATTTTTTTCAAAATGTATTGCTGGTAATGTTTCTTTTTCTTTTTCTTTTTCAAAAATGTATCGCTGGTAATTTTTTTTTTTCAAAAATGTATTTCTGGTAATATTTTTTTTTTATTAAAAAATATATTACTGATAATATCTTTTTTATTCAAAAATGTATTGCTGGTATTTTTTCCCCCCATAAATGTATTGCTGGTAAATTTTTTTTTCAAAAATGTATTGCTGGTAATAATATTTTACAAAAAAAGATTTCTGATATTAAAACCTATTTTTACACTTTTATAATGTTGTGTCCCCAGTTTAGATGGTTAACTATTTGCCCATAGTTGGGACCCTAATAGGTGCTGCCACCTTGGGGCAGGGTGGACATGGGAACACCAGCAATTAAGAGGTGGTTCCACTCTCCTCAAGACTTACTGATCAGAAGCCTTACCCAGGACGCAGATGTAGTTTATCGTCATACTCAGGACGGAGATAATGATTTACTGATACAAATTAAACCAGTAGGCGGGAATGAGAAAACCTCATAGCTTCCTCAAGAGTATTCGCGCGTAAGTGAATATAACGAACCCGACAGGAATTGGAACTTGGTTCTCTGATTTCCAATTCCAATTCTGAGCCGTTATTCATTAAACGACACGCGCATTCAAGACTAGAGCACCTGTATTCCCAAGTTAGGTACTGACCAAACTTGACGATCACTGAAGTTATTCAGAGAACCGGTGTTTCAACGTGATATGGCCGTAAAAAGCTCTCCACAGCAGTAAGAACAAGGGTCCGTCCTTGGTATGACGATAGACTACATCCGCGTCCAGAATAAGACGATAAACTACGTCAAACAGCAAGGCTTCTGCTCAGGAGGCATTGAGGAAGTGTGGAACCACCTCTTAATTGCTAGTGTTCCCAGGTCCACCATGACCGGGGTGGTAGCACCTGTTAGGGTCCCAGTTATGGACAAATAGTTAACCCCGAAACTGAGGTAAAAAGCATTATAAAAGTGTAAAAATAGGTTTTAATACCAGGAATACTTTGTAAAAAATTATTACCAGAAATAAAGAAAAAAATCTATGACCAGCAATACGTTTTTGAAAAAAAAATATTACTAGCAATACATTTTTTAAAATAATATTACCAGCTATACATTTTTGAGGAAAAAATATTACCAGAAATAGATTTTTGACAAAACAAAAATATCACCAGGAAAAATGTTGCCGACATTAAATGACCCATTGAGGTTGACATGCTGTAAAGCAAAACAAACCAAAGAACGAGGGGTTTAGAGTAAAAATCAAGAGGTAGTGAGCTCCTCTGAACTCCTACGTTCTAAGATTTCTTTTTCCTGTTCAGTCGGTCTGAAAAGATATTGGAAGGTGATGGCTTAGTATATCTGTACTTAATCGATATTTACATACATCTCGACGAAGGAAGGATGTGAAACATGGCCAGTTGAATGTGAGGGATAAGTGCAAAGTTTTGTTGACATGGAAAAAATTTTACTGCCAATAATTTTCCCTTTAAATTTTTATTTAATCCCTTTTTCAGTTTTAGTCAATTCTTTTATTTTTTTTCTATTTTTACTTTTCGTAAAGATTAATTTTTTCTGATGTTTTTTGTATTTCATGGGAAAATCGCAATAAATAATGCAATAATTATTATTCATTCAAATAGAAAAAAATGAAAATAAATTAAAATCAAGAAAGAAATTAAATATAAAAGTGAAAAATTTGAACTTCACATTTTGCCCTTTCTTACGTTCATACAACACCACACATTAACCCTCTACCTTGAGTGGCTCCTGGGTCTTATATTGGATAGTCATTAGTATTACAAAAAGCTCGGATTCCTCGGGATAAGTCGCATCTCGTGTTATACCGCACTCAGCCTGCAAACAAGAACGAAACGGCGAGTCCTCTCCAAAGAGGAAATGAGATACCAGCTCAAACTCCGCGGAAGTATTTAAATATCTTTCTAAGAGGGTGGAATGTGACACAAGGTCAATGTTATAGTTGAGCTCTTTACTGGTATGTAAGGTTAGTTACATATATTGTCCAACTTTCTCAGGAAAACAGGAATTTATTCTGATCTTACTATACTCTATGTTTACAAGAGTCAGACCAGGAATGGAATATTGCTGCTATATATGGGATGATCCTGCCCACTCCTCCCTGTTCAGCCTTGATAGAATTCAAAAGCGTTTACGCGGCCTTGTGGGTGATGAATTATTTCCACTCTACAACGTTTATTTTACAGACGAGATATTGCTTGCCTCTCACTATTATAACGCTATTACTATGGCAAATTTTCAAACGAGTTACATTCCTTAGTCCCACCAACTCATACCTTAAAGTCTAGGCCCCACCATACCATGATCACCATGACAAATCATCCCCATTTTCTTCGTATTCAGTTAGTAAGGAGTAAGTTCCACCCAGACAGCTTCTTCCTCAAAAGACTCCCAAGTAGATGCTTCCCTGATCGCTACAATCTTAACCTCTTCAAGTTCAGGTTCAAACGATATCTATACTATATATCTTCATACTATGCAATTCCACCTTCCTCATCTCTTGCAAAATTCCTCACTCAAATAACATGTATGATGATGAACTGCAACTGTGGTAGGAAGGCCTCTGGTCGAGAGGTTTTGAGCAGCTTGGAACCACCTCTTAATTTTTGTTGTTCTCAAATCCACTCTGATTTGGGGTGGTATCACCTGCTAGGGTCCTAGCAACTAGTGAACCTCCAAACTGGTGTCAAAACACCATGAAAATATATTAGCAATACATATTTGAAAAAAAAAAAGATTACCATCAATACATTTTACTCTCGACAAAACCCTTCTTTACAAAAATACATCAATGAAACCTTATGATTTCTTAAAAAGAATACATATTCTATTCATATGAACCTATTCTAAAAATCTTGTCGGTATTAAAATAACCCAGTGAGGTTGATATACCTTAAAACAAAATAAAGCAAACCTAAACAAATCCACCTTCAGTGGCCATTGACTCTTGTACTGTGTGAACTAAAGTTAAAAAAAAAATTCCCTGAGGTGCAAAACAGGAGCAACCACGTGGATATTTTGTTTTTCGCTTCGTGAATAAAAAAATGGCCAGAGAGCTATTCTATCTTTATTTTTTAGAAAGATTTTAATTTACTAACGCAGTCTGATTCCAAATAATTTGCGCAATTCACAGCGTCTTTACACTCTCTCGACCCTTTATACGTTTCCTTTGAAATAGTTTTGCTGCATTCATTGAAGATGTTGATAACAGTCACATATTTTCATTCACAAAGGGGGATGTGTTGTTTTTCTAAACGCCATATGATAAGCCTCTTTTTTTCTCTATGATTATTAATGATGTTCTACTTCACTCTCCTTTCGTCTTCTTTTATTATTATTATTATTATTATTATTATTATTTTATTTCCTTTGATTTCCGGTGTATGCTTTCCGGGTCCCAACTAGAGACCTAGAGTCAGAAATAGCATGATGCCATTTTTCACCGAGCATTTTTTATGGAAAAACCCCTAAGATCACACACATTTCACATACCTATAGCCCTTCGGGAGCTGTACTTGTGAGTACAATTTTTTGTGTTTCTTTAAGATTCTTTTCCAATCAATCCGTGATCAATTGGAATTGTTGATGTTCTCGTTTGCCACATTATTATTATTATTAATATTATTATTATTACTATTATTATTATTATTATTATTATTATTATTGCCATCTGTGTAAGTTATTTTCCTTCTTTGTATTTTGTAGTACCGGGTCCAAATTATGTTCGTTAGGCCCTATAAGAGAATCGTTATTTAATTGATAGAACTTTTCTTAGTATATGGGATGTTTCTAGGAGGGCGATCTAGTGGGCAATTTGTCTGTTGATGTTACCTGGGAAACTGTTAATAAAATTGTCCACTCGTTTTCTCACGAGGCCTCGAGCTCCGATTACTATTGGTACAGTCTCGGTCTTCATTCCCCATATCCTGTTAATCTCAATCTCCAGGTCGTTGTATTTGGACAATTTCTCGATAATTTTCATGGAGGTGTTTCTCTCAGATAGTACTGCTATGTCAATAAGCATACACTTCCTGAATTTCTTTTCTTTAATGATAATATCAGGTCTGTTGGCTTTTATTTCCATGTCTGTTTGAATTGGCATGTCCCAAAGGATTGTTACATCATTGTTTTGGGTAACTGTGTCTCAATTGTTTCGATTTTGTGCTTCTTGCACATCTTCCAGTGCACATATGTCGCTACCTTGTTATGCCTGTGGGTATATTAATTTTTGCCAGTTCCGGACATCCTGAGATAATGTGGTGGTCCACATTTTTTTTTTGTTTTTTGTTTTTCTTTTATTATTATTATTATTATTATTATTATTATATATATATATATATATATATATATATATATATATATATATCCTATTATAATTGTGCTTAGCTTTCCCTTCCTTAGTGCGTATGAGCGTTATGTCCTACCAATACCTCATAAATAATGAACTATTCCGTCTTGATCGCGTGAAAAGGAAGGAAAAGACACTCTTGGTTTCATTGTGAAAATAAAAGAAAAAAGAAAGAAGTGAATATAGAAGTTCTTAACGGCTGTTTAAGTGAAATGGAAAAAGTTATTAGTTTCAAATCTTTTCATTTGTATCCTTTTACTTAGGTATGTCCAATTTTGACCTTTTTAGCGTTTTTTTTTTGTTGTTTTTTTGTCAGTTGAAAGACACATTAATTTCGAAATTCTTGTAAAAATTAACTACTTGTTGGATTTTAATGAAAACTTCAGAACTTATTCAGAAATGAATGAACTTAATTTAGAAATGTTTGTCTCTTTGAAAGTCATGGTATAAATATTTTTTTTTTATATCTGTTACCCTCCTCGAACTTAATTTTATGAAAACACAAAAAAAAATTTATTTGCAACCTCAATTTTTTTTTTTAATTAAATGCACAAAACTCTGAAAAATCTAAATCATCGATTTTTTTGTTAAAAAAATGTCCGAAATTGTCCAAACTTTTACCTCAATTGTAAAAATACAAAACCCAATAAAACTAAGACAATATTTAATTAAGAAAGTTTTTAATGGCTTTTCTGAATAATATATACGAAGGTAATTATTATCTGAAAGAAAAAAAATTTTTTGATGAACAATAAATTTTTACATTAATTTTCTTTTTTTTTTCAATTTTAAATACACAATATGACAAAAGGTTGTTATATATTTATACATTAAGTTCTTTCTGCAACCTTATGGAAATGATATATTATGTTCTCTACTTTTTAAAGATCATAAATTTGAAAGCTTATTAAAATCTGACAACCATAATTATTTTAAAAATAATTTTTAATATTCCAAAATTGTATTTAAAATCGTCTACAACGAAAGTACGGATGCACATTGTTGAAATAATGTCACATGAGTAGTTTCCTTTGATAGAAGCAAGTTTTTTTTTACTTCAGAAATGGATTTGTAACAAGAAAACAACGCTTGTCAAGTTTTCTGAATATCGTCGTATTATTTTCAATTTTTTTCTTTTTCTATTCAAATATAATCGAATAGTGGGATAAAAGAAAATATCGACTATTTACAATTACAAAAAAAAAAAACGCCCTTGGAAGTCCACCCAAATTTTCAAGTTTGAAATCGAATGCATAAATTCATTGTACATTACTTTGGAATTATTATCCACACGACAAATTATCAATTAAAACAATTTTTGGAGTTTAAATTTTCTGGAGTTAGCTCGCTACTACTCAAACTAAAAAATACTTCTCGAGTCAAAACAAAACCAACATAGCTGCTATTAGCATGTTAATTTTATTAATAAATAAAATAAAACTCATATTACTGCCATATAATTATTAATAAATAGAAAAAAATCTGCCTTAATAAAAAAGAAATAAAATCTCATTTCATTAAGTTAACCCGTTTCAATTAATGGTGTTTCATGTAATTTTTATATTCTCAGAAAAATATTTCATGACTGAAATAATAAACCTCAATTTAAAAAAATGTATTTTTTTTACTGTTTTATTTTTACTTGTAAAATTTGATTTTCTTTCATAATTTAAATGTTATTTTCAGTGCAGAATTCTTCCTCAAACGTAAGGTAAAAAAAAAAAAAAAAAATTTGAAAGTGAATTTTTAAAAAAAAAATCTACTAACCAGATTCACTTAAAATTAGAACGAATTATATCACTTTGGCGGTACCGTACAATAAATTTCAGTACCGTAAGTTGTGAATATATTGACGTACATCAATCAACGCCTGTGAAAATAGACTACCCTGGTGGGAAATATCTCTCTTAAAAAATTTTCTGCTAAAAATGTAAGTAATGTTTCTTTCAAATTACATTAAGTATACTTTAATCATTCTAAATTTCCTAAGATAACAAAAGAAAAAGGTGTAATTTATTTTTCATGATTTTTTAACTAACAAACTATGATCTTTCCGACAGAAATGTCGATAAGTTCGATTTTACGAAATTTTTTGACTCGAAAAAAAACAAGATTTTTAATAAAATTTTTAACATTTATAGGAAGGATTAAAAAATCTGAAAAAATATTCAGAAAATACTTTGGTCTTTCCTCTTTAATAACAACATAAATATTTAAACCTTAAAAATTGTTTTATCAATTTGGGGACCTTTTGTCGTCAAGGTATACCACTTTTTAGCGAAATATTGGACATACCTACTTTTACTTCTTAAAACAACGACCAGCATTCAATTTATGATTATTATTGCAATGTGCTTGTTAAACTCTAATATTTAACGCTGCGATAGAGGAATTTCTATGGATATTTTATTGCTATAGAATTCACCATGAGCTTATTCAGTCATTAACTTAAGAATTATGATTCATCAGAGAATTCAGATAGGAAAGCTGTGAAATTTCGACGGGTTAAAACTATAATATATTATTATAATATAATAAATTATTATTGTATCTTGTTATCCTTTTTATTTGATATTATTATTGTTATTCATATATTTGCCTAATTTTTCTCGTACAATTTGGTGTTTCTTCTCTTTTTTCTGTTATTAATGTTATTTTATAATATTATTTAATATATCTTCTTCTTTTGCTTCTTCTTCTTCTTCTTCTTCTTCTTCTTCTTCTTCTTCTTTTGCTTCTTCTTCTTCTTCGCCTATTGACACTGTGCCTATTCCACGTCATTACATCGTTGCCTTAAAAACGCGCGCGCACAGACACACAAACACATGGGAAAAAACTTGTTTTGCACTTGGCTTTCTTTGTAAATCAATTAAAACCTCTTTTGCTCTTGAAGCAATTTCAGCAGTATTTTCTGATTATTGTTTTCGAGTCGATCCTTTCCTTTTCAAAGGATTTAATCATCTGTTTCTGCTACTTACCATCGTTCTACCTTCTCCTCATTTGTACAATGATTACCACATTGGCCTTACACGCCACCACTACAACCACCACCACAACCAACAACAACAACAATAACTTGCACACATGCAGATGAACTTCGATTTCGGTGTGTGTGTGTATATATATATATATATATATATATATATATATATATATATACAGTTTAACGTATAAACAGAATATATATATATATATATATATATATATATGGAGAGAGAGAGAGAGAGAGAGAGAGAGAGAGTAAAGTTCACACGTTACAAGGTTCGGTAGCCACTCGAGGTAGGCCATTTGTCTGTATAAGAGAGGTAGATAACGGTTAAGCTTCGCCTTAAACAGGTTAAGATTGCAGATCGGGGAAACATCCTGTCGGTTCCACAGGGCGGAATTTAAGTACCGACACGTATATATATATATATATATATATATATATATATATATATATATATATACGCCTAAATTCGAGAACATATACTCGCACCCACGCACATATATAGCAACGCACTCAAAGAGATGACTGGATATAAAACTACACTTAAATACAACCATTTACGTAAAATCTTACATTTATACAAGGGTACAATAAAGCTATACATGTATACATATATTATATAGGCATACATACATACATACATACATATATATATATATATATATATATATATATATATATATATATATATATATATATATACATATATATATATATATATATATACATATATATATATATATATATATACATATATATATATATATATATATACATATATATATATATATATATATACATATATATATATATATATATATATATATATATACATATATATATATATATATATATATATATATATATATACATATATATATATATATATACATATATATATATATATATATATATATACATATATATATATATATATACATATATATATATATATATATATATATACATATATATATATATATATACATATATATATATATATATATATACATATATATATATATATATATATACATATATATATATATATATATATACATATATATATATATATACATATATATATATATATATATATATATACATATATATATATATATATATATACATATATATACATATATATATATATACATATATATATATATACACATATATATACATATATATATATATACATATATATATATATATATATATATATATACATATATATATATATATATATATATACATATATATATACATATATATATATATATTTGCAAAGAGAGAGAGAGAGATCGATATAAGCAGAAACACACACACACACACACACACACATACATATATATATAAAGAGAGAAAAAGTGACAAGTTCAGAGACTTAAATTCTATCGTATATATTAAGAATAAATATGTGCATTATTGTGTTTATCTATACATACTTCTCCGTATGTCTGTCTGTCCCTCTCTTTCTCTGTCTCTCTATCTCTCTTTCTATATATATATATATATATATATATATATATATATGTAACTAAGGCTTTTTGTAGTCCTTTAAGCCGTAATGAACCACTTGATCGTCGTAGTCCGTTCCCATATTCAAGAGTTTCTTTTATGATGAATAATTCATATTTTATTTATATTTAATTACTCTGCTATATATATATATATATATATATATATATATATATATATATATATATATATAAATCAAGTTTTTATTTATATTTAATTACTGTTTCATATACATATTAAAGGGCTTCCTAAGGAGACATTTTACATGAATGATTATTTTCAAAGTACACTGACTCATGAGATGCATTCTTCAATATTTGTACACTCATAAATAAACACACGTACAAAAGGAGTGTCGATATGTTTGGTTCTGCTTGCAGTCTCTTAATTGCTTTCAACCGTCGCCTCCGGTGTTCGAGGTCGGTCAGATACAAAGTTTGCGTTTATTCTCACGGTATGAGGTGTGTTCTACCACCTTATCATATTGACGTAAACCAAATACTCTTTTTTTCTCATGATGTCCAGTTTAGACCTTGTAAACATCAGAGGGTTCGAACCTGCATTTAAACATTTGTTGAAAAAAAAATCCTCCTCTGATTCAGCGATTCGGCCTCAGAAATTACGCCGGACCGGATGGTGTGCATATCTCTTTATTAAATCTTCCGAATGTGCATATCGGTAGACATAATTCACTCTCTTTAAAAAAAAACAAGGTGTCTACTCAAACACGGGTATCCAGTAAAAGTAACGTTTGGAGTAAAAAAAAAAAAAAACATCGGATTAAAAATTAAAAAAATATTAAACTCGCTCAGCTTTGGATAAATAGCAGGAGAAGCTGAGTCTTAGGCGCTTTGGGTGGCAAGGACAACTCTGGATTCTAAACCAGAGAATGAAAACGACACACTACGAAAGATTTTTGTTGCTTTCAAATAGATATACTTGAATATTGACTCACTCCTGCTAAGGCCAACAAACTCGACCGCCGGAGTCACCACTGGTATATATATATATATATATATATATATATATATATATATATATATATATATATATATATCAAAAATAAAATAAAAACTTATGTGGGGAGAGTCTATTTCAGACCTGCACAACTTAATACCAATCCTCATCAGCCCTCGAATGCCTGTCTGCAATTGGGGTTTTGAATTGATTTTAGATAGCAATCCTACTCAAAGGGGCTTCATAAGGGGCTTGTGTTGGTGACAAGGGGAGGGCGTAAAGTATCTCTTTATGGATAAGTGGTCTGGAGTCGAAGTTTATTTATGGCAAGAGCCTTTCATTGTATGTAAATAAATTTCGGTTTCTACTATGGGATACTACACTATGCTAACAATAAGTATGTTTTACTGGTATTTACCGTAAGTAGTATTTATACAATAAGGGTTTAATATTATTAATAAGTGACAGGCGATTTAAATATAAAACAAATTAAAGTTAGGCTTAATTCAGATTAATATATCTTTAATTATTAACGGTGGAGTAATGGATAGCGGCTCGGATTGAGGAATCGGACAGACGAGTTCGAATTCCAGTCGAATCCATTACATTCACTTGCGTGCTAATACCCTTCGGAAAGGTTTGAATACTCATCTTCTCCTCCTAGCTATGGGTAATTAGATAGCATCTAGTCTACCGCAGAAAAGAACTGACAACCTACTGCGGGAAAATTCTGCCTCGTCAGTCATGTATCGAAAGATACATAACTGACTGATAATTATATATACGTATATATTTCGTATAGCGCAAGATATTTATGACAAAAGAGCGACAATTGATTTTATGTGCGTGCGTGTGTGAATAAATATATGTACATGATGAAAATATTCAACCACATATGCAAATATATTGTGTAGAATTATAAAGTGACCTGAACAGATTTATAGCGCCATACATTAACAGAAAAAAAATAACAGGATCTGATAAGTACAAATAGAGAGGGTAGATATTTAAAGTAAGCTTCAATTACATCTATACTGAGACATTTGAAAGCACAAAGAACTATATTAATACAAACTGTTTCTCTCTTTCTGTCCATCTATCTATCTTGGAGGTAGATAATCTTTGTGATTTTCTTTTGTTTTCGTAATGTTGACGTATATTTTGCTCGAATCCTCCCCTTCGTTTCCCCTCTGTGGGTAGCAGGTGGACTAAGATTTCTAATTTTATGTGGCATCTAATCTAAGAGAGAGAAAACTCCGAAATCCCAAACCGTGGAAAAGTCAGCAGAAAACTTCCACTCTTTCCCAATAAGCTATAATGATTCATTATGCCAGCAAATTCATGAACCAATGCCTTTAATCACCTTTCTATTTCTCTGACACAGTAATTGTGAATTCAATCCCAGGACACGCTTCGACTCAGTGGATTGGTTTGGTTTGTTTTGTTTTATGGCATATCAACCTCAATAGGTTATTTAATACCGACAAAATTTTTATTGCTGGTAATATTTTTTTTTCCAAAAATGTATAGCTGGTAATGTTTTTCTTCAAAAATCTATTTCTGGCAATATTTTTTCTTAAAAAAATGTATAGCTGTTTGTATTGCTGGTATTTTTTTTTTTTTTTTGAGTATTGCTGATAATAATTTTTCCTTCAAATGGTTATTGCTGGTAATAGTTTTTTTACAAAGTATTTCTGATATTAAAACCTATTTTTATATCTTCATAGTATTTTGACCCAAGTTTGGGTGTTAACTATTTGCCCATAGCTGGGACCCCTAACAGGTGCTACCACCCTGGGTTAGGGTGGACCTGGGAACACCAGCAATTAAGAGTTGGTTCCACGCTCCTCAAAACCCCCTGATCAGAGGCCTTGTTGTTAGACGTAGTTTATCGTCTTACCCAGGACGGTCGACTCAGTGGAACCAGGGCGAGTAGTAACTAAGCAGTGCTATATAAGAGCTTATGGCTACATCGTTAAGCAACCTCCAGCCTGGTCAGTACTTACATGGGTAACCGCTTCGGAATATCAGGTGCTGTAAGCTTGGACGTGAAGGTGGTGTACTGAATCGGAATTATTAATCGGAGAGGCTAGTTCCAATTCCAGTTGGGTTCGTTATATTCACTTACGGGAAAGGTATGAATCTACCTTTTCTCACCGCTATGGGTTAATTAGTATGATTTCTATAACTAAACCATTATAATCTCAAAAAACAAAAAATCCTACAACCTAAAAATATTTTCTGACTTTGAGTAACCTGCAAAGGGTTTGAAAAGCCGTAAAAACGAATAAAACTAAGGTAATTAAGAACTAGACATGATCAGCGAAATGAGAACAATCTACACCCGTAGATTTAATAAAGGGTTTAGTTTGAAATTTCCTGAAGGTTACTCTGATCGACATGATGAACACCGGAGGGTAGAGCGACTGAAACGTTGTGATAATAACAACAAAGATGCAGAAACTTGTATGTGTGTAAATAAAATAAATTTTCTCATTGACCGTTTTCCAGGCCCGATGAGGAATGGATAAGGTCTCCGGAAATATTTACTAAATTGCTACATAAAGTTTGAAAAATGCCGACAATGAATACGACGTCGGGCCGATATGGCGGACGTGAAAAAAAATTCCATCTGATGACTATGGAAGAACTGTAGACATCTAAAAAAAAAAAAAATTTCTCACCTGACGCTTAAAACTTGAAGTATGATCAAATTTTGTATTTCGATTACATAACAACATTCAAGTATATATCAAATAAATGTTTGGATGCCTTCTTAGTTATATAGTTGGTAGTGCCAGTAGTTAATGGCTGACTTCAGCTCATAGGCACATGCCAAATGCATCATTTAAAAACGGGCGTATTTTAAAAAAATAACAAACACTCTTTGTTTTCACATACCAACTTCTTACTCCTCAAGATTTTAGATTTATTATAGGCACGGATTGAGGAATCGGAGAGCCGAGTTCGAATTACAGTCGAACCCATTACATCTACTTATCCTCTTCTTCTCCACCCAGCTATGGGTAAATAGCAGGACAGACCGAGATGGCAACTGGTCTACCGCAGAAAGAAATAGCAACCTACTGTGGGAAAAAATCTGCCTCGTCAGTCATGTATCGAAAGATACATGATCGCCTAAGCGTGTCTCCTGCATGGCATATAACCTATTTAAAATCTTGGTACTAGTTCTTTGCATTGGAAAGTAATCCTTAAACATCAATATTCTCTTTTTTCTAATATATCCTTTCTTAAAAAGCCATCATACATGACCATAAACATTTTTAAAAAATTAAAAGAAAACGGTTAACTCAAGATTTGTTTTAATCATTTCACCCCTAGCAAGTTAATAAAGCCACTAAGATTGTGCGACAAACGCCCAAGAGGATGTTTACCCGATCATTACAATTTTACCCATTCAAGTCTAGAGTTAACCGTTATCTTCCCCTCCTATCCATATAAACGTTCCTTTAACGTAACCATCTACCTCTCGTGACTCCCGGGCCTTGTACAGGGTGAACCTTACTGTAAACAAAAATAAATAAATAAATAAAATAAAACAAAAAAACACGCAAAGGGGTTACTGAGTATTAGAAAATATAGGAAACATATACTATTAAGGAGAGAGGACAATAAAAGAACTATACTTAAGAAGTCGGAAGAGAACGATTGACTGACCTATTATTATTATTTTTTTTTAAGCTTATCACCCCAAGCAAGGCTGGAAACCACTAGCACGCAAGAGGTTACAGAAGGTTTGGAGGAAGAGCAGATAGGAGTGGTAAAGGAGAGGATGTGGAGAAAGATAGTGGATCGATCAAGGCAAGAGGGTTACAGAAGATTTGGAGCGAGAGCAGATAGGAATGAAAGGTGAAAGGATGTGGAGAAGGGAAGTGGATAGATCAAGGAAACTAGAGATGTCGATTGACGTTACACTTAAATAGTTGGAGATTGTATTTGTCAGCGAAACAGGAATAAGGAACGGAATTCCACAGGCGAGATGTGCGAGACATGAAGCTATTAGAGTAGAAGAGACGTCTACATCTAACAGTTTCAACGGTGAAGAGGTGGGAACGGGATACCAGCCTCGTAGGACGTTTAAATTCATGAGACCTAGGAACCAGCGAAAGCAGCTTATCGGAGCAATTACCGTGAAAGTATTTGTAAAAAAGACAGAGCGAAGCAACGTCGCGTCTGTGAGAGAGCGACTGCAGACGAGATGACAGATCAGGGCCAATTACATTGCATATCCGTCTCTGGATCTTATCAAGAACCCCGAGGCAAACAGCAGATCCAGACCATATATGGCAGCAATACTCCATGCAAGGGCGAATGGTCGATTTATAGATTTGGAGGATCGATTCCGGGGAGAAAAATTTCCTGGCTCGGCACAGGGTTTAAAATAAATAAATACATAAATAATATATCAAATTAAATGTAATAAATTAAAATATAATAATAAAATAAATAAATATAAACAAGTAAGAAAATAAAATTCGACAATAATAACAATATTTGCTCATTTTCCTTTATAAGGTATCAAATTACATCACTTAGCGTCCTCCATAGTTTACCTTTACTTACACAGTTACCTTTAACAGTATTTTAGAGCGTTCTCAAATTTAAAATTTGGAAACTTAAAGATATTGCCCACCCTCTTTACTTGTGTACATACATGTAAAATCAATTCATTACATTTACCATGATAGACCCTTAGGGGACGAAACGAACAGTTTTTATTTCTTTTGCTTTTATTTATAAATATTCTACGTGCATTTTATGTTATTTAACGTTGTGCTAAGCTTTTCTTTCTAACGTGGAGGTCTAAGGAGTTTGCCCCTGCTCTGTAGATAAAGAAGGTCCTGGAATTCAGTCGTGTTAATATACGATGCTTTAACAAGTAAATTGCGTGTACATGACGATACTAAATAGCTTCGGTTTTGTTAAGGGAAACGGTTTAATTTCTCGGGCCGATAGAAAATCTTCTGCTTCGTCTGAAATCTGCTTCTTGACACAGTTTAAACACGTAATTAACATATGAGAAGGAGAAAGCCAAAATCTCACCGCCCACTAATATAAATTTAATATATTGCCCCATTAACACAATTAATATTGATTCGTTTGGATAATAAATTGAATAAAGTTAATAATGAGCTAATTGCTGATTTAAAAGCAGTTATTTGGGTTAAATGTTTGATTTGAGCTCCATTGCATTTAAACTTAATGATCGCGCTCGGAATAAAAGTAGTTATGAGTAATCATTTTTAAATGCATATGTTCACGTAATCTATCTGATCAAAAATATTTTATTATTCTAAATAGTTAAAAATATAATTTGCTTCTAAGTCTCTTTTCGTGGTTAAATATCAGTTAAATTGAAATAATAAAAAAATACTAACATAAATCAAAATATCGAACTGTATGTTCCTTTCGAATATCTCGTTGGACTGCTTGTCCTATATTTTTACTTTGATAAGACTTCAGGAAGAAATAAATTCAGATTTGATTTCAGTTTTACAGAGAATTCTCTATAAATTAATGGTTTGGTTTGATTTATTTTGTTTTTACGGCACATCAACCGTCATGAGTTATTTAATGCCGACAAGATTTTTTCGGATTTGTTCATATGATTAGAATATGTATTCTGTGTAAAAAATCAGTTTGTAGACCAGGTTTCATTGACGTATTTTTGTAAAGAGGGTTTTTGTCGAGTATCAATTTTATTGCTAGTATTTTTACTATAAAAATATATTTTTATATTTTCTTAGTGTTTTGACCCCAGTTTGGGGGTTAACCATTTGCCCATAGTTGAGACCCTAACAGGTGCTACCATCTCTGGTCAGGGTGGACCTGGAAACAAAAGCAATTAAGAGATGGTTCTACGCTTATTAAAACCTCTCGATCAGAGGTCTTGCTGCCGGATGTAGTTTATCGTCATACTCATGACGTATATATTAATGAATATTTCGGCTTAATTTAAAAGTCGAATTCTTAGATACAGTTTGAATGATTCGTTTTCCTTTTTTTTTTAAAGTTAGAAAATAATTTTAGATTTGTTGGATATATAAATGGTTTAGTGATATACGTCTTACTAATGAACCCATACTTGGGGGGAGAAAGGTGATTTCATACCTTTCTCAAGGGTGTTTTGCACATAATGAACCAAATGGAAATTGGCTCTCCGATTAACAATTCCGGGATATTATTCATTACACCACCCATACGTCCAAGCACCTGGTATTCCCAAGAGGTCATTCATCTAGGTACTAAGCAGAGTCGACGTTTTTTAACATCAGTGATCGTACGGTAACTGGTGTTTCACCGTGATGTGGCTGTGAGCCTCTTAGATACATTGGATCACAAGTATGGTAAAATTGATTAGAAACAAATATAAAAAAATTATTAAAGGAATTTGGATCAAGGAATTTAGGTTTGAAGTCACATTCAATTTTCTGGGAGTTTCTTATATCTTGTATACTCATTAAATTCGTTTAAAATGGAATGATACAATTTTCAGTATTTAACTTAGATATTTAAATTCAGTTGCCCTCTTTTTTGTGTTAACAAATTCGAGATAAATTGATTAACAACACGATAAAAAACATCGAAATATCATAGATTTTATTGTTAGGCTGAAGATATTTTCTTCTTATATTCTCATAACATTTTACTCCTGGGTATGACGGTAAGTAAAGCGTCTGATTAGGTGATTAGAGGTTTTGAGGGGTGTGGAACAACATCTTAATTGCTGCTGTTCCCAGGTCCAACTTGACCCAGGGTGGTAGCACTTGATCACGTCCCAGCAAATAGTGACCCCGAAATAAAAATTTTTAAAAAGCACTATGAAAATACAAAGACATATTTTTATCGTACAAATACCAGCAATACATTTTATATAAAAAATTACAAAAAATACCTATTTATAGCAAAGTTATCAACAATACATTTTATCTGAGGTTGAAAAGCATACAATTGCGTTCAAAACATTTCGATTTCGGCATTTAATAACCTATACAGGTTGATATGCCGCGAAATGAAATCAACCAAATCAACTAAACAATCACTGTCGAGTTTCCCATATGGGTCACCTTGTCCAATCTAAGCTCAGCTTAGTCAAATGACAACTGTCACACCCATTAATAAGCTTGATTTTTATTGGATAAAATGGGCGAAAAGGCTCGTTAATCCGGAGATTGGAGGTTTTGAGGAGCGTGGAAGCACCTTTAAATTGCTGTTGTTCCTAAATCCACCCTGACCCGGAGTGAAAGCACCTATTAGGGGGTCCCAGCTATGGGTAAATAGTGAACCCTCAAACACTATAAACATACATTTTATAGTAAATATACCAGCAATACATTTTAATAAATAAAAATTATCAACAACACATATTTGTAGTGAAATTACCAACAATTCTTATTTATAATAAAGTTATCAACAATACATTTTATCTGTAATTGAAAGGAATACAATTGCGTTCAAAATATTTAGATTTCTGTATTAAATAAGCCCTAGAGGTTGATATGCCGATAAAGGAAATCAACAAACCAACCAACCAACCATAGATTGGAGGTTTTGAGGAGCCTGGAACCATCTCTTAATTGTTCTTGTTCCCATGTATTTTTCTAAGACAAAATTGTTGCGTTCATCTGAAAATTAAATTTTTACGTGTACTGTACAAGTTTTAAATCTTACGATGTGCAACGTGCAAACGTCAAGGGAGGTAACTAAGAAAGAACTATTTAAAAATATTAGTTAAAACCTAGATATTTTAAACTATCTACTGAAAACTTTTTAAAACATTTGTGCAATAGTCATAATTAATTTTATCTCTCAACATTTACAACAGTATGCCTGTCCACATTCGCAATTTAGGAAAATACATAATTTTTCATGAAAATAATAAACATAAACTAAAAATTCGTGAAGCTATCTATATTAAAAATTGAAACCAACCCTTAATAAAATTAATTACGAGAGGATCCGAGTAAAAATTTGTATGTTTACGAATATTTGTTTCCCCCTACTGTATATGAAAGCTCAATCAAAAATAATAATAGTATAGACTAGCCACATTATTCAAAACGTTTTCTGAGGTAAAAAGGGCTCAATATTATTTAAAATGGATTATATTATAGAGAATGTATGTGTATGCAAACCTATATAATTACAGATGTTTGTCATTCGGAGATGAACCATGCTTCAAGGAAAAAGAGAGATTGTTGCATTGACATGATATTTAACTAACTGTGAGAGAATATGATGATCTAAAAACCACAACTGTGTTTATATTTCGGATGTTGAAACTATTTAATCCATTAGTACGTGGCGTTCAATTTCTTAGAGAGCGGGGTAACACCCAGTGAGGATCGAACTCACTACTCAATCATAACTGACTTAATAAGGAAAGCTTGCTAACCATTACACCTCGTGATTTTCCAAGCGTAGCTTAGATGTGGCACAAGGCCGAAAGTATGGAGTATCGAGCTGACAAGTCAGTCGTAATGGATCTAGTGAGACAAACCTCCTAACCATTATACCACGTCGAAGTGACCGAGAATTCATATTTATGATTGTTATTGCAATATTTTGTTAAAGTTGCTAAGCTCAAATATTTAACGATGCAATAGGGGGGAATTTCTACGGATATTTTATTGTCGTAGAACTTGCTATGAGCTTATTCAATCATTATCTTAAGAATTAGGAACCATCAGAGAATTTCAAATGGGAAAACCATGAATATTTCACGTGTTAAATGGAGTAAAGAATTTATGATAAAAAATACGAGAGAAAGAAGAAATAAAAATAAAACACGAAAAGAAAATATAAAGAAATAACTAATGATGAAAACAATAAAATAAAGTGACTTTAAGAGCAATCAAGCTAGAAAGAAGGAAAGAAAGAAAAGAGAAAACGAAAGAAAAGTATCATATAATAGTTCCTTAGCTCGCATGACCGTTACGCCCTGCCAATACTACATAAATAATGGACAATCTGTTTTGATCACGTGGAAAGAAAAGAGATAGATCAGAGACGCTATTTGGTTTCAGTAAAAACAAGAAAGAATGGTAGAAGTGTTTAACATCTCTTGTTAATACTTCATAAATAATGGACTATTCCATTTTGATCGCGTGAGATGACAAAAGACATAGCAAATACATTACTTAATTTCAGTGAGAAAATGAAAGAAAATAGGGAAGCTGAAAAAGTTATCAATTTCAAATCTTTTCATTTGTACCCACTTCTTAAAATAACGACAAACATTCATATTTATGATTGTTATTGCAATATTTTTTTAAATACATTTATTTATTACAATTACATTTGTTTAACACTGTTTAATCTCGTGAGTGCTCTAAATGTCCTCCTTCGACTTTGCAGCATTCCTCGAACCTCTCCAGAATAGAGTGGCACACAGTACGACACAAAACCCGATCCACATCAATGTCAGTAAATGCTTCCAAGATGAACTCTTTTAATTCGTCTACTGTGTGGGGATTTTCCCGTAACCCTTATTCTTTACTACGCACCCCCAAAAGAAGTCCATTAGTGCTAAGTCAGGTGAACATGGTAGCCATTCAATGCTGCTACGTCGTCTGATGCAACGTCGTGGAAAGTTTTGGTCAAGATAGTCCCTTACTGCCAAAGCATAATGAGAAAGTGCCCCATCTTTTTGAGAAAAAAAACAACAAAAAAAACAGTTCGGCGAAGTTTGCTCTGCTTCTGAATTATAGCACTACTACGTAAAAAAAAAAAAAAGTCACGTTAGTATATAAATAATTAAACAGCTGTATACCTACTTTCGGCCCGCACTGTATAGATACTGATTGAGGATAAATTGAGAAGGAAAATTCGAGAAACAATAGGATACAAAATTGGTTAGCCGAACCGAAGAAGTGATGAAAGGCCGCCAATCAAATAAAAATGCTGAAATTGTAGCAAAGAACGAAATAGAAAGAGGCAGATAGGGGAGACTGGAATTGTCAATGTGAGAAACGGAAGTAATGCTATATTTTTTTGAAAAGTTAGTAGAAAGCACAGAGCAGTTCTAATAGAGAAGCCAGACGAGAAAAGTGTATGTGCATGTTTTTGTGTGCGGGTGGGTGTATATGTGTGGTTGAGAGAGAGAGAGAGATAAAGACACAGACTGAGAGAAACTGGGAGAGAGAATAGCTGAGGTGAGGTAGCGATAAAAGCTAGATTGTACAGACTCAATACGCACCAAGTTGATTGCTGTCAAAGAGAAGCAAAGGTGGAGAGAGATATATATATATATATAGAGAGAGAGATAGAGAGAAAGTGAGAGAGAAACAGACTGAAAGAAACTGTGAGAGAGAATGGATGAGGAGAGGTAGCGATAAAAGCTACATTGTACAGACTCAATGCGCACCAAGTTGATTGCTGTCAAAGAGAAGCAAAGGTGGAAAGAGGGAGCGCGATCGAGAAAGGAAGAGAGAGAGAGAGAAAAAGAGAGAAAGAGAAAAAGAGAGAAAGAGCGAGAGTGATGTCAGAAAGGGTTAATTTGATAAAAGAAAATATAAAACGAAATCGAAGATTGTCCATCGGAAAAGACGTGAATATCAAGATGTTGGACAGAAAGTTGTATTTAAATCGAGAAAAGAAACAAAGCAACGCAAATTGATAATGTGGAAAATAAAATAAAGAACACTTTTGACGTAAATAAATTGAAGAGATCTTTTCCATTCTCTGGTTAACATTTTTTTAAAAACTTTTCTGTTTTTATTTATTTTCCATTCTCGACATTTAAAATTGGACAAGACGTTCCCCCAAAATCAAACGTAATTAATTTAAATCAAATTGATTGATTAATTAAACCTCCCATCCTTTTCTTTCTTCCCTTAAAAAAGGAAAGCAAAACAATCGAAAGCAAACACATTTTTCACGAATAAACATCAAATAACCAAGAAAAACAAAAAATAAAACTGCTCACTGCCTAATAATGATTCTTTCTGCCCGCCAAGTAAATATAAGAACAATTTGATAAAATAAAAATAGACGATTGAATAAAGTGCATATTTCATCACTCAATCGAATATGTCTTTCTTGTTTTCCTCCATGGCATCGATAAGTGATTATTCTTCCACTCCGCGTGTCAATAATTAATTTCTTCGTGGACAGAAGATGCTGGAAACACGAAAGAAAGCGATTACAACGTCATCTACCGGCCACTGGTAAAAGAATCTCGTTATCGAGTTCACAAGGGTCGTTCAACAGACAAGAACATTTTCTTTAAAGAAGTCTATTTAAAACACATCAAAATACAACCATTTCTATGGTAATAAAATTCTTCGCATTTGTCAGTGCTAAACGCATTCTTCTCAAGCACACCACCCCACTATCACAACCTACCTACTTTGTTATTTATGGAACTATTAATGTTTCTTGCCTACCTGTATGTACCAAGGTTCTGCCCTCCTCTAAACACAATCTCGGTTTTCATCTAAACACAATTTCTTCTCTCTTATAAATATAAATTTTGCTCACCACTGAACACAATGTTTGCTCTCCTCTAAACACAATCTCTGCTTTCCGTTAAACCGTTACTTTCCACCTTTTCATGAAGATACGTTTTGCATTATTTCACCCCCAGCATTATTGTACGACCTTGTTAAACATTTTCGCGGTTAGCACAAAGAACTGTACCAAATAATAGAATCCACATCACTTGATGACTACCAACAGCAGC
This sequence comes from Acanthosepion esculentum, assembly GCA_964036315.1. NCBI lineage: Eukaryota > Metazoa > Mollusca > Cephalopoda > Sepiida > Sepiidae > Acanthosepion > Acanthosepion esculentum. The sequence continues at coordinate 64,130,707 of OZ038480.1, read as the reverse complement.
AACAACTAAAGTGGATGTCGCATGTAACTAGAAGAGAAAATAACAGGAGATAACTGATAACTGACATCCATTAGACATGGCACGTGGAACTCGAACAGTTTACCTCAGCGAGTGAAATAAAGGGTTCAGTTCGACATTTCAATGACCTGAAGAAGGCCGGAGCGTACAACCGCCGAAACGTTGTGATAAATATGGCAACAAAGATTAGGACAATAGTTCGAATAATGTAAATAGTGTATATATATATATATATATATATATATATATATATATATATATATATATAGAGAGAGAGAGAGAGAGGGGGGGAGAGAGCATTCTGCGTAGTAATAAGCTTATTCAAAAAATATGATTATCATTGGGCTTCTGGCAACTTTGAATTATTTTGAACATTTAATTTCAGTGTTAGTATATATTTCCCACTCTCGATGGACGCATAGTAAAGAACTGTATTAGCAGAATCCAGATCAGCTAACGACTACCAACAGCGGCAACAACTAAATTGGATAGCACATGTAACTAGAATAATAATGGTACAATGAAGACGTTAATATTCCACACCACTTCAAATAAAAGTTTAGGAAGGAAACCTTCATCAATACTGGAAAGATCGATAACAGCTACGGGATTTGAGAAACTTATTTTCCTGAAAAATTGTTTTAAGAGAAAGATTTTATAAATTACAAGCGACCGTAGCACTGGTTTCTCGGCCAATGAATGCCGAATATTTCCTTATAAGGAAACGGCTAAAATTATCATTACCATTCTCGGTCTTAATTTTTGTTTCTCCCGCCTCATTTAGTATTTCTATTTTATTTCTCTCTTCTCACTTTGAGCGAGTAAAGCTCATGTTAACAATCTACACCACTAGAAGGTTCGGAAGTAAACGCCCATCAGTATTGGAAAGAGCGATAAAGGCTACTGGACATAAGAAACATGTTTTCCTAAAAAAATGTTTTAAGAGAAATATTTTATAAATTTCAACCGAAAACAGTAATGGCTACTCGGTCACTGAATGCCAAATGTTTCTTTATGAGGAAAAGGCTAATATTGCCATTGCCCTTACGTAATATTACGATATGTTTTCCCCTTTTAGATCATATCTTTCTTACAACTGATAGCAATCTTTACATAACTGAAATTAAAAAACTGAATATTAATAACTAATATGTATTCATCTCCAACATCATGAAAAATCTTCGATTTACAGGTTAAAATCTGCCATTACGAAATAATTAATTGTAAATATTTCTCACAAATTTGATATTAAATGCTAAAATTTACATTGTGTATTTTTTCATATAAATATAAATCCTTTTTTTTTCATTGATTTCACTCCAGCGAAGGCGATAATGCCACTAAGACGCAAGAGGTTATTGGAAATGAAAGAGAATGAGACGAATCTAGTTAGGACAATAAAAGAACAGTTTTCAGAAAGATATAAGCTGACGATTGTTGGATTTCAATTTTTGAGGAACGTAGGTGATAGGGAAGCTAGAAAGCGGAAGAGAGTTCCACAGGCAAGATGTGCGAGAGAAGAAACTATTAGAATAGAAGTTGCGTTGTAAATGAGCTGAACAGTAAAACACGATCCGCAATAAGTAGTAATCGGTTAAAGTAAGATTTATGGAATTTCTTCGAATTTGAAGCCCCCAGTCTCTTTAAAAGCGGGTTTTGCTGTATGGGGCCGTTCATTATCCTAATAGAAAACCACACCTTTATGGTTAATCAAATTATACCTCATTTCCTTCAAAGTGATATTCAAACGTTGTAACTTCTGATGTTTTAATATTATCTGGGATCAAATAAAAGTGGGCTACATTAACGAAAGACACACTCTCATGAAAAGCTTTTCCTTCAATAGGAGACCTTTTTCGGCTGTCTGTTAGTCACATCTAGTAGGCGAATATTTACGAAATATCCAATTTTTAAAAAATCATTACTATCACTAATTTGTTGAAAATAGCGAGATAGGCACGAAATTGCAGATGCATACATGTACCTTTTGGTTGATCACTGGAAAAAGAATAAATAGGTAGTCTATTTTCTAAGCGTAGGCACCATTCCAAGATATTGCAGATGACAGTGAATCTTTGAATTCTGCATTTAAACCTATTCTTCTGCTGCAACAGTAAGATTTCTATATACAAGGATGAATTATCCCCAATCCCTTCGTATTCGATTTTTAAGAAGTAAATTCCACTCTGACAGCTTCTCACAAGAACTACTGCTTTGTAGATAAGACTCATAGAAAGATGTTTTCCCAATCACTACAATCTTTAAGTCTAAGCTTAACCGTTGTCCTTTCGGCATAACCTCATGAATTGTACTTACCTTTTCTTACATCCATACACAAGTAACATTCTAGCTTAAGTGGCTCTTGGGCTTTGCATTGAGTGAACATTTGTGTAAAGTATCTTTCTTTTAAAACAATTTTTCAGAAAAATATGTTTCTCAAGTTGTTATCGCTCTCTCCAGTGTTGGTTGGGGTTTCCTTCCTACTCTTTTGTTTGAAGTAATGTGGAATATCAACATCATTATTCTCTCTACAAGTTACATTTTAGTTGTTAGAGTTACAATGAATAGGAAGTTGTGGAAAGCCCTGATCATTCTGAATGGACACGGTATATATAAGGAGCAGACTTTGAAAATCATTAAGTGATGCCGTTTCTTTTATTTGCTACAGATCTTTTTTTAATTCTGTAGCGACAATCCATCCGGTTTGATGAAGAATTGTTCTCGCTGACCTGCAAGTTTCTGTTCTTCAAAGGCTTTTTAACCATTGATTTGAGAAAGCTGCTGTATGCAACTGACATTTTGTTTTTTTTTAATTCACAATTTTTATTTACCCTCCACAAGGCCCGAGGGCCACTCGAGGTAGGTTACTTTAAGACCCCATTTATGCATAAAGAAGTGGAAGATAACGGTTAACCTTAGCTTTGAACAAGTTAGGATTGTAGTGATCGGGGAAACATCCTGTTGGGAGTCGGTTCCACTGGGGGTGGTTCGCAGGAAGAAGCTGCTTGGGTGGAACTTACTTATCACCGATGGAATACGGATGGAATGTGGATAGTTTGTAAGTGGCATGGCGTGTTCTTACCGCGAAGGTTTGATTTGTTGGAACCAGGTAATGTAGTAATCCGAGCACTTTCCACGGAAGTCGCGGTAGAGCAGCGAGAGGCTTACTACATCCCGCCTGTGTGAAAGAGGTTGGAGGGTGGAGAATAATTTGTCACCCTCAGAGTCTCGGAGACGCTTTTGGACTGTATAAAGTTCAGATATTTCTGAACTAGCTATCAAAAAACTGTAGCTTGTTGTCAGACTAAGTGAATTTCGTTTCCTTTTGTAAACATTTATACTTGAATAGCGTTGCGATACAGTGGAACTTCACTTTACGAATTTAATTCGTTCCATAAGGCTGTTCGTAACCCGAAATATTTTTCCAACAGGAATCAATGGAGAGCAAAAAAGTCACAGTACAATAAAATTGGAAAACAAAAGCACACGACAATAGACGAATGTATACAACACGGCGGTTGACTCAGAAATTATTCTATTTGGTTTAACGGGGTTCGGTAATGTTGTTCGAGAACCGAAATTTTGTTCGAGAACCGAGGTATTTTCATCTTGCATTTTCTGTTCGAAAACCGATTTGTTCGACATGTGAGACGTTCGAGAACCGAGGTTACACTGTAGGATCAATACTACATGGTGACTGAGTTTCACGCCTCAAGCGATTTTCCAACCATAGTTGTATATCTTATGTCTACAACTTCTTATCTCCGATACTCAGCATTCTTCCTCAATAAATATAACACATATTAAACAATAGTTACATATGTTTTTTATCACTTTAAGCGTTATTTGGATACCGATGTTTAAGTAGGCGTTCCGCTTATATATATATATGTGTGTGTGTGTGTGTGTGTGTGTGTGTGTGTGTGTGTGTGTATAATGAGGCACAGATAGCGACTTGAATTGAGTTTCGAATTCCAGTTACATTTACTTACGTTCAAATACCCTTGGGAAAAGATAACGTTGAATGAAGATCGAGAAGGCCAACTCTGAATTCAGGACCTGAGTGGTATCATCCAAAAAGTAGCACAAGCCTTCACCGCTATAATAGAATCAAATATCAAATTGACTTGTATGCTCATGCGTCAAAGACGACGCAAAGTCCAGTATATATATATATATATATATATATATATATATATATATATATATAGCGCGCGCGCGCGCGAGAGAGAGAGAGAGAGAGAGAGAGAGAGATAATTTACATACTTGTACATATTTAGAAAAGGAAAATTCCAAAGATGACGTCACAAAACATGGCTTATTGAAATAAAATTCAGATTCAAAATATAAGACCAAAAACTATGAAAATACATCAATGAAATCAAAAGCTTATACCTATTTATAACAGCTTTACTTCCTGATGATGGGCAAGGTGGTTGAAAATGCTTGGAAAATAATATCAAGATATACATCTATAATACTGAAGCATCAGTAAAACACATGTAAGAAAGCAAAAATAGTTACATAAAAAAAAGTGGTCTTCAATCGAATACGCAAAAAATAGAAAATGTATATGTGTATGTATCTATGTATATATGTGTGTGTGCTCGTCTTGTTTGTCTAATTATAAAAAAGAAATGAGGTTTAGAATGTGGATAAAAATAAAGATAAATATCAAAATAATATAAGTTAAGAGCGAACAAAAAATGAAAAAAGAAAATGGTCTTTTTCCCGCCTCTCGTGTTTCTTTATTTTCATCATCTTAAGCCAATGTACAAAGTGGATGCAGAAAGAAATGAAGGAAGTGGGAAAAGAAATGAAAAAGAAAAACAGCGTGAGTGAGTATCAGAAAAGAAAGAAAGCGAGAAAAATGAACGAGAAAGGAAGCGAAAGAAGCAAAGAAACAGCGGGGGAAAAAGGCAGGAAAATGGAAGAGAAAGGGGGAGAAAGAAAGAATAGATGTGAATCCAGTGGGTGCACGTAATTCACCTAAGCCGATGATTACTTGGGTAACAAGAGTGAGCCACTTGCGATGAAAGGCATGGAAAATGAAGACAAAGAACAACAAAACAACATACTCTTACGACAAGCGTCTTAGTAAAAGTAGGCTAAGATAGATCATCTGTTGGGTAAGCCTTAATCAGTAAAGTACTGAACTCTTTCTTTGTGCGGATGATTAACAAGTCTGACCGGTTTGCGCTACGTAAGTTGTTTTAATCCGCATTTTATGCTCAGAGGCGTTTCGTGCATTTTCCCTTCATTTTTTCTTCTTTTTTTAAAAATATTAAATCGCTATTCAGTAAGTGCACAATGTGATGAGACAATTCATATGAATACACGCCTAAGTGCATGTTTGTGTGTGTTTATGTATAAGGGTGTGAGTGTGTGAGTGTGCGTCCATGTATGAACTTGATTGGAAAGTGAACTATCAAGAATCTGTTACTTTGTTTCTGCTTGACTCACAATCTATCTATCTATCTATCTATCTATCTATCTATCTATCTCATTCTGTTCATATGTGTCTATAGCAATCTGTTAATATCGATATCATTCTGGGGAACCTCGACGTGGGGTAATGGTTTGAAAGCTTGTTCCGCTAGAACAATTACAACTGAGTAGTGTGTTCGATCCTCACTTGGTGCCTCATACTTTCGGCCTTGTGCCACATCTTAGCTATGCTTAACAAATCGCCGTATCTATTTCAATCTGTTCACATATATCTAAACGTAATAGAGTATTTTATCCTTTATAGCATTTTCCCATAGCGACAGAGTTTACATGTTGACAGGAACAGTGAATATTCACTAATCTCTCCTGCAACTTTTTTAGTGAATGCTGCCATAATCTTTGCCTTCACTTCACCTTTGATGTTACAAAGAGTTTTGTTGGTCTCTCGCTCAACTGCGTCGCACACATAATAATTAAGTGTGTTTCAGTCTAGGGAGTTAGGTGGCCAGATGTAAGGGGTCATGTGGTCTTGAACTAGGCAGCACTACCCCCTCAAGGCACTTGATGTAGGCCTCCGTGTTGAGTCTGAGGCCCACCGAGAAGATGAATGGAGGCATAACGTTGCAATCACTAGTGACCACTTCAAACACCTTCGTAATTACCATTAGACTCTTTAACTCTTCCCGAATGCTCTGCCCTGTCCTCAGATTGGCACCTAAACATTCTGAAATGTTCGTATTGGATCTTTCGGCGAGAATGCCAAGCAGTACAGTATACCGTTTCCAAATTTCTGGAGGAGTGAATTGCGTCATGGTGTTCTTTTTCTTACAGTCGGTGCCCAACTAAACTTGTGCAGTTGAAAAAAATCAAAAACAAACAACGCACATGAGCAAAATTAAAAATATACAATAGCAACAATTTACCCATCGCACTCTGTATATATATATATATATATATATATATATATATATATATATATATATATATATATATATATATATATATATATAGGTAAAATGAGAACTAATGGAGTATAATTCCACTATACGTAACATCTAATTTAAAAGAGGGCTCAATACAGAACTAAAAGATTTTATGTAAGAATTTGAAGGAGCATATAACTGGTTAGCATTATGTTAAATTACCTCCGTACCTCTTTCGCTTTTACTTCTTAGGAAAGTTGAACGTCAGACTTCTATACATCTTACGAATTAATGAAACCACTTGTATCTGTCAATAAGGAATTTGTCTAGGATTTATATGCAGACAACTTCGTGTCATGACTTATATAAAAAAGATTTTTTCAGTGAGTATGAATTTAACGTCGATCACATTCGATTGGTTAATCACGGTAAATCAAACAAGCCTATTTTTATTCTGCTTTTTTCTCTCGAAAAAAGTGGAAGTATTCTGCTTTTGAAATTAAATTAATCGTTCACTCGCCAGTAGTTTGACATCGCCTGAGGAGACAGATTTGTGGTGTTGAAACATGATTGTAATTGTGTAGCGATTTTTAACATGCTTTTGTTTTAATATCCTATAAGAAATTACACACACACACACACACACACACACACACACACACGAACACACACACACACACACACACACACACACACACACACACACATATATATATATATATGATAATATATATATAGTTTTAAAGTACGCTATGTTTATGCCCAATATCAGGGAACGCGCATATATAGATATAAAAGTGGACACTGAGGTCAACTGCAACAGTCTGTTTCAGGCTTAAAGGCAATATCTATGGCCTGAAAATAACGTTTATAGTAAGAAGAAATAATTTCGGGATAAAAAAATCCATTCTGAAGATTACTGCTGTTTACGCTTCGGATACGAAACTGAAGCTTGCAAATGTAGAATCATAGAAGTTCCAATGTGAGATATTCTTGAAATAGATCACACGAAGTTTGTTGATAGCAAACTGGCAGAGTCACGTTTTATCTACAAACGCGTTTTCCCTGATGAATAAAAGGGGCACGGATTCAATTCTTAGCGGAGGTACAACGTTTCTTTCGTAGAAATTCGTTTCATAGGCAGTCAGACACGTGTATTCACTAAAAATAACTTTTATATTAATAATAAATAGTGATGTAATATATTAAGAATATATATATATATACATATATATATACATATATATATATATATATATATATATATATATATATATATATATGAATATATATATTTAGATTATATACATTTATGAATATATATATTAATGAATATATATTTATGAATATATATTTATATATATATTTATTATATATATTATATATATTATATTATATATTATAAATTATATATATATTTATTATATATTATATATATTTATATATATATATATATTTATATTTATATATCTATATATTTATATATATATTAATATATACATATATTCATATATATATTTACAATATATATATATATATATATATATATATATATATATATATATATATATATATATATATATGAATGTATTATATTTAGGGAGCAGCAATCCCTCATTTAAACGTTCTATTTAATAGAACGGGCATCGAAATGGTCGTTTGTCCTCTTGGTGAATTTCTCCTGCTATCGGAGATATATGATATGAAATCTTGGAAAGTGACTTGCCGAAATTATGTTCACTGTTCCGATTATTGAATACTGTTTTAGGTATATACCGACTACTGAGGCACAGAGGTCTTCCGTAAATCCATAAGGAACGAGGAGTTATGGGCCTGACTACTGAATTGTTGGCAGGGAGCTTTGAATTTAGTTTTACTTCCAGATTGGCTGTTATACTAAAGCTAACAATTTCACCTGTATTCGGAAACATATATTGTCATCCTGTCATCAAACACACGTAAAGTCATTGTATCTTTTCATTCTAACTTTCTGTCTTTGTTTGTTTGTTTGTTTGTTTGTTTGTTTCTTAAATGTGCCCGTCAATGCCCTTTCTTTCCTGTTTTATAACGAAGTGTACCTTCTTTCTTTCTTTCTTTCTTTCTTTCTTTCTTATAACATATCAGTGTTCTTTTTTCTATCTATCTATCTATCTATCTATCTATCTATCTATCTATCTATCTATCTATCTATCTATCTATCTATCTATCTATCTATCTATCTATCTATCTATCTATCTATCTATCTATCTATCTACCATTATTCTCTTTCTTTCTTTCATTTTATTTCTTACAAAGCGTATCAGTGCTGTTTCTTTCTATATTTTATCTTTCTTTCCTTTTTACAAAGAGTTCGTCAATGGCCTTTCTTTCTTGCTGTCTTATAACTTATCAGTGCTCTTTCTTTCTTTCTTTCTTTCTTTCTTTCTTTCTTTCTTTGTCACTTATTTTGACTTCTTTTCCCTCTCTTAGATGATCGTTTTTGACCGAGCCACCACTTTATGACAATTCACTATCTCGGAACAACAAAACAGCAATGATGTCTGGACTAGAGAGAAACTCAGTGTACTCGCCAGGGTCGCTTGAGCGGTGGAATTTAGGACATCTTAGGAACATCCAAGTTATGAATATACCTAAATTATTTGATGGATAGGTTGGCTTTGTGCTTATATATATATATATATATATATATATATATATATATATGTTTGTATGTGTGTGTGAGAGAGAGCGAGAGAGCGAGAGAGACAGACAGACAGATAGATCAATAAGTCAGTAGACTGTTACTTATTAGGTGAGTTTTGACTTGAAAATAATATGCTAATTGATCTATGTGATTAATGGAGAAGGTTTACGTTAAGAACATTGTCAAGGAAGGAGATTAGAAACATATATATATATATATATATATATATATATATATATATATATATATATACGCGTTTAAAAAACGACATTATGTCACCATTTTTCTACAGATCCATTATTTATGAATCTAACTTATCTTATATACATACAAATCAATGAAGATATATACGAAATGCGCAAAAGAAAAACATTTCAAAACGTCCTGCTGCGTCTCACTAACTTTTACACACTTTAGAATCCAGAATGTTTCTCATACATATTTAAATGTTATCTGTTATCTCATTACACGTGACACGTATCTAACCAATAAGAAATAACCAAACACAACATATCATTAATCTGCGTCTCTTTGCTTTGTATCATTGATCTATATTGATCTCTGACGAAGCTTTGATGAAGTGAAACATGTTAGATTAAGATCTCCATCCTACTTGTTCTTTATCCTATCATATATATATATATATATATATATATATATAGTTGGATTGATGTGAATTTGTGACCCTGGGTTTCACGCTTTTTGCGATCGTCAAACTGTATATATATATATATATATATATATATATATATATATATATATATATATAAATACAAAAGTGAACATAGAAGTCAACACTTGTCAGGTGGGCTGACGATTGCATCTAGCATGAAACAGACTGTCGCCTCTAAGTGTTGACTTCTATGTTCACTTTTATATTTACACACGCTCTATCTCTGATATTGAGCACTATATCCCATAAATATAGCACACTTTAAGACTATATTTCTTTATATACATATACATATATATATATATATATATATATATATATATATATATGTGTGTGTGTGTGTGTGTGTGTGTGTGTGTGTGTGTGTGTATATACGAACATTAAATACGTAATATGAGCAAAATATCAGTAATATTACCGTCAGAGCACGTGCGGTCTCTAGACTTATCAAAGGCCTTGACCCTAAGAGAGCCACTGGTCCAGACAAAATTCCGGTGGTTGTCCTTAAGAACATCAATTAAGAATTATCTCCAATCCTGGCAAAGTTATTCAACCGCTGCTTGAAGGAGTAATCTTTCCCAAACCTGTAGAAAGTGTCAAGCGTATGCCCTGTTTTCAACGACGCGGGCGTGCAATGCGATCTTCCCCCTCTCAGTACAGATCCATCATTCTCCTCAGTATGATCAGCAAACTCTTTGAGGCCATAATCAATAAGAAAGTAATCGAGCACCTAGAAAAGAACAAACTCTTCAACGACAAGCAGTATGGGTTTCGCTCGGGCCGATCCACTGCCGACGTCCTACCAACCACCATTGACAGAATCACTGAGGCTATTTACGACAAACACATGTCGAGGACCATAGCACTAGATATCTCAGAGGCATTCGAAAAGGTGTGGCGCAAAGGCTTATTACACAAGTTCACCAGTTATAGAATCACCGAAAGGGTCTTCTCGATCATAAAATCCTACCTAACAGGTAGGTTGCTGAAGGTAGTTATCAGTGACCAGGTCTCTAGAGCCCTAGAGCTCAACGCAGGTGTCCCCTACATGTCACACCTCGGACCAACCCTCTTTTTGATCTACATAAATGATCTGCCTAAGAATATACTAATTCATAAACATCTTTGCCGATGATACGACTATATACGAGCGAACCTCTAAAACTCTCGATGGTCGGAGATTGGCGACTGAACTCTTTCGATCTTGCTCAAACTATCCAGTGGGGTAAAAACTGGCTGGACACAAACTACCACTAATCAGGATGAACGGAGGTCCTCTCAGGGAAGCACCGTGCATTGAAAGACTTTTAGGCCTCAAACTTACACCCGATCTCAAGTGGAACTCTTGCATACGATACATTGCTAAAGATGCAGGTAAAATGATCGGCTCCCTGTACCGCTACAGTAAGTACCTGAGCCCTCATGTTATCTTTATAAGAGCTAGATCAGGTCAAAAATTAAGTACCTGTTGTCCTATTTGGGCGGGGGCTTCCCAGACCTCACTCTCCAGCCTTGATAGAGTTCAAAAGCATCTCCAAGCCCTTGTGAGTGAAAAATTATATTCCACCTTTCAACCTCTCTCCAACGGGCGGGATATGGCTAGCCCCTCACTGCTCAACCGCTACTTCCGTAGAAAGTGTTCGGATAAACTACATTCCCTGGATGGGACGAGGTAAACCTTCACAACAAGAACACACCATGCCACTAACATAGTAGCAAACCACCCACATCCCCCCCGTATTTCATCGGTGAGAAGTTCCACTGGAACAGATTCTTCCCGCGAACCACATACTAGTGAAACCGACTCGCAACAGAATGTTTTGTCGATTACTACAGTCTTAATAAGTTCAAGGCGAGAATTAACCGTTTCCTTCTATTCCGATAGACACAAATGGCCTCTAAACGTAACCCTCTACCTCGAGTGGTTCCTGGGCCTGTAAATGGAGAAACTCGCGGTAAAATAAGTGCTTCAAGATACTGTTGTTTATTTTGTATAATAATGACATCTACAGTCTTTCCTGCCGTTGGATAATATCGACAGTTTATCCATTACTTCGAGCATATTAATAATACTCAACATACTTGAAAATTGGAAAAACATAATACAATTTAAACAGATCTATCTATCTATCTATCTATCTATCTATCTATCTATCTATCAGGGGTAAACAATCTTCGTTATTATACAATATATATATATATATGTGTGTGTGTGTGTGTGTGTGTGTGTAAGGCGTAAGTAATCTTCGTTATTATATATAATAACGACGATTGCTTACGTCTAACACGAAACATATATTTACATATATATATGCATATGTGTACACATGCACAAAGATATATATAAATGTACACACACACACACACATATATATATACACACACACACACATATATCTATATATATATAAATATATGTGTGTGTGTGTGTGCGTGTGTGTATAGTGACAAAGACTGTTTATGCCTAACAAAACCCGTCGACAAGTAAATTACTGGAAGATAACGCATTTAAGGCGAGCCGATTTTGTACATAGAGTGCTGAATATAATAAACAAAAGTAAAGCATTCCTTGTGAACAGATAACGAAAATGTTCAACAACTTATCTTCCGCTTCAAAATTTCTCAGATATCAAATAAATTATTTTACTCCTGACGTGCCAAACTCTGTCTGTGAAAGTGTCGATATATATATATATATATATATATATATATGTGTGTGTATTTATATATATATATGTGTGTATATATATATGTATATATATATATATGTATATATATATATATGTATATATATATTTTTGTCATCCACAGACAGACTGTTTCGCTGTTTCGCAGCTCATCAGTGTGGCTAGACGTCCGGTTGCCTCCAGCTACGATCGAAACCCGACTGATTTTTCGTCAGTCGGAATCTCTACCCGTTAAGCCATCAGCGTGCGGTGCGGGATGGAGGTGAATTTTAGCGTGTGTGTGTGTGTATATATATATATATATATATATATATATATATATATATATATATATATATATATATATATATATATATATATATATATATATATATATATATATATATATATATATATATATATATATGTATGTACGAATATTTATATATTGTTTGACATGCATGATTGCATGTGAATTAATACGTACAAAGAAACTATCTATGTCTATGCATCTATATAAAACAGAAATTCAACATTATACATAGGATATATACATAGATATATACATAGGATATATGTGTACATATACTACAGAGAATCGTTTGCCAGGATATTTCGAAGTACATTCACACACATACAGACACAAGTGTATGTGTGTGTGTATGTGCGCGCTTGAGTTAGCGTGTGATTGCGTAATTTGATCTTTTCCCACACAAAACTTCTCATGAGTTTAAAATCTAATTCTTATAATAGACACTGTTTTTAGGCTTACAGTTAACTAGCATGAAGTGTACCTGACTCATGGCTGAGGCTTTCGTTACAAGAAACAAATCTTTATCTATTTCATTGATTTTTAACACCTTATATATATATATATATATATATATATATATATATATATATATATATATATATATATGTGTATACATTTGTGTCTATATATATATATATATAGGTATATACATACATAGCTATGTATGTATATATAGAAACATTGTCATTAAGATAAAAGCATTTATTGTTTCTTCTTCTTTAAATGCAATTGTCCTTGTTCCTCTAAAAGTACCACTTCTTGAAAGTTGATGCCGCAAGGTAGATTTTAAAATGTCACTCAAGTGTCTGCAATGCTTCACGTTTTCTGTGTATATTTATTCATAGCGTTAGCTGAAGTAAACTGATGCAAGAAGGGGCGGAGATTCTTTTGGTTCGAAACAAAAAGGAGGCCAGAAAGCGAAAGTGTGACGTAAATCACAAACGATTATTACGTATATAGCAACGACCATGACGTCATCATGACGTAATTTAGTTGGTACTATATTCGATTCTTTAACAAATCACCAGGGTGTCAAATAAAGTTTATTCAGCACATTTTAAACATTTTTACAAGCATTTATATACAGCGCCCCACATTAAACCGACCTTGGAGCTGCTTGTTTTTTTTTTTAGCTGAAATCTGTTTGTAATTACCTCTGTCCATTAAGCATAAAGCATTAATTCACTAGAATACAATTTCATTGATATGGGCCGGGTGGTTGTAAAGCTTTTCGTTTCGGGTTCGCATTTTACCATAGTCAATTTGACAAGGAGACGACTTTTTGATAATATCGATTGGGGAGACGATCCCAGTATTTGGCAAAGTTGAGAAGTGAGTGAAAACTATAAACGCGGGTTGACCCAAACCTTGTGAGTGAAACTGAGTGGACAAAACTGTGCGTAAGACATCGATGGTTGTGCTGACACGGAGCCACAAATCTTCAACAAATGGGCAGACAGAAGCTCTTTAGCCTTGGTTAGCAGTCTATTTAGAATATGGTGTGTGGCCATTTGCGGAAAAGCAACAACGACTGAAATTTAACTAAAAAGAATGTGTGTTCGCAGACTGCCGAAGACGGAAATAAAGCAACATGCTTTCACAATCATCACTACCACCATTACCACCGCCACCATAACCGCCATCGTCATCATCATCATTCTCAGTTGTATGACCAAGTATGGTCTTAAGGTCGCTGCGCAGCTGATCTCCCCACCTGTCTCTTATCTATAAAAGGGTTGAAAGCCGGAGAAGTATTTATTCATATGTAGCGTGTCTTCGGCGAGTAGACCTGGCGGGGCCTATCACTCTCCAGGTCAAACCACTTAACCGCTCGCCTTGGTCATGGATACTATTGAGAGAATTTTCCAACCTGGCCGTTGACTTCAGTCTAGGAAGCCCTCCGCCCACCTATGTTGTGTTCTCGCCACACCGGCTGCATGTATATCTATGGATCCGAGTCCATCCGATTGTATTAGGGCCATTGACATTACAAGAAGATTCATCCACCCTTTCATAGGTTTACTTTTAATCCTGCTGGGTGTTTAGCCACACTTCCTGGTGAGGGAACCGGTTTAGTCGCTGTTGACCCGACCATGTGATTGTAGTAAATGACAGTAGTAATAGGTTAAAATGTAACAGTAGCTTTCCTAGGATGACCTGGTGTAAAGCTTCGCAATAAATTAGTCTCAATTTTGATAATTCTATAATAGTTTCACTGGGATTATGTCTGACAGGATCCCTATTTCTGTTAATGAGAGAGATAGTATGTTACTTCTACTGCCTGTGTAGTTATGATCATATGGATTGACCGGAAGCAGGCTCATCCATGCGTTTTCTCTGTCAGCCATTGCGTCTGCCAGTAAGGAGACATTTTGTCAGGAGATTTGGTGAAAGGAGAGAGCTCAAGAAGAAGCAGGATCGTGCGTTTCCAAAGTGCACGAGTCCATAGTGAATTCGAACTACCTCAACCAAAATTTGAACGTAATATTCTGAGTCGATCTTTCGTTCATATAAATGTTACCTATACCAGCCGACAATTCTAATTCGGACGGACCAATAATGAAAAAGTTGATTATAGATGAAAAGAAGATCAGATTTAGATTCAGATTTCGACCGGTGATGATCGCTAATTTACCGGCTAATACACGTCAACGTTCTGATGGTTGATTCATTTGTTTGTATAACGGCGTATCAACTTCTTATGGGTCATTTAATGCCGAAATTTAATTTTCTGAAGAGCTTTGATGTAATAAAAATATTTCACAGTTGAATACATGGTAGATAATACTCAGCTTTTGTGCATATACATGTTTTTGTGGACAGAATTACTAAAGGCGGAGAAACGTGCGATTTATGTTGTAGTTTCTAAATATTTTGTGCGTAATTTTATGCTTTCAACTTGTTATATACCGTACCTATTCACACTAATGGGTATGTGACCAACCCTCATAAATACGTTGGACACTATTGTAAGTGGGGGTAATATGCTGTCTAAGTAGTTCACCACTAGCAGTGGTTTACCTACTTCACGCCGCTAGATTACCATTTCATTTCCAACCTCCGTTTTGGTTATTCCTCATTCAGTAACCTTTTCTAGGTTTCAACACAACTACAGATATTTGGTACATAATGTTAACCTTTCAGATATATATTTGCTCGATCATAAAATGTTTTGTTGGTAATTGTACTATAAAATGTACTTTTATATGTTTTTTTCTGTTGCACTGATTGTCATTTTTCTATAAAAATGTATTGTTGATCAATTTATGATAAAAATGTACTGTTAATTTTTGTTTGACAGTTCACTATTTGCCAATAGCTGGGACACTAATAGATACTATTACCCTGAGTTCGGATGGACCTTGGAACAACAGCAATTAAGAGGTGCTTCACGCTTCTCAAAACATCCACTCTTCCGATCAGAGGTCTTGCTACCGGATGTAATTTATCGTCATACCCAGGACGACATTCTAATGGATGCAGAAAAAAATAGCTTTGTTTATATTTTGAGCTGTGTTGTAGTTTTAAAACACTGATTTTTAATTCTAATGTCACTGTTTGATTACGTTTGAATATTGGTCAAAAAATTGGGAAGGAAGTTGGTCCGAAGATTTTCGACCATCTATGACGATTTGTACGAGACATTAAAGAGATATGTTTTGTTTATTCAATTTTTATTTTGTTTACTGGGCTTTTAAGGTAATATTAAGTCAGATCAGTGCCCGTTATTTTTGTTATATGCTCTATTAACTACAATCTACAGATTTTTAACCTGAAGTCAAATTAGAACATGAACCGACAGAGAGATTGTGTAAATAAATAAATAGATTAGGAATGTCGAAGAATATGAGTAATAGTAAAATATGTACAAATAAAAATATAGATAAAGTAGACATACAGATAAAGTGAAGTGTAGATAGATATGGACAGAGATAAATATGAACAAACTGAAAGATAGATAGATAGATAGATAGATAGATATGAATAGACTAATATAGATATGAATATAGATAGGTAGATCGACAGATATGAATAAACTGAGACAGAGAGAGTGACTAAGATTTATTCAGATACATGGGTAGACAGATGTTGTGGAGTTATTTCCACAATAGAACTTGTAGTCGGACTAAATGCGTCCTAAATGGGGTAAACGTACAGAAACGTTAGGAACTTGTAATAAAGTGTTACGCAGTGATCGAGTTGTGGTCGCTGATGGCTTCTCTTCCCTCGACTACCTACTGACTCCTACTTATAATAGGTGGGAGAGTCTATTCTCTAGACCAGGTGTCTTTCACTATAACAACAGATAAACTGAATTTCGAATAGATAAATATAACTAGATTGCAATAAATATCAACAAACTAAAATGTCAAGATAGATATGAAGAGATTGAGATAGATTAATGCATTTAGAAATCTTGCTAGCTAGTTAGAAACTGCTGCTTGTGTTGGAAATAAATGGAAGCTTAAAGTTCATGATGGGATTAAGATATTCCAAGAACATTCAATGGTTTGGGTAAATGTCAAACTTGCAGCTAGGAAAGGGGAAATCATTCATACAACCATCCATCATTTTGCTTGCATGGAATGTAGTAGAGTCTGTATATCCAATGCAGGCTCCGTTAGCACCAAGAAGTCATATTGGTAGAGCTTTGACAAAGTACTACAATGCGAATAACCTAACATGTTGCGTGTGTCAGAAACTCTGTAGAAAACCGATCCAGTATCACCTGTCACCCGAAAACTGACGAGCATAGCTGAACAGACATTACAAAACAAGCCAGGATCTGTACAGAACAACTTAACCTTGCACATGTGCAATAATCTTTGCAAATCACTTGCTAGCTTCAAGAGCTCTTGTTTTCACGAGAACTAAAAACATCATCCTAACTTGTCAACGTTAGTCATACACGTTTAACGAATCAACAGTCAACATGTATGTATGTATGTATGTATGTATGTATGTATGTATGTATGTATGTATGTATGTATGTATGTATGTATGTATGTATGTATGTAGCTTACGGTCAAATCACGCTGAAATCACCGGTTCTCGTTCGATCACCGAAGTTAAGCATCGTAGAGCCAGGTCAGTACTTAGATGGGAGACCGCTTGGGAACACCTGGTACTGTAAGCAGTGTGGCTGTGTGGCTGAGTGGTCTAAGGCGTTGCTTTAGAATCACGAGGCACCGAGTTCGAATACTGGCTGGAATTAATTTCAGCAGCTATCGGACTCCAAGCACAGGGCACCTTTGGCAAGTGTCTGTTCCATAGCCACGGGTCCACCAAAACCATGTGAGGGAATTTGGGAGAGGAAACTGTGTGGAAGACCTCGTTGGCCAAAGCTAGCACGATATCACAAAACACCGTGATTGCGAGTTGAGGTGGCTAGCCTTGTTCATTTATGATCACGCTGGGTTCGCACCAACGCTCTAAAACTGTTAATTGGCTCTGCACACGCCAATAACAGTATAAACTGCAGGTGGGCTCTGTGGGCATTTCCCAGTTGGGAAATTGCAAAAAATGCCTGTGCAAATGTTGCAATATGCGCTAGCTAGCTGTGCATTGCAATGGGTGTCCTCGATATCGAGTGGCCAATTATTATGTATGTTTATTTGATTTTTTAACGCCGTATCAACTTCTTATGGGTCATTTAATACCGATATTTAATTTTCTTGAGAGTTTTGAATTATTGTTATATTCCGTGCTAATAGGAATATGTACTTGAAAAACACAGTGGATAAAAAAAAGTAATGGTTTATAAAACCAGTACAATAAGAATAAAGGTAAAAGTTATGCACAAGGTCATCGCAAGTCAATCTAGTAGTGAGTGCTACTATTGGAAGGTCGGTAGTTCTCGCGTAAGTCTGAGTCGTCCACAAC
The DNA here is from genome assembly GCA_964036315.1 of Acanthosepion esculentum. NCBI lineage: Eukaryota > Metazoa > Mollusca > Cephalopoda > Sepiida > Sepiidae > Acanthosepion > Acanthosepion esculentum. The sequence continues at coordinate 64,112,100 of OZ038480.1, read as the reverse complement.
AGATACCAGCTAGACAATATTTACCAGCCTCCCCACGAGGCTCGGCCAAAAATTCCCCGTAACCCTGCATAAACGGGTTCGGGTCTGTCTCCCACCGGACGAGACTCTACCATTCGGCATAGCTTCGTCCGGGTTCCTCTCTGCTCGACAACAGCTAAGATATGAGTAACAGATCTCAGCTAGAATGTGTATTCCGTTGACTTACAGATACTTATAGATAGTTACTACCTATAGTGTAGTCACTCATGGGGGGCAGGTTATTCCATTACATCAAGTATTAAAAATGATGATATATATTATTCTGCTTTCACAATTGAATGCGTGGTAGATGAAACTCAGCTTTTGTGCATATACATGTTTGTGTGCATATAAATAAGATGGTGATATGTGTATTTTATGTTCTAGTTTTGTTGAAGTTATATTTAAGAATACAGTTTGATTTCTTTAAAAACTTGTAGAATATTATATGGATTAATGTCGTGAAAGAGTTCTTTTATGTTGGTCGTTTGGATGATTTTGTTTAGCGTCATATCATCGTCTATGCCGAACAATATAAATTGTCTATTTAACGCCAAAAGTTAAATATTTTGAATGTTCAATTAAATATTTTGAACACAATGTTCAATTACATTTTGAACGAAATTGCATGCCTTCAACTATTGATAAAACGTGTTGTTGGTAATTCTACTCCAATTTCCCGATCAAAGACTTCTCTACCGGATGTAGTTTATCGTCATATCTAGCGCTGATATATATATATATATATATATATATATATATATATATATATATATATATATATATATATATATATATATATATATATATGCTGGTATGTATGAAAGCCCCTCTCAAGGTGGGTATAAAATTGTATGAGTTTATTATCGCTTGATCGTTGACATAACTGATATGGAATGATTTGCTCAAGTTCTCTTCTAAGACAACAATCGTGGCATGATACCTAATGAGGGAACAGTACAAAAACATAAACAGACTCTCATTATGTCCTAATATGTTAAGAATTTTATTTAAAAAAAAATCTTGTGCTGAATTATATCTTTGTTGAAGTCGGTTTCCCTGTTGCAGTAAATAATGGCGGATATTTGCGTTATCATGTCGAATGTACCGAAGTATCGAAGTTGTTAGAATACCGAATACAACACTCCTTTGTATATATATATTGTGGGGACCTACCTACAAATGGACTCTTCCACACCTATATAATATGGCTACCAACTCTGAGCAAAGTGAGTCACCCCGTGACTGGGACAGTTGTTAAGACTGTTCTTTGCTGTCGAACTCTCCGTCTCGGCGGGGAGGGACTCGGATGGGGCTTTGCCGCAGGGCAAAGTGCCGTCCGGGGAGGTAGACAGTCCCTGAACCCGTTTATACGGGTTCTAATGGGCATATTTTTGTCCGAGCTTACGGGCTCGGTAAGCCCACATTAAACCGGCCTTGTGCCACATTCGACCCGTGTGGGAGGGTTGCTAAATATCGAGTCACCCCGTGACTGGAACAGTTGTATAAACTGTTCTTTGCCGTCGAACTCTCCGTCTCGTCGGGGAGGGACGCGGACGGGGCTTTGCTGCAGGGCAGGGTGCCGTCTGGGGAGGTAGACAGTCCCTAAACCCGTTTATACGGGTTGTAAATGGGCATATTTTTGTCCGAGCCTACGGGCTCGGTAAGCCCACGTTAAGCCGGCCTTGTGCCACTTTTGACCCGTGTTTGTGTGTGTGGTGGTGGTGGTGGGGGGTTGCTAAATATCGAGTCACCCCGTGACTGGAACAGTTGTATAAACTGTTCTTTGCCGCCGAATTCTCCGTTTCGGGGGGAGGGGGGACTCGGACGGGGCTTTGCCGCAGAGCAAAGTGCCGACCGGGGAGGTAGACAGTCCCTGAACCCGTGTATACGGGGTCTAATGGGCATATTTTTGGCCGAGCCTACGGGCTCGGCAACCCACATTAAGCCGGCCTTGTGCCACTTTCAACCCGTGTGGGGGAGGTTGCTAAATATCGAGTTACCCCGTGACTGGAACAGTTGTATAAACTGTTCTTTGCTGTCGAACACTCCGTCTCGGCGGGGAGGGACTCGGACGGGGCTTTGCCGCAGGGCAAAGTGCCGTCCGGGGATGTAGACAGTCCCTAAACCCGTTTATACGGGTTGTAAATGGGCATATTTTGGCCGAACCTACGGGCTCGGTAAGCCCACGTTAAGCCAGCCTTGTGCCACATTCGACCCGTGTGTGTGTGTGTGAGGGGGGGCTGTTAAATATCGAGTCACCAAATGAGGGACACCGAGTAGTAGCCACAGAGTGACTGAATGAATGAGAGAAAGTACTCTCCAGTACACATTTACCTTTGTACTACGTTTCCGAGAATATACTATTTAACCTATATCCGAGTCCGTGTTATCTTTCTATGGTTTTACACCATAACATATATATATATATATATATATATATATATATATATATATATACTTTGTCAGTGTTTGTATATATATATATATATATATATATATATATACAAACACTGACAAGGTGTGTCTTACTTTTTGTATAATTTTTACAACTTCCGTCTAAGGTGTTTTACATTAGTTTTAAAAATGTTAAACTATTCAAAGTTAATTTTTATGCATTCGTTTACTTTCGCCTGTCACTACAGTCGTTATCAAGAATTGTGAGTAAGTCAGTGGGTTTGACGAAATGTGTTTGAATAATTCTTGCGTTTTTATATCGCTGAAATTAGAATTTCAGTAAATTAAAGGCGGAGTCATCTGTGGCTGTTAAACTGAATTTAAACCTTTTCTTTTTATAATGCACGCTTCAATATATGATCTATAGAAAAATATATTCTATTTAATGCTTTTTTTATTTTGTATTATAATGGCTTCTACGATTTTTAGTCTTTCTTTGTAATAGGTCCTATAAAATATTTTGGCGTTATTTATTAAAATTGATCTCATGTTAAAATTAGTTTGGTTGTTTGTGATACCTTCGCTATTCGTGCGCGAATTGCAGTAAAGTTTGATAAATGACAAGTCAACCTACGAGATTGTGTGGTGCATGTGTGGACAATGTAAGAATTTAATTTTTTTATTATTGTCGTTGTAATATGAATAGCTATGAACGACTTTATTTATTGACAGAATTAATTTTTCAGGTTCTGAATTTTTGCTAAGAATTAAATTAGACGTTTTGTATTTTTTGTCATAAATTATAAATCTAAGGTATTTGTTAGGGTAATAAACTGTTATATATTCGTGAATTAGGTTTTTAATGGCTTCTTCGTCTTGTTTATAATTACGGTGCATCTGGTTGTAATAAAATATTTTAATGGAGTCATTATTTTTGTTTATATTAAGTTGGTAGCTCATGTCTTTTCTTAATTTCTGTAAAACTAATCTTCTTTCTTCATTAGCAACATGGTTTGAAAAAATTATTGAGGGTAAGTGTTTGTTTCATATAGCTTAATTCTATATAAAATAATGTGCCGAGAAAGAGGAAATCATTAGTGCATGGTTAATCGATTTGTTATAAATCTGTGATGACATTCGCTTATATAAGTAAGAAAACATAAATATTTACTTGAGAGTTTTTATATATAGACCAGGAAAGAAACAAAAATTATATATATATATATATATATATATATATATATATTTGAAGAATTACGTGATCAGTCGATTACGCTACCACAGGTTCAATCTTTAGGTATCTTCAGACGATATAGGCCAATGTTTTGTTCTGTATCGCTTGAGGTTACCTAAAGGTTGAAACCGTGGTAGCGCAATGGGCTGATGTCCTAATTTTTGAAATTGAAAACCTCTGCACGTTAAATTTTTATTTTTTATTTTTTTTATTTATTTTATTTTTATTTATTTTATTTTTATTTATGTATATTGACCACTTTTTACTTCAACTGTTTCCTTGTCTAATTTAACTCTGACCAATAACTGTATAATATATATATATATATATATATATATATATATATATATATATATATATATATATATATATATATGTATGTATATATAATATGTGTGTGTGTGTCTGTGTCTGTGTGTGTGGCATACGTTGGTCTCGAACAACCTTGGATGTGCGATAAAAGAGTTGTTTTCTTTCCGTTGACCATGTCTCTCTCCGTTGGCAAGCCTTCGTTTCACCGTTCTTCGCTCCAGCTCTCGGCGTAAATCCCGAGCGATTGTTGGTGATGTCTTCCCACCACTCGATATCCAAGTCCATCACCTTCATGCTCCTTTTACAGATGTCCTTGACGTGGTCAATTCCCCGCAGAGAATGACCTTCGGAATCATCCCATTCGGCATACAGTGTACATGTCCAAGTTAGCGGACCAGGTGTCGTTGGAGAAAGGCACTGGTGAGCAGGTAATATATATATATATATATATATATATATATATATATATATATATATATATATATATATATATATATATATATATATATTATTTATTTATTTATTATACGTTATTTTTATAGATACAAATATTTAAGTAAATGCTCTGTTTATAATAAACAGTATTAATAACATTTACCAGTCCTAATATCCGAGAAATCTCATAGAAAATATGTGTCCTCCGACAGGAATCAAACATGTATTCGACACAGAACCGTCATATAGCCTGGAGTGCTATGTCATTTAGCTACAGAGGAAGCGTCTGGTTAGCAAAGTTGAATTACTGCCTTTAAACTACAAATTTCACATGGTTTCTCTCGAACGCTCATATCGGCTCGAAACGTATCTGAACATATGACGTAATATATTATGAAATGAACGAAGTCCGACAATTATTTTAATATATTTATTGTTTATACGCTATTTTTATAGATACAAATATTTAAGTAAATGTACTGTTTATAATAAACAGTATTAACAACATTTACCGGTCTGAGAAATTTCATAAAAATATGTTATATGTGTGTAAATATGTGTGTGGGTGTGGGTGTGGCTGAATTATGCGTGGATTCCTGGGTCTTCTTCTCAATGATGCCCTCGAAATCGCCAATTCTGTGCTTTCCAATTGACGTATTCTTCTTTTGTGCAACATGTTATTTCAGTACGAGGTTACTTATGGCCCCACAATTTCCGGTTTTTATTGCTCTAAATGACTTTTGAACATTCACTATCTTTTGCTATAGATTCTGCTATAAATTCATTCGTTAAATAGATTATTTTCCTCTATGATTCTCTTGGTTTCAACATGTCATGTGAGTGTCAAATTCTCTAAGCCATCTTTTCTCATTATGAATCCGAGAAATATCAACTCAACTATCTCTTGCTGATTTAACTGTAAGTTTCATTATCCCTGTTTTCCTTAAAACTTCCCACTTGAGCACATATTCTGTCCATGGTATTCCTAACATTTGTCTGTGGAACCGCGACTCTGTTGCTTTGGTTCTCTTGTCCGTCTTTGAGAAAACTGACGAGCCTTCACTGCCATTATAGATTAGATATCACATAACAGTTCGTCACTTTTTTTCTTTGTTTTTACCGATATTTTCCTATGTCTTAATACTTTGCTAATCTTCTGGATGTCATCTTCCCGCACTGTGACACATTTTCAATGCCCTGATAATACACAAGCTTCTTAAATATCACCTTCGGGTTTAAGATAAAAAAATAGCTCCAGGTTTCTGACAAGAATTTGTCTTCAACGGCCAAAAGATTGACAAAACATTATCTATATTCAGGAATGTCGAGTTCATCGAGCAAGTCCAGGGTAGCGTAGACGTGAAGCCTGGAAAATCAATGAAGGTATTGCCAGTCAGCTTTATGAGTATATTTTACAGTTAGACGTGTATCGCCCGAAGACATTTCAGACAAATTCTTTATTATGAGTAGAGAGAAGTTCATATCGAATAGTAACAAATGGGAACGTGTAATTCAGTCGAAGAGCTTTGCTAAAAAAAATCACCTCAATGAAACCTATGCATGGATTATATCAGGAGAGATGAACTCAGTTTAAAATCAGAAAGTAAAAAAAAAACGGAATGACAGGTTGTTGTGAGTCAGCACCACGGAAGTCCCTACCGTTATGTAATGCAAGATCCCTTCGTCTGTTATAGACTTAGAGTCATGAAAGAGAGAGAGAGAGAGAGAGAGAGAGAAAGAGAGAGAGAGAGAAAGAGCGAGAGAGAGAGAGAGAGGGAGAGAGAGAGCTTGCTATATATTTTGCTTTTGTATATCCTTTGACAGTATTGTCACCTTAAGCTAAACGAGATAATGTTGGCGACGCTAGTGGTGCACGAAGGTTGGATAAACTCTGAGTCGCTTCGTTTTCTATTTCACTGGTAATACCAACGGATTGAATGTAACCACAGCTTGCTCAATCTCAGAACTGCCTACTTTGAAGATTATCTTTTAGAATGACACACGCCATCTTCCGTGGTGCAGACATAGCGTCTCAGAATCCAACAAGCCAGTCCCTACAAACCGCATTGATTGCTTGCCATGAAAGATGGCGTCTCCTTTTGGCTTTCTTTAGATTATACCGCTTGCCTCTCCGTTTTCCCGCCAAGGAGGCAACCCTAAATTGTTATCCCGTTGTTTGGCTGTGAGGAGAAATTTACGCCTTTTTGCGCATGTCCCAACATGTCAAGTGCTCATTAGTTCCTTACGATCCACTCTGACCTGGCTAAATATTTTGATTTCGAGTTTGAATATAAATATGTAGATGTAAAAGGGAGTGGATGCTGGTTAAGATATACACACGTAGGTACATCAATAAATAAGTGACCTGACGATGACGATGAACACATGCACTTATCCTCAGGTTCACGGTTTTATCCCTTGTTTCCTGTTTAGGTTTGGGTTTCCGGTTCCTTCTAAAGTCTCCTTCAACTCTATACTTCTAACTTTTCCGCTCAAACACTGAAATTTTATATACTATTTGTTTATTTTCCCCCAATAGGAGTAAATAGTTTCGCCTATCGCCCGGTTCACATCCTTCCCGGTCTTTTGAACAGGAGTAGAGGTTTATCCTTGGTCTCCAGTTGAGGATTGAGTTTCCGGTTCATTCTTAAGTCTTTTCATTCTCTTTCACTACCAGTAGCTCCTTGTGTCTCAGTGGCATTATTGTTTTATTTTGGGAGGAATTGATTAAAAACCTTCTCTTATACAGCAATGGTTCTTGAGCCTTGTATTCGTTAAACGTTAGTATAAAACAAATTGTACACAGATTTATTCAACCACATATGTGACATGACGTTTCATTATATTTCGCTATCGTTGAGGCAGCTTCATGTTTCTATCCTCTCAGAATTTTCTGGGTGATAAACTGGTTTAAGTGGTTTTTACAGGCTTCCAGATAATTGAAAATTTTCTTATTAGCAGTAATTTGTAGGTATTGAAATAAGTGGTAACCCGAAGGTGTCAAGTGAAGTGAGTACGGTGAATGTAGTACGGGGTCTGTCAATTGGAGTTAGGCCTGGCCTTGAAGACGGCGCAATTCCGATTGGCCAACCTCGAACGCTTTTCAGTGATTGCTGCCTTTAATCAGCCTGAATTTAACGTTTGGTTTTGTGGAAGGACTTCAGCATACATGATATTCTTTCACCCCCACCAGATACACGGCATCACATTCCACGTATGCAGATCGCTTTTTGCAGTGGTTAATGGTAGTTCATTAAGTTTTCGCCAGGATCTTTTACAATCAACATTGTTGAAAAACAATTCATTTCTCATCCGCCTGTGAAAGTCTATTTAAAAAACGAGTCGTCTTTTAAGTGTTTCAGCAAAGAATTGCAGATTTTGAAATGCGATTGAATTTTTCAATTAATTCGTGAGGCACGCAAGCATCATAGAGATTAATGTATCTAAGTGTTTTCAGAAAACTTACAACGGCAATATGAGATATGTGAATTATTTCTGCGATGTCCCGTGTCGTGTGACCTGAATTCTTTTAAATAAGCGTTTCGATTGGGATTTGGTCATCATCAGTAACTGCAGATCTGCTTTCTCCATCTTCTAGATGAAAATTTCAACATGGAAATTGTTTTGATAAACTTTCCTCTTTCGTACCTAGACGTTATGATTTTAAGCGCAGTACTAGATTGGCGGCTAGGTCCCATAATTTTACAGATGATATGGCTAGACGTAACTGTAAGTTCAATTCTAACAGTTTCTTCTATCGCACTTCTCTCTTGTAGAAGTCTCTTCTGCCTTTCTGCTTCCCAATCAACTTTGATTTTTAAAAATTTATGCGCAATGACAATCGTTATCTCCTGTCTTCTTAATTCAAGTTATTTTACTTTTCTCTCTCTCCTTAATATTTTCCCCTCATAATCTCGGTAACACCTTGCGACTTATTAGCGTTATTACCTTTGCTTGGGGTGCAATGATTAAAAAAAAAATCTGAACCTACTGAATCACTATGCAACAGTTCTTTCAGCTACGGCACAATATCCATAAATGACACATATCTTTTTTTCTGTTTATTCAGCGTTTTTACGTTTCTGAAAATAAAATAAATCTTAGATGACAAGCAAAGAATCTCATTTTCTATTTTACTCGAAAGTAACCAACGATGAACAAAAATACACAGCACAAATCTTTGGCAAGTTCTTTTACGATTTTCAACCACGCATCAGATGGTCTATTCGGCACCCACCCGGGAAGATTCAGCAAATGGTTTAATAGACGTTCCCTGTCTCTTATATTTAATAAAAATATTTAAATGAATGTTTAATTCTTAAATACAATATTTAATTTTGCAATGATAAATATAGCTACAAAGATGAGGACAATAGTCCGAATAATGTAAATAGTGTACATGATACCTCATCTCAGAAATATAAACAGATACTGAAAAGGTTAGTGGTTGTAATATTTTAGATCTTATATATATATATATATATATATATAAAAGTGAACATTGAGGTCAACACTTAGAGGCGACAGGCGGTTTCATGCTAGACACAATCATCAGGCCTGACGATTGCGTCTAGCATGAAACAGCCTGTCGCCTCTAAGTGTTGACTTCAATGTTCACTTTTATATTTACACACGCTCTTTCTCTGATATTGAGCACTTTATCCCATAAATATACCACATCTTAAGATTACATTTCTTCATATATATGTATATATATATATATATATATATATATATATATATATATATATATATATATATGTGTGTGTGTGTGTGTCTGTATCTGTGTCTGTGTGTAAAACAATGAGTATTTATATGTATCTATAATTCTCTTAAGCCGTACCTATACTGGCCCATTTACAGAGAATGTATGCATTGAAACATATGTCACTATGTGTTTAGCTTAAGTGAACTTGTTTTCTTTTCAGATTTACAGGTTAGTATTACTAAAGTCATCAGGGCATAGCGCTTTGAACAAAGAAAGTTCATCCTGAAATCCCACTGGAAGTACAAAAATGCAGTTGATGTTCAAAGTCTATATCGAAAAAACGTTTCATTCAAATCCACCCACGCGGCTTACAATCTCACGAATTAGAGATAAGTTTGAAGCTGATGGGACAGTGCACTATGTACCCAAGAACCGTCCCGGAAGACAACAAATATCAACCACGCCATTTGAAGCAAGTAAGGGTGATAAAATGTTTTCACAGAACTCCAAGAAATCTCTCGAAATGTTGATTGATGTTTGTGATTCCATTGCGTTGCGTTGCCAGCAATATCCGGATTATAATGGAAATCAATTTGAAAATATGCGATGAGAAAATCTTAAGAGCATGAAGTTATAATAAATACTGTTTTCATATGTATTATTTAAATTAGATAGAGTTGGTATTAGTTGCCTGAATTATTTCTTGAGAAAGCTTCAAAATGTATATACATTTTTTGAGACACCCAGTATATCAAACAACATTCGCGCCCGGGTAAAGGTGGGCGTGTCTCTGCTCTCCGATTCTAAATATAAAAATAATGCCGCCTTATTTTATCTTTTAAATTATCGAAAAAAAAAGCAGTACAATTGGAGCGTACTGATTTAATCACTAAATCACTCAAAAGTACAGGAATGTACAACAGTGGGTCACAGCCAAAACAGGTACAAAGAGATTTTTCCTTTTTATTCTTGAAAAAGCGATAATAAATTTGTTTAAGAGTGCTTGAAAAATAATCACATTGAGAAAGATTAAAACTGAAATAATCACGAGGCTTAATAACCTACGTTTTCAGGGCATAGGTGGTCATAGCTCTCTACATCTTCCTGTCTTTTGTCGCTGTAAGTATATATTAACCTTTTACCAAATCTTTGTCCTTGTTCTACTATTCATGACACAATCTCGTTAAATAGGTTACTCATGGTTTCCCCTTGCTTTCCTTTCCATCACTATGTCATGTGAGTGTCAAATTCTCTAGACACCCTTTCCTCATTATGTGTCAAGAGAACAGCTGTAGTTAAAAAAACAAACAGATAAATATATTCATGATGATAATTTATTAAATAACGAATTCTTTATCAGAGAAATTCTGATAATACTACAAAAACAAGAGGCTGTAAATTTAAGAAATCCATTGACTAAATAGTACTGATGAAACTAAAAAAGATGATAATATTGATTGGTTGGTTGATTTTGTTTAACGACATATCAACCTCTATGGGTTATTTAATGCGAAATCTAGATATATGGAACGCAATTATATGCCTTCAACAGCAGAGGAAATATATTGTTGATCATTTTGCTACAAAATTATTGTTAATTATACTATAAATATGTATTGTTGGCATTTTTTACTATACAAATGTATTTTATACTTTCATAGTGTTTAGATCTTTTGTTTGCCCATATGAGGGACCCTAACAGGTGCTACCACTCCGGGTCTGGGTGGACCTGGGAATAGCAGTAATTAAGAGGTGGTTCCACGCTCCTCAAAATATCCAATCTCCTGACAAGAGGCCTTGATGCCGGAGTTTATCGTCATACTTAGGACTGAGAATATTAATCTGGAATACTTGTGGAATTATATCGTAAATTGAGGCGTACGAGGCGACCTTTTTAGCTCAATATTCTGAGTTAGGCTTTTACCTACCGTATAGGTAAACCCCCAAACATACGCTAGGCTACTAGTGTCCCAAAAGTTAGGCCCACTGGTAAATGAGGTTAAATATGTTTAAGAGATTTTTTTTATATCTATACATAAATGAAAATTAGTATTTTAATTATTTTGGATAGAGATTTATTTATGTCTTATGTTTTGAATAACATGAGGTTGTGGATTTAACCGTTTAATTTTAATTTCTTTTTTTGTGGTGGGTGATCTTTTTGTGTTTAAAGCAAAAATCTCCTACCCCCTTTCGTTTATTAGGCATTGAACAGTATCACCTGACCTCCATGAACTTGCCTGACTTTTCTACTAAACTGATGAATATTCATGAGCACTCCTGCATCAAAAATTTTCAAAAACATTTTTGCTCTTGTATACTTGACACAAAATAAAAACATTCACATGTTCCTTGATAAAGTCACTCAGAGAACGAAACGCGCCGGTTAAGATAAAAATCTCATTTTGATTTTATTCATATTGTCCTTTTACAGATATACTCTATCTGAATTTTTTACACACACACACACACACACACACACACACACACACACACACGGATATGCAATGTGATAAGTCCTGATCTGGCATCTCGTCTGCAGTCACTTTCACACAGACGTGCTGTGGTTTTCCTCTGTTTTTTCTACAAATATTTTCATGCCAACCGCTCTGACGAGCTACTTTCACTGGTACCCAAACTGCATGAATTTAAGCGTGCTACTAGGTTGGCATCTCGGTCCCATCCTTTCACTTAGAGTTAAATGTAACCGCCCCTTCTACTCCAACAGCTTCTTCACTCGCACTTCCCGAGAACAGAACTCCCTTCCTCCTACTTGCTTCCATGATAGCGCTATAATCCTATTCAAATGTAATGTAAATCGACATCTTCTGATGGCTTGATCCTGATCCCCGTTCTTTTCTATATCCTTTCCTCAAACACTGCTTTTTACTCTTGTTCTCACTCTCTGTAACCCCTAGCGTGCTAGTGGCACTCCCGCCTTGCTTAGGGTGAAATGCTTACTATATATATATATATATATATATATATATATATATACACACACACACATATATATATATACATATACATACACACACAAACACACACACACACACACACACATATATATATATATATATATATAATACAATGGTAACTGGTAATATCCAACTATAGTCAAGCTAGTAATAAAAAATGTTCAATACGAAGTAGAACCTACGATATAAGAAGAATAAAGATTAAGAAATAACATCAAAGCTACTCGAGTTTCACCATCAAATTGAAGGATCGTCAGGCCAGGTTCAATGTTGAACCCGGATGACATTCACATCCGAGTCAAACAAAAACAAACAAACAAAAAAAACAACAACAAAATAACACATATTTAAGACCAGTACCATGACATATGCAAGACAAATTTTGAATTTGGCCTGGCGATGCTTCAATTCAAGGAGTGAAACTCTAGTAACATTGGTTTTATTTCTTATACTTTATTCTCCCTACATTATATATGTAGAAAAAAAGGTAGGGTGTAAAGTTAAAAAGAAAACGAAGAAAAGGAAAATAACCACGACATTCTACAGATACACACAGATGGGCTAATAGGCGCGAACGCTCACACACACATTCGTACGCACACACGTACACATACATGATGAACAAATTTGCACCAATGAAAAGTCCATATGAAAAAAAGATAAACCGAGAAGTATAAGCAGTCAATTGCTGATACCCCTGACGAGTGAACGTAGTGATTCTCGGATGGTCTGCCTAGAAAACTCTGGGGTCAGGATGCAATCAGCTAAGTAACAAACAATTTACCCTCCCACTCTCTCTTTCTGCGTGTATATATATATATATATATATATATATATATATATATATATATATATATATATATATATATATATATATATATATATACGTTATAACCTAGAAAGTGTTACTGAATAACCAAAACGGAGGTTGGAAATGAAATGGTAATGGTAATCTTTATAACATCAACAAAATACTCGTCAGCGGCGTGAAGTAGGTAAACAACTGCTAGTGGTGGACTACTTAGCATATTACCCCAACTTACAATAATGTAGTATTTATGACGATTGGTATATACTCATTATTGTTCGTAGGTACGTTACATATATATATATATATATATATATATATATATATATATATATATATATATATATATATATATATATATATATAGTTTTAAGGTATTCTATATTTATGGGTTAAAATGCTCAATATCAGCGTGTAAAAGTGGACATTGAATTCAACACTCAGGGTGTGATGGGAAAATTGTCACCATTTTATATTTTTACTTTGGCACATGCACGTTGATAGTTTTGAATGTGTATAGCATGGTCAGTTGGGCACCATCTGGAAAAGAGCCCCATGACGCAATTCACTCCGCCAGACATTTGGGAACGGCATAATGTACTGCTTGGCGTTCGCGCCGGAAGCTCCAATACAAACATTTCAGAATGTTTAGGTGTCAATCTGAGAACAGTGCAGGGGAATCGTAAAGATTTCGATGAGTCTAATGGTAATTCCGAAGATGTTTAGAGTGATCACTAGTGATGCGACGACGTATGCCTCCATTCATCTTCCCACGGGTGGTCGGTCTCAAGTGCCTTGAATAGGTAGTGCTGCCCTGGGTCAAGAGGGTGGCTGTTGAAAGATCCTATGTCTGGAAAAAGGACTCAGCACCAAGCCACACAAGCAGGAGAATCCAGTCAGGGCTGTAAGTCGATTTCTGTGACAACATCACCCCTTACATCTGGCCACCTAACTCCCCAGACTTCAACTCCCTTAATTATTATGTGTGGGGTGAAGTTGAGCGAGAAAAAACTCCTTGTAACACCAAAGTTAAACTGAAGGCAAAGATTATTTTTCATTCACCAACTTCAATAAGGTTACCGTCCAAAAGAATTGCAGGAGATTGCAAAGTCGTCTGAAGGCCGTGGTTGAAGGTAATGGCGATTTTATTGAATAACGCTACTGCTTAGTATTTCAAAGTATTTTTGATGTAATTTTGGTAAATATATCTGTTAAACTGAGATGTCAGTTTTATTTTCATTTTTGAGTAATTTGGACGACAATTTATCCTCTCTGTGTGTGTGTGTGTGTGTGTGTGTGTGTGTATATATATATATATATATATATATATATATATATATATATATATATATATATATATCAAGTATGTGGTACAGTTCAATTTATATTACATGAATCATTCATACAAAAAGCAGATAGTGAAGTTAATGATATAAATGGCAAGAATACATTCATGTAATATATATATATATATATATATATATATATATATATATATATATATATATATATATTATTTTAAAAAGAAGATAAACCGCAAACGTTTTTGGTTGAATGTGGATTTTTTATTCTAAAACATATATTATACTCTATTTAACATAATTCTGCTACACGGGTTTCTGGTTTCGCAACCTTCTTCACGCAAAGAGTAGATATTTCCACATATTATAAAAATGGATTTTTTGCGTGCTAGTGATTCAAATGTCTTTCTTGGAACGGTGATAAGTGTTTATATATATATATATATATATATATATATATATATATATATATATATATATATATATATATATATGAAGAAATATAGTCTTAAAGTATGCTATATTTATGGGATAAAGTGCTCAATATCAGAGATAGAGCGTGTGTAAATATAAAAGTGGACATGGAAGTCAGCACTTAGAGGCGACAGTCTGTTTCATGCTAGTGCAATCGTCAGGCAACTAGTGCTGTTATTTTTCTCGGCTATTTATATATAAGGGGCAGAGGTGCATTATGGGTAGTCTATTTTGGCGGTTACTTTTACCGGAAGTCGCTTATTTGTTTATTTATTTATGTCAAATTATTTTGCTTGTTTTTTTGTTTGTTTTTGTTTAATTTTATTTTTATATTTATTTATTTATTTTTTATTTTGATCGGTGTTTTTTTGTTAACGTAGTAAAAATTTGTTTATTGTTGGTAGTCTATTATGGCGGTCATTTACCGGAAGTCGGATGTTTGCTTATTTATTTGGGTCAAATTGTTTTGCTTGTTTTTATTTATTTTCATTTTTATTTTTTATCTTATATATTTGTTTATTTGTCATTGATTAAATCTATTTGTTGAATTTTGGGGTGGGATGTTGTGGTTTGTTCTTACTATTATTTTGGTCGGAACAGTTTTTAATTTATCTATTTGGTTTGATTATCTTTATTTGTTTTTTCTAAACGGCTAGTTTATCGTAATCGGTTGTTAGTTTATTTATATATTTGGATGTATTTAGATCAATTTATTATACTTGTTGTTATTTATTTGTTACACTATATATTTTTGGCTTTCGATTTTTAAGTAACGTAGTATATTATCTTTTATTAAATTTTTATTTTTTATTTTTATCGTTATATAACAGTTATAACTTTCGTCCGTTCTTTTGTTTTGATTTTATTTCGCATATTCTAACAGGTGTGGCTTTGTAATTTGTTTGGAGTAATTTATTTTGCTTATTTTATTGTTGTTTTGTTTGTTTATATATTTATTTATTTTTCTATTTTAAGTTACGTAGTAAAAATTTGTTTTCATGTCTACATTTTGAGATTAGCTCGGATCTTTTATTTAATAATTTATTTTGATCTGAGAAGGTAATGATAGCTATTTTTTCCTCCAAGCAAAGTTTGCAAGTTTTTGATAGGTTGTTATAGGCTGATGATTTTTTCCTTATTTTCCAAGATATTTTTGGTGTGGTGTGTGTTTTGTTTTTTATTTCCCAGATATACTTAGAAAGCATTGTGTTGTTCGCATATTTACTATTTGTGAAAGACATTTTGTGTACATAATTTCTTTGTTTCCATGGTCCTTCGGTTACTCCTATATATACTTTTTCTTCATTATCTGCTGATTTTATCGTGGCTTGGTAGATTACGTTGTTTTGTAAACAATTACCGTTTAAGGGACATTCGTTTTTTATTCTGCAGTTGCACGCGGGTTTAATTTGTTCGTGTGGTTTGTTAATAATTTTCCTGTTGTGCTTTTTTATTATTTGTGCCATCTTCTCGGTGCAACTGTAGCTGACTATAAACTGTAAACGCCAAAATAGACTACCCATAATGCACCTCTGATCCTTATATATAAATAGCCGAGAAAAATAACAGCATTAGTTGCCTGACGATTGCACTAGCATGAAACAGACTGTCGCCTCTAAGTGCTGACTTCCATGTCCACTTTTATATATATATATATATATATATATATATATATATATATATATATATATATATAAATATATATATATATTGCATATCGTTGTCTTGTTAATATTTCATTCTTTCGCTTATCTTTTTAAAATATACACTTTTCTCTCGTTGGAACAACTATAACCGCTTCCCTATATATATATATATATATATATATATATATATATATATATGTGTGTATATATATATGTATATGTATATATATATATATATATATATATATATGTATATATGTGTGTGTGTGCGTGTGTGTATGTGTGTATGCTTGTGTGTGTATGTATATATATACGTATAATCTATGTGTACGTTTACATAGTTTGCAAAGTTGAAACAATACTTACGCGCGCGTGCATTAGGTTGCTCTGTATAAAGGAAAACTCATTTAATTTTTATGTAGACCAGACCCATTCATACTCATAGACGTACACAATGACACAGGCACACGCTTACTAGCAAGGAGACTCAGTTACGCCATATCGATCTAATAATCTGAAAGAAGTGGATTAATTTGCATAGCCGGTAATAATCGCTCCCTGATACAATTAATTTGTTCATCCACTATTGCAATATTGAGCTAAAGATTTTAGTGACTTCTTAGTGGAAGGAACCAAAAGAAAGCGCAAGGAAAGAAAGGAAAATATGCAGGAGGGGAAGAAAGTTAGAGACAAGAGACGAGCAAGAGAAAGGAAGGAAGAGAGAAGGGACAATAGTAAAAAACTTAGGAACAGGAGAAACAAATGCAAAGAGAAGAGGTGGGAAAAAAGGTAGATAAAATGAAAGACAAAGGTAGAAAGGTAAAACCTGGAAAGTGTGTGTGTGTGTGTGTGTGTGTGTGTGTGTGTGTGTGTGTGTGTGTGTGTGTGTGTGTGTGAGTGTGAGAGAGAGAGAGAAAAGAAGAATAAATGGGAAACAAATGCAAGGAAAAGAGACGAGAAGAAGAATGACAAAGGTAAAAAGTAAAATGAGAAAGAGAGACAAATGCAACGGGAAGAGATGAGAGGGAGCTGAGAAAATGAAAGACGTTCTATAAGCGTTCTATACAATAGAACGTGAAAAGAGAGAGAGGGGGGAAATAGACAAGGAGAGAGAGAAAGAAAGAGAAAATAAAGGCAATAAAAGATAAATGCAAGGTTTTTGATCGATTTGTTTTTTATGGCTTATCAACCTTTTGCAGGTTATTTAAAGCCAGAAAATATTTTCTTTTGAGTGTAATAATTTTCTAGAGATAATAATGAATTACTAATACGATCCCAACTAGTTAACCCTTAGCTGGGAGAGAGAAGAACGGGATTCATACCTTTCCCAAGTGTATTTGCGCGTAAGTGAATAGAACGAACCGTCAAATTTGAAAATAGAGTGCAGAAAAGGAAGGGCAAAGACAAAAAGCAAAGATTAAAGAGAGAGAGAAAATAGAAAAAAGATAGTGAAAGAAGGCTAGAACCTAAAGTAAGAGTGGATAAAATCAAAGAAAGAAGAATGTGGAGAAAAATGCAGACAAGATGAGAGACAAAATTAGTCAGGAGACAAGACAAAGATGGAGAAGAAAAAAAGAAGAAATAGAAAAGGAGACGAGAAGTAAAACGTATATAGAAATGGAGATATAGTGAGAGAAGGTGTGCGCGGAAGAAAGGAAACGAAAAGGAGAAAAAAGATTCAGAGGAGAAACGAGAGAGAGAGAGAGAGAGAGAGAGGGGGGGTGCGGGGGAGGTCGAACAAAAAAGGAGAAAACAGAGAAAACAGACCAAGCTTGAGTATAAAACGAAGGCGAGTAAAAATGAAAGGCTGTTGGTTGACGTGTTTTCGCGTTTGGTTGGAAAGGGTGATCGGACATTTGCAGTTGTGATACCGACGCCATCACGTCTGCTTTCCGAAGCTGATAGTTGTTTGCGAACACATTAGGCCATTCAGAGAGAATAAATAGTGTTTTGTTTGCACAGGTTAACGTTCTACGCTGGGATCAACTGATTAAGTCCATGTGTGCAAATGAATGTCTGGAAATTGTTGCCTGTGTTTGTGCATGCGTGTGTGGGCTTCCGCCTTTTATTTGTCCATGTAATTAAACACACGCTTTTGTGAGCGCTTGTATACACACTTGGAGTTATTGCGTGTTTCAGTTTCTAAATGTGTTGATTGGTCTCGGCACATCGACACATACATAGTCAACGTAATCTATCTAATATTTTCAAACTATATTTAGGGTTTGATTATATAAAAATGTTTCGTCTGAAATTTTTTTCAATGCCGAAAAGCTAAAATTCTTGTTACAATTTTACGAAAGAAAATTAAGTATTAAAATAAATGTACTTAGTAATTCTTTATCGTATATCACTTTTTTTTCTTCATCTGTTAAATTGCATTCGTTAATTAATGTATATTTGACATCGTTAACATTCACAGGACATATTGAAGACAAAAGATGCTGAAAAAAAACAGCGTGTATCCTCCATAACGAGTTTGTGTGAATGGATGATAGAACAAGGACAACGGGAAATTGTAACGATTTAAAATCTATTTATTCACGTTCTGAAGAGACTCTTTTTCTTGATCATATCCCTTTAAAACGTAGGCGATCACAGCACCACACAACTTCCTCCCCATTGTTACTCAAAACAATAGTTGACCTTTTATCATCTCTCATTAACCCCGTACAGACATTTATTCATCCAAACTACTAATAGTTTACTCACTGTTTTTGTTTTCCCCTCTTTCCTTCAGTATATCTTTTGCGTGTTAAAATATCAAAGCTCTCTATCCTCATAATGTGCTCTGGACATTTGAACCATCACTATCTGATTTTAACCAAAAGTGTCTCTGATGTGACCCTGCACAATCGCTTTCTCACAGCGGTTTTCCGTTGCTTTACAGTGGCTGGAAATCAGAGCTTTCTTTCACCTAGACTGCTTGCCAACGGATCTCAAGGGGATAATTTTGCTGCTATTTACTCCATAGCTGGGGAGTGAGAAGAGTTAAATTCGTACGTTTCCCAAGAATATTCGTACTTAAGTGAACGCAATAGACTAAGCCGCAATTTAAAACTCTATACCCGGATTGTATTTTTCACACCGGTAACCATTACACTACCCATTCACCCTCTATAAATTCAACTTGTAAAATAGTAACAGACATGAGGCATTGAGATCGAGAAAGAGTGAAGTCTAGATTTATCATATTACTGGGTTGGTGCATAATTATCAGGCGTTTTTAAACAATATTTATTATGAATAAAGAAACATAACAATTCAACAAAAACATTTTAAATGATTATTCCGGAGCGTATGATTATCAACACACATGTTTATAAACTGAAAATAAAATATTTTTATAAAAAAAAGTAAACAAAACTGCATTATTCATTAACAAATAACTCGCCTACAAAAACGCTTGATAATTATGCAGCAACCCAATATATTCGAAATTTTCGTTTGTCGTTTCCCAGTAAGAGGGTTCGGTTAATGAGGTATCCTCGACGCAAAGCAGCCGGGAGTTCGAGTTTTGCCGGCAAATAATCTTTTATTGCCAATGTGTGCTGTCTTCTCACTGCATTAGATTGATGGCCCAAGTAGCGATTAAAAGCAAGTAACAATGATGAAAGCAAATTACTCAGCAGAAGTAATAATGTTTGAATGTAATCAATATTCAGTTGCATCACAAGACAATCATCGACTTGTTTGCTAATCGAATAATCATTACCTAGAAGCATTATAAGAATTCGTCCACGCATACATGTATTGGGCACTTTGATGTGGTATAATAGCTAGCACGCTTGTCCCAATAGATCAGTTAAGACTGAGTAGTTAGTTCGATCTTCACTGAGTGCTCTATACTATCGGCCTTGTACCACATCTAACTCACGTTTAGAAAACTATCATATATATATATAATAGTGTATTCGGGAAGCAATCCCTCTTTTATACAAGTTTAATTAAAAACATCTGACAAAAACTTAACTGCAGTTCCTTGTCAGCCGATTTTAATTCAACTCGTGTGTGTGTGTGTGTATATATATATATATATATATATATATATATATATATACACACACACAAACAAGTTGCATTAAAATATATATAGCCCCATTTTTGTGTATATATATAGTTCTTCATACGATCAGCCTTGTGCCCTATCTATGTTACGCTTAGAAAAGCATCATATATATATATATATATATATATATATATATATATATATCAAGAAATATAGTCTTAAAATGTGCTATATTTATGGGATAAAGTGCTCAATATCAGAGATAGAGCGTGTGTAAATATAAAAGTGAACATAGAAGTCAACACAGTCTGTTTCATGGTCTGTCGATTGCATGTAGCATGAAACAGACTGTCGCCTCTAAGTGTTCACTTATATATATATATATATATATATATATATATATATATATATATAGATATATATATATATATGCGTCCGTGTATTTGTGCAGACTGACAAATGCTGTTTATATACATATATATATATATATATATATATATATATGTATATATATATGTGTGTGTGTGTGTTTGTGTGTGTGTGTGTGTGTGCGTATAACACAGTACGACTATCTACGCCCCCTCTCGTAGGTTGAGCACTTTGGATGAATTCGTCGACTGCTGCTAATTAAGACTAAAAGCCCTTTGTTATGAATTGAGCACTCTGGTAACCGGGAATGCTTATATCTCGTATATAATGCGTTAAAAATACGCTTCCTCTGCTACGTTCGCTGACAGCCTAAGGCTGAGAGACTCTGACTGATGTCAAATATGTGTGTCTGTGTGTGTGTGTGTGTCTGTGTTATGGAGTGCTGACAAGTTCTTGTTTTCTTCTTTTTAAAATTTATTCAAACATTTGGAAGAGTGAGGCTTTTCTTTGTTGAACTTTTAAGCGCCCTACCCGCAGTCGTAAGTACTTTGAATTCCCCGTGACCTATTTTTATTATTAACTTTTTAAAAACTACATTTTTATCCGTTTTAGTGTTGCTTTTTATTCTGATTCGACATTGATATATTCACCGACTTTTGCTGAGTCAGGTATTAACTTGTGTTAAGAGTGGCTTTCTTTGTACTATAACTGAAATACCTTTCTGCTTGAATAAAATTGCATCTAGGTTCAGGTGATTCCATTAGAAAACAACCTTAGCTCTTAATACAAAAGCCAAAATGAAAAAGAGAAAAAGAACAGACTGCCCTTGTTAGTTCTGCAACATCAACTTGACATGTTCTTTAATGTGCGAATCAGTGACGTTTGTGGATCTCGTGACTTCTCGTTTAACAGGCATCATTTTATACCAATAAACAATGAGTCTGTTACAAGCATTGCTGATTTAAAAATTAAGACAAATCTAAGCTAATTTATTCTTGTTTTATGTGCCGTGTCCCTTTAGGACGTGGATGATCATACCTGTTCACAACATTTTATCCTTTGTAGCTCTTAGCAATATTTGTATCCATACTATCCCTTCCAGTCGCTGTTCTTCCATCCATTTACACAAGCTTGTTAGGTAGGTGATCATGGCTCTCCACAAATTCCTATTCTGTTCTCTCCTGTGTAGCTCTTAGCAATATTAATATCCTTACTATCCTTTGCAGTCACTGTTCTACCATCCATTTACACGAGCTTGTTCGTTAGGTGGTCATAGTTCTCCGCAACTTCCTATCCTATCCTTATATCTATTAGCAATGTTTGTATCCTTAATACCTATTAGAGTCGTTGTTCTACGATCCATTTACACAAGCTTGTTAGGTAGGTGATCATGGCTCTCCACAACTTCCTATTTTATCCAATCCTTTGTAGCTGCTAGCAATATTTGTATTCTTACTATCTACTATCCATTTACATAAGCTTGTGAAGTAGATGACCAAGGCTCTCCACAACTTCCTATCCTATCCTTTGTAGCTCTTAGCAATGTTTGTATCCTCACCAACCCTTCCAGTCGCTCCTACCCATTTACAATAACACGTTAGTTTGATCGTTGTTTCCCTCTGCCCTTCTTGCTTTCAATATGTCCTGTGAGTGTTAACTTTTCCAAGTCCACTCCCAGAAATGTTAATTTTAACTTTCTTATTCTAACTAAAATGACCTTTTTGCTCGCAATTTCCTTAAAACGTCCTCCTTGTGGGCATCTTCCGTCTATGGTTTCTTCAGTATACTTATGTTGAACCACATTGCATCAAGTTTTCTTTTCATCGGTAAGGAATATTTCCAGTATTCATTGTCATATAGCAAGGATGGCCAAATCGCCGCTCGCGAGCCACATGTGGCTCTTTGACCTTTAATATGCGACTAATAATAATATATTGGTTGGGCTCCTTTTTTCAGTGGTTCATTACCGTATTAAATATGCTTAATACAGTTAAAAAATCATCAGTCAAGATTTTGAAAACATTGTGTACTTTGTTATTACTGAAACCAATACAGGTTAACAGTTTGAAAACTGAATACATGAATAAATATTATTGTATACATGCATTTTATAATATTTATATAAACATTTTGTAAAAAATGTGTATGTAACAAAAACGTATCTGTAAATATTGTTCATGTCTAGCGGCTCTCAAACATCTGAACTTTATCTTATGTGGCTCTTACATGAAGCAAGTTTGGCCACCCCTGGCATATAAGAGGATTGATAGCACATAGCAGATCAGCAATGTTTTCTTTGTTTCTAAAAAACATTTTCTTGTTTCTTAATACTTTATTTAACTTTTGGAAGGCATCTTTTATTATTTCATCGTACCATCGAATTTCTGTATGACATTTTCTATCGACTGTTAAAACAATTTCCAGATAATTTATATCTGAATTATCATTATCTACACTGTATACATCCAGACTATTGTCTTCATCTTTGCTGTTTTTATTCACAACGTTTGGGACATTGTTCCCTCGGGCCTTCGATTCTGATAAACTATAAGGAATTCTGAACTGAACCTTTTATTTAATCTACTGAGTTAGACTCTTCTCGTTTCACTGCCCAGGTCTCGGGATATCTCGTCTTGTTCTTACTTTTAATGCTGCTCAGTTATTGCTCGTCCGTTTCTGGTGAGTCCAAGTACACGCTACACGGCCCAGGAATTGAACTCATATTTACTATGTCACCAAACTTGAAATCCAACTGAAAATAGCCTAAGGAAGTAAAGCGTTGGTACGTAAATTTGTTGATATAGTAATTTTGGGTTCAATCTTTCAGTAGTTAAGTATCGGTATTTTGGTATCGCCTATTCATAGCTCGCATCTTCGGCCACACGTTCTAGCTGATATTATTAATAGTCTCAAATTATTTCTTTATTAGATGTAGTAATTTCGTTATTTATTTTGATTAGTTTTTCTCCATCTCTTCTTCTATACCGTTCGATAAAACAAAGAAAAGAGAAAACTGCCTGCAATTGGTAATTGACGAATAACGTATAGCACTTAAGGTTGACGCGCTATTCTTTGGTTTATAGCACATCGACTCTTCCATTATGGTCATGTCGAGCGAAGACATTGTTAATTGTTTGGTTCGGTTTATTTTGTTTTACGACATATCAAACTCAGTGAGTTATTTAATGCCGACAAGATTTTTAGGATAGGTTCGTATGAATAGAATATGTATTCTTTGTAAGAATTCAGTTTGTAGATTAGGTTTCATTGACGCATTTTTGTAAAGATGTTTTTTGCCGAGAGTCAAATGTACTGCGGGTAATTTAAAAAAAAATGTATTACTGGTATTTTTACTATAAGAATCTATTTTTATATTTTCATAGTGTTTTGACCCCCAATTTGAGGGTTGACTATTTGCCCAATAACAGGTGCTACCACCCCGGATCGTGGCGGACCTGGAACCAACTGCAATTAAGACATGGTTCCACGCCCCTCAAAACCTCATGATCAAAGGCCGTACTGCCGGATTTAGTTTATCGTCATACCTAGGACTAACATTGTTAATGATATTAACAATAGCAACCTTAGTGACTAATAATAGTTCTTACGTGGATGCATTACGCATTCGTTATATATTCTAATGTCTGATAGATGAAGATGCGGTTTAATTGAGAAAATGCCTTTGAACTGTAAGACCATTAAAATTTGTTTAATATTTAGCACACATGTGTGAAAATGCTTTTGAACTTTAAGACCATTAAAATTTGTTTCATTTTTAGCACGTTTGAAAATGCCTTTGAAATGTAAGACCATTAAAATGTGTTTAATTCTTAGCACACGTGTGTAAAATCGCCTTTGAAATGTAAGACCATTAAAATTTGTTTAATTCTTAACGCACATGTGTGAAAATGCCTTTGAACTGTAAGACCATTAAATGTTGTTTCATTCTGGGACCGATGTATCAAAACGCCGTTGAATTGTTATATCTATCGTTCTGCGCATTGGCGAAATCTTAGTAAAGAAAAATGAGTTCCTCATCTATGTTGGAGAAACCACCGTTTTATCCTCTGTGCTTTTTCGCTCAGTCATCTAGAATAACGCAGCAAGCAAGGCTCTATTTTTCCTTTTTAAAGAAGCACATTCTCTTCCCCCAAATTATATTTGTTCAGTTTCGCATTCGATATGTAAACAACCATTTTTCTTTACTAAGGTTTCCTGAATGTGCAAACCGATAGACGCAATACACACCGTTTAATAAATAAAAATGGGGCGTCTATTTATAACATGTAGTATCCACGTTTGAAATAATACATGAGTCTACATGAATCTATATATCATGCAGTAATTACGTGAAATTTAATCCGAAAATTTGTATAATTTTCGATTTATGTTTTTAGTTATTAGAGAAACGTTATATTAACGGCATTAATGAAATATGTGGATGATGTTGAAAAATAAACATTTTTGTGTAAAACAAATGTTTTTCCTGTATCAGGATGCAGACATATTTGAAGAAAAACAAAAAAAGAAAGAAAGTAAATGAACACTGTGAAGTGAAAATAAATAAAGAAAACCCAAGCAAGAAAATAAAATTATGACTTCGTGAAAGTGTGTGCGGAACAAAACAGAAGAATATGTGTGCGTGTGTGTTCGTGTCTGTATGTGTGCGTGAGTGTGTGTGCATGCGCGCGTGAGAGAGAGGTGGAGAGAGAGAGAGAGTGAGAGAGAGAGAGAAAGATAGAGAGTGCAAGACAGAGAGAGTTTGCAAGTGAGAGAGAGTGCAAGTGAGAGAGAGAGATAGTGCAAGAGTGAGAGAGAGTGCAAATGGGAGAGTGAGAGTGCAAGTGAGAGAGTGCGAGAGAGAGAGTGCAAGTGAGAGAGTGAAAGAGAGAGAGTGCAAGAGAGACAGAGTGCAAGAGAGAGAGACAATGCAAGTGAGAGAGAGTGCGAGTGAAAGAGTGCAAGAGTGAGAAAGAGTGCAAGTGAGAGCGAGTGCAAGAGAGAGAGAGAGAGAGAGTGCCTGTGTGTGTGTGTGTGTGTGTGTGAGAGAGAGAGAGAGAATGCAAGTGAGAGAGAGAAAAGCCTCGGAACACATCGAAGAGATGCGCATAATTGGAACAGACTTTGGAAAAGAAAAAAAAAGCAGTCGGAATGCTGTAATCTAGGGAACTGGCCACATGGCGAATTCAGATGTAATCGTTTCTTCATTACCATCAACTTGTACTTCATCTGCCGTACCATTTCCACAGACACACAATACTTTCAGAAATTAACTTCCATTCAGACTCGGAATCAATGCATCACGCAACGTGTAATGGCGAATGAGACATCAGCAAATCAATGGTCAGTTTCAATTGTTGACCAATGGTAGTCTGTACATCGAACATCCGTTCCTGTCTCATTGCTATTATCTGGCTTTGAACTGGCAATGATTGCATTTGCGAGAATCGCCCAAGGGTTAAGAATAAAATGAAATAAAACTTTATATTGTCTAAGGCTCACTTTTAAATGATATATTTGAAAGATTTAGAGGAATATACGAGAAGGGAGCAAAAAACAAAACACTTTCAAATTAGAGAAAATTCTTTTCAACTCTTAAAACTTAAACATTATCTATCTATCTATCTATCTATCTATCTATCTATCTATCCTTCTATGTATATATATATATATATATATGTTAAAAAGAAGAGAGAAACTACAAACGTCTTTGGTTGTAATGTGGATTTTTTAAAAATATATATTATGCTTTATTTTTCTATAATTTTGCAACACGGGTTTCAGGTCTCGCGACCTTCTTCAGGCAAAGAGTGGATATTTCCACATATTATTAAAATGAATTAATTTTCTTTATGCTTTTCGATGTTAAACATTCTCTTTTTTGTGTGTTAGTGACAAATATCTTTCTTGAACTGGCAGTGAGAAAGCTCTTCTGCTTGAAGCAGAAGAGCTTTCTCACTGCCAGTTCAAGAAAGAGTTTGTCTGATGAACGCAAAGGCGTGAAAACCAGGATCACAAACTCACATCAATATAACTAAGTATATATATATATATATATATATATATATATATATATATATATGTGTGTGTGTGTGTGTGTGTGCGTGCGTGCGTGCGTATGTCTAGTAGTAGTAGTAGTAGGTTGCATTAGAAAGATCGTAGTCTGAGATGTACCTATTTGATGAATTTTGGTTTGTAATTTTCACTGTATAATGTTCGACATATGGAATATTATTAATAAGGTATGAGATTATGTTAAACAATAAATATGTGTACAATACTTGTGTAAAATGGATGTTTATTTTTCATCATTAGGCTACAAACTTATTGATGCACCTCGCTATAATATATCATTTTAGCTTTTCATACCGAGCTCCATAACATGACCCCATTGTGGTAGGTCTCCACTTATGCCTACATCACATCGCAACATTATCATTAATCTTTGTCTCCCGTCACCTCCTCGGGTCACTGTGAGGTGACTTAAAGAACGTTCGTATAAGAAGGGTTCCTTTACAAATTCTCAACCCCAGGGTATCACTTGTTCCCCGACGGTCTTGACAACTCAAATGCTTCCTGCGGTGACGTCTCCTCCGCAAGTCTGGCAATTTAAAGAAGTTTTTTTAACCCGAGCCATCTTCAATCTTATCTACACTTCTGGTGTCTCCTGGTGATCTAATCTAATCTAATCTAACACACACACACACACACACACACACACACATATATATATATATATATATATATATATATATATATATATGTGTGTGTGTGTATGTATACCGGGTGTAACAGTAATGATGTCCAGATTGTGTAACAGCAAAATTGTTTATGTGTTCGATTAATTGTATCTTAGAAATGATTAATGTTATTTTACTGGAATATTCTGAGGATTTTATAACACTATAGTACTCTACTTTGAGCAATAAGAATGGATAATTACTCTCTAAGCTTAATAGAAGTATCGTGATGAAACCGATCATAAACGAAAATGACACGTTCATCACGAATTAATCGTAACTAAGGATCGTAATCTCATGAAGGATTTAAATAAAGTTTATATATATATATTACTCCAGGATGATTTTTAAACTTATTCAAGATGATCTTCGCCCTATCTCACCTTCTAACTTTCTGTCTGGGCGTAACAAGTTGCCTCACTACGTTTCACTTGCGATATAATTTTGAAGTCTTTTTTCACTGCTCTTTAGACTGTCATAGGTGAAACTCCTTTTTCACCTGCGAAACGTCTTATGGAGTGAGTTGGATCTTTTCTAATTGATCTCTTTATCTCTAAGTTGAAATGATGTTCCTCTTCCTGTTGTCACCTACTGATCTAGTTTTCCTCTCTACTGTTCCATTTTTGAAAAACGTATTCACCGTTCCCTTCATGGTTCTTGAATGGACTTTGAAGATGGAAGCCAGAGTATGAATATTGGTACCATTACTGAAGGTCTGAATGATCTTTTTCCCTCTCACCATTTCTCAGCTGAGAAGACAGTAGAGCTGACATAGAACAATTTTAACCTGTCCTCTTTCTAGCCGAATAATTCAAAGGTTGTTTTTTCAGTGATTCTTACGACAAAATGTATCGAGGGGACTAACCGCCTCATATGAAAACCCGGAAAAAAGAAATTCAATTAGTTTAGTGGTTTTTAGATATTAAACGTTTTGTGGGATGAAAAATTATGCTGTTACACGATTTGGACAATTTTGCTGTTACACCCGGTATATATATATATATATATATATATATATATATATATATATATATATATATATATACACGAGGGTCATTCAATAAATAAGGTGAATTTTTCGGTATAAGGACTTCTAATACAGATAGAAGCTTACTCTTTTTTTATTTTTTTTTGTTTTACTTCTTTTTCACATGGATTTAATTTCTTTTGCAGATTAAAAAAAAACTTTGAGAGTTTTGGCGATTAACAAAGATGGCCGACCAAGAAGCATGCTCCAGGATTGAACAGCGGTCAGTTATCAAGTTTTTGGTTGCTGAAGGGTGCAAACCAGTTGAAATTCATAGGAGAATGTCAACTGTGCCACATGTTTCAGCCAAAAAAAATGTCTACAAGTGGGCTAAATTGTTTAAAAAAGGACGGAGCAGTGTTGAGGATGAAGACAGGCCTGGGAGGCCTACAGAAGTGAGGTCTCCTGAGGTGATCGAATCAGTCAATGACCTCATTCAGTCTGACAGAAGGGTGACAGTGGATGACATTGCAATGACTTTGAGATTATCTGTTGGGATAAACGCAGGGGTCATCAGTCAGAAGGAGTCATCTTGCATCATGACAACGCAAGGCCTCACACAGCAGCCCAAACAGTGCAGACCATCAACGAGCTGGGCTGGGAACTGCTCCCTCATCCCCCTTACAGCCCAGACCTTTCCCCTTCAGACTTTCACCTGTTTGGTCCCTTGAAAGCGTTCAGAAGTTTAAAAGTGACGATGAAGTCAAAAGTGTTGTGAGCGACTGGCTGAGACATCTGTCCAAAGATTTTTACGCTGAGAGAATACGGAAGCTTGTGCACAGATGGGAAAAGTGTGTGACAGTGCTGGGAGACTACGTTGAAAAATTAAAAAGAAAAGTAAGCTTCTATCTGTATTAGAAGTCCTTATACCGAAAAATTCACCTTATATATTGAAAAAAAAAAGCAATATAATTATTGACCATGTCTATAAATACTCTTCAATGCCTCCTCCTAAAATTCGACCAGCAACTCTTCCGAAGCTACTCCTCGCCTGTACCATGAAATCTCCATTTTATGATCATAATGGCAACACCTACATCCAAACTAATGGTGTCAGTATTGGAAACCCTTTAGATCCTGCTTTCTCTAACTTTTACATGTCTTATATTGAAAACAAAGTGTTTAAACGACTGATAAGCCAGAAATCTACACAAGGTACGTTGATGAAAGTTTTGTTTTCATAAAAATAAGGAGGAAATTATAAATTTAAAATCAACTTTTGAAAAAACTTCACTCTAAAATTTACATATGAACTCATAGTAAATAACAAAATTCCATTCCTTGACGTCGATATAAAACTAAAATCCAAAGTATTTATCACTTACCCGTATAAAAAACATACCAGTACGAACTTTTGTCTTCTAAACAATGATAGCCAATGCAGGAAAGATATAAAATAGCAGTGATAACAAACTTCTTAATTATTGCACACCAAAATTTCTCTCCCCAAAGAATATTTCTGAGCGAACTAAACCTCATAAAACAAACATTAGTCAACAATATTTTTCCCAACTACATCATTGATAAAAAATAACATTATTCTAACAAAAAAATACACAATAATTACAAACAGGACGAATTCGCTGTACGTAGAATTATTAAACAGCATATTTCTGCCGAAATTCTTGAAAAACATGTAAAACTTAAAATACATTACAGGAAATGGAAGATTGCAAACCTTGTGGTCACAAATCAAAATAACTTCATTAAATCTAAACTAATGATGGCCAATATTATGTATCAATTTCAGTCGCCAAATCTTGTAACAAATCAAATATCTATATCGGACACACTACCGCCTCTTTGAGTAGACGCCTTACGAGTTACTTATATGACCATAGTTCCATAAAAAAAATTAATAATACATAATTTACAAGAACCCTTGAGAAAAATTCTGGTGGAAAACTCAAGAATTCTATATGAATGACATTATCATAAACATCTCGCTTATTCGAGAGGCCCTATATATAAAATAATTCTCAAACTACCATCAACCTTATATTATTTAATAGTGGAAATGAATTGTTGAAAGATAAAAAATAGAAAGATGCTCATGCGAATTCCAGTCCCACGCGGCACGTGAGAGCTTGGAATGTACAGTCATATATATATATATATATATATATATATATATATATATATAGTAGAATAGTGGATTGAGGAATCGGAGAGCCGAGTTCGAATACCAGTCGAATTGTTCTTCCATCTCTTCGCCGTTATGCATTATACTACCCTCACACCAAGCTCCTAATATTCCCAGGCTGTCACTCATCTAGGTAGTAACCAGGCTTGACGTTACTTAACTTTGGACGAGAACCAGTGTTTCAGCGTGATGTCGCAGTATGTATTTTAGCCGATCTTGTTAACATGCTTAATAACGTCGAACCCATAACAGATTTTTAATTTGAACTGAGATTAACATCAATTTGCTTATCTTCAATATCATGCCGCATAGAATTAATAATGAAATTCAGTTGGAGGTTTACAGAAAATCTACCAGCAAGAATGATCTTATTAATTTCTATTCTCACCGCTGTAACAGAATAAAATGTGGAAGAATTATAAGATTCTATTGAAGAGAACTAAGAAGCTGCAGCGCCCAATACTTACCTGAAAGAGAAATATGCATAGAACGCACCTTCAGAAAGTTCTAATTTCCTCATTATTTCAGGCACAATGCTAATAGAAAGGCGAACAAAATATACAACCGCAAAAAAGATAATGATATGATTAACAGCAACAATAACAGTGGCAATGTACTAGATAACATCAAACATATAATACTACCTACTTACTCCTTAACATCTACTATCCAAAACAATTTACTTACGGGCACATCACGTTGAAAACCAGTTCCTGTTCGATCACCGTAGTTAAGCAACGTCGAATATGGTTAGTACCTAGATGGGAATACCAGGTGCTGTAAGCTTGGAGGTGTGGTTGGTGTAATGGATAGTGACTTGGATTTTTTAATCGAATAGCCGAGTTTCAATTCCAGTCGTGTTCGTTATATTCACTTATGTGCAAATACCACTGGGAAAGCGATCAATCTACCTCTACTCCCCCAGCTATGGGTTAATTAGGAAGACGTGTATCACTAAACAATTATCATTTCCAAAACTAAAATACAATTGCGTACAATATATTTAGATTCCAGCATTAAATAATCCATAGGAGTTGATATGCCGCTAAAGACTAACCAACGAAAGCAATTTATCTATTTTTAACAATATCTAAATAATTACAACGGCATCAAAATCTATTATGGATATGATCAGAACCAAAAATATCAATAACAATAATAATTCTGAAGCATGTATATATAAAATAAACTATCATGACTATTCCTTACAATACATTGGGGAGACTTGCAGAAATGAAAAAAAAAACACCTATCTATGAACACAAAAAGAAATAATACACGATAATTTATAGAATGCATAAGTCATACATAGATATAATTGCAATCACAACTTCGCGCTAAAGAATTCCACACGTATAAAAAGAGAAAGTAACTTACTTAGAGAAAACATTCTTGAGAGTGTCGCTATCGAATTTTATCAAAATATACAGCTGCGCATTGGATTTTTTCAAAATCGCTTTTCTTGAAGAAATATCTCTGTCCCAAGCTAACATACATAACTATAAAAATGTTATAAATTTAAAAGAAAACTGGTAAATTCAAAACCTTCTATTATTTAAAATATATAATGCATAAATTAAACCCAAATTAAAATAATATAAATAATAATTACATTATATACTAAAATTCAACAACATTTACTCCCTTTTGTCTATTAGACATTAAATGACCTCACTTAGCATCCTTCATAATTTCTTAAATTTCAAAAGTCTGAAAAACTGACGACATTTTTGCTTTTGTTTAAAAATATTTGTTGCAAAATAAAGTCCTTACATTTAAATTGATAAATATGCCTCGGCTAAGATAAGTTTTCCTTTTGTCTTTATTCATATATATATATATATATATATATATACTCAACAGGATATTGTCTGTCATTTTCACCGATTCTCAGTAATAGTAATATACATATATTAATATTAGTGTGAATATATATATATATATATATATATATATATATATATATATATATATATATATACTCAACAGGGTAATGTCATTCATTTTCACGGGTTCTCCCTAATATATATATATATATATATATATGAATAATTTAGCATCACTTGCTCTGTTGTAGGTATTAGTGAGAATCCGTGAAAAGGACAGGCACTGTCTTATCTGTATTTGAAAAGTATTATATTGCTATAAGTGACAAATTCTTGAGAGCCATGATCGCCCACTTCCAAAAGGGACACCGTACATAGAATACATTTTATCTTTATGTACTCAATCAGTGTAGCGTATCGACTTTTGTTTCTTTTAGTGATGCACGTTACATTTTTAGGCTTTAGGCCACCTACATCAGAAAATAACGAATTTAAAGCTCGCCTTATCTGTGAGTCATCGTTTTTAAAGTGTCAGTGATTTAATTAATTTCTACAATCAAACATTTTGCATTTGGATTGCCAGAAGTGTAAAAACTGAAAGAGAATGTATTCACATAGACAAAAGTAGAAAATAATACAAAGGTGGAATACTCGAGTGAAAAGCTAAACAAAGAACCGTCGTTAAACAACATTATTGTCTTATTTTATATCTGGTTCTGAAAATGTTTGTCCGGCCATCGTCCAAAAGCGGAAACAGTGAAAACGCCACTTTCTCGACATTGTGACTTACGGTTGTATACGATTCTGGTAATAAAAGCTTGAGTGTTTTGGAAATAAATATTGAAATCAGATGAAAAGTTCGATGATGTGTTATCGGGATGACGTTCACTTGCTATAAAAATGTTACGTCTTAAACCTGCACATGATTCCTTTCTGTTCCTCTTCTCTGTCCATTTGATATCAACGCCCAAAATACGGCCATCTTGATTGGTGTTTGATATTGTAAGCACAAGGATGAATCCTGAAGTCAGTTTAGAAATTTGTTTCAACAGGCTTTAACATGTCTGAATCTTGTCAAGGTTAACAATAGGTGGAGTAGCCATTATTTTTACTGCTACCACGGCTTGTTTGCTAAGCAAACTCTAGGAGAGATGTTTGCCTTTTTAAGATACCTGACAAAGAGTGCTGGGGTATAAATTTATAACTTTCTTAAGGGTGTCCCTGACAAATGAACGCGAGTAGTCATAGGAGTATTTCGAACGCGTTTTAAGATTTCGTTCCGATATGAAAACTTTCATATCTACTTAAGTATGTAACACAATGGTCCCAAACTTTTTTCGCTGTGCCACCTTTTCGGAATTAAAATTTGTTCGCGCCTCACCAAAATTTTTGTGATAAAAAGTACGAGTCTAACATAGACTTTTTAGAGGTAGGACACCACAACACTTCCTCGCCTATGAGGCGCGCTGCACCGTTTGGGAACCGTTGATGTAAGACGTCATCCTCCTCTTCCTCCTAATCATCATTCACCTGAGTCGGTGTGGTCATAGAGTTGTTCCGCATCTGAACACCTGAACAGCCCCTTGCTTATACACCGGCTGTGTGCCAATGTCTAGGTCTCTGTGAATGGTCTTCCAGTTCGCTCAATGTCATTGTCAGTTATTTTTTCTTCTGTCTACTTCTCCTTTTGCATAAATAAGATGGCCGTAGAAAGATTCGTGGCTCTGATGATATTTCCATATCATATCAACGTTTTATTTTTGATGGTGTTTATTTGTTCTTCCAATGAAGCTTTTTCTTGTTTAATGGTGTCTCATACTGCGTCATTTGTGCAAAGGTGTACGTGGGAGATGCCATGAGGATTCTGTAGCATCACATTTTTAATGAATAGAATTTGCTCTATTATTCATTCTGCTGTTAATGCTCAATATTCGCACGTGTAGATAAAGATTAAGAATGCCAAATGTACACAACAGCCTATCTTTGATTTCAGGCAGATGTTTTTGTCTTTCCCGATAGTTTCGCAACAGCTGTCATTGTCGTGTTGCTCTTGAAATTATTCATATTCTGAAACTACCTTCGCTGATAATCGAGCCAAGATATTTGAATTGGCTCACTTCATTAAGTTGCTGGCCACCGACTTTTATCTTGATTGACTTTGTTTTTGTTTTCGGCATTAATTTCCATGACGTATCTGGAAAATGTTTCCTCCAGGTTCTTTAGCAGAGTGGCGAGTTCCTTGATCTTGTCAGCTAGACCATATACGTTGTCTGCAAAGATAAAGCTGTTGATAAAATAAGGATAAAACAATATGTTAGTCGAACTGAATGCAGTTGCACATTTCACTGCTGGGTGTCAAGAGTTGATATTATTCTGAACCGGTTTACCTTGAGGCTTATTTATAGATTTGCCTCCCTTTGTATATTTTTCTGCACTTTCCTTTTTAACAATATTTTTCTCTTATTTTTTTTTATTTTTTCTCCTTCATTTTTAACTTTGTTATTTCTATATCATTTCTCGATTTATTAAAGAATGTCTTTCTTTCATTCTTTTGCATCTGTTCGCTGTTTCTTTTTTCTGTTGCTGCATAGAACGATATTTTTCTTCTGTTTCTAATCTTTCTTCTTTATCGTTCTTACCATTCCTAGTCGGAATTGGCTTCTTTTTTCTTTTGTTTCTTCTGTCAATTCTGACTCTTCATTTTCTCTTTTAGCGTTGTCAACTTTCTATTTATTTATTTTTCTCAGCTCGGCCTTCAGCTTTATCTTTGTCCTATACTACCTTCTCCTCTTCTCAGCACTCTCTTCCATTTACATTTATCATTCCAATCATTGATTTGTCTATCTACTTTCTACTCTTCTATCTCTCTTTTCCATGCTTTTCCACTTTTCTCTTTACTTTTCTCTCCACTTTCTATACATTTTCTCTTTTCTCTCTTTTTTCTTTCTCTTCCCTTTCTATACATTTTCTCTTTTCTCTCTCTTTTCTTTCTCTTCCCTTTCTATACATTTTCTCTTTTCTCTCTCTTTTCTTTCTCTTCCCTTTCTATACATTTTCTCTTTTCTCGCTTTTTTCTTTCTCTTCCCTTTCTATACATTTTCTCTTTTCTCTCTTTTTTCTTTCTCTCTCTTTTCTATACATTTTCTTTTTACTTTTCTTTCTTTTTTTCTTTCTCTCCCCTTCCTATACATTTTATATTTTCTTTCTTTTTTCTTTCACTCCACATTCTATACATTTTCTCTTTTCTCTCTTTTTTCTTTCTGTTCTCTTTCTATACATTTTCTCTTTTCTCTCTTTTTCTTTCTCTCCCCTTTCTATACATTTTCTCTTTTCTCTCTTTTTTCTTTCTCTCCCCTTTCTATACATTTTCTCTTTTCTCTCTTTTTTCTTTCTCTTCCCTTTCTATACATTTTATATTTTCTCTCTTTTTTCTTTCTCTCCCCTTTCTATACATTTTATATTTTCTCTCTTTTTTCTTTCTCTCCCCTTTCTATACATTTTCTCTTTTCTCTCTTTTTTTTTCTCTTCTCTTTCTATACATTTTCTCTTTTCTCTCTTTTTTCTTTCTCTTCCCTTTCTATACATTTTCTTTTTACTTTTCTTTCTTTTTTCTTTCTCTCCCCTTTCTATACATTTTATATTTTCTCTCTTTTTTCTTTCTCTCCCCTTTCTATACATTTTCTCTTTTCTCTCTTTTTTCTTTCTCTCCCCTTTCTATACAATTTATATTTTCTCTCTTTTTTCTTTCTCTCCCCTTTCTATACATTTTATATTTTCTCTCTTTTTTCTTTCTCTCCCCTTTCTATACATTTTCTCTTTTCTCTCTTTTTTCTTTCACTCCACTTTCTATACATTTTCTCTTTTCTCTCTTTTTTCTTTCTCTCCCCTTTGTATACATTTTATATTTTCTCTCTTTTTTCTTTCTCTCCCCTTTCTATACATTTTATATTTTCTCTCTTTTTTCTTTCACTCCACTTTCTATACATTTTCTCTTTTCTCTCTTTTTTCTTTCTCTTCCCTTTCTATACATTTTCTCTTTTCTCTCTTTTTTCTTTCTCTTCCCTTTCTATACATTTTCTTTTTACTTTTCTCTCTTTTTCTTTCTCTCCCCTTTCTATACATTTTATATTTTCTCTCTTTTTTCTTTCTCTCCCCTTTCTATACATTTTCTCTTTTCTCTCTTTTTTCTTTCTCTTCCCTTTCTATACATTTTCTTTTTACTTTTCTTTCTTTTTTCTTTCTCTCCCCTTTCTATACATTTTCTCTTTTCTCTCTTTTTTCTTTCTCTCCCCTTTCTATACATTTTATATTTTCTCTCTTTTTTCTTTCACTCCACTTTCTATACATTTTCTCTTTTCTCTCTTTTTTCTTTCTCTTCCCTTTCTATACATTTTATATTTTCTCTCTTTTTTCTTTCTCTCCCCTTCTTATACATTTTATATTTTCTCTCTTTTTTCTTTCTCTCCCCTTCCTATACATTTTATATTTTCTCTCTTTTTTCTTTCTCTCCACTTTCTATACATTTTCTCTTTTCTCTCTTTTTTCTTTCTCTCCCCTTCCTATACATTTTATATTTTCTCTCTTTTTTCTTTCTCTCCCCTTTCTATACATTTTCTCTTTTCTCTCTTTTTTCTTTCTCTCCACTTTCTATACATTTTCTCTTTATTTTTGTCTCTTCCGTTCACTTTCTAATTTTTTCTTATTGCTTTTCTTTCTTTTCCCTACTTTCTACTTTCTATTATTTCTCGACTTTTCTCTTTTTTCCCTTCTCTCCTATTTCTTTTCTTTTTCTCGTTATTTTTCTTTCTGTCCCCTTTCTATTTTTTGCTCTTTACTTTTCCTTTTTTTCACATTCTGTCCACTTTTTAGTCTTTCTCTCTCTACTTTTTCTCATCTTTCTTCCCCCTCCCGTCAGCTTTCTGCTTTCTTCGCCTTTTATGTATTTCTTCTTTTTTACATACTTTCTTTTCGTTCCAATTCCTATGCTGAATTTTTCCAATCCATTTAATTTCTCGCTACACTCATTTTAATTATTTTTCCCGCCCTTCTTGATTGAGCATTCTAATTAGACGCGCCTCGCTTATTCCCATGATCTCCTTTTGATACCAACTTTTGCAACTGCTTTCGCGAGTAATGATGAGAACTATTACTATTACTACTATTAATAATAATAATAATATGAGCCATAACAAAATCAATAATAGAAAAGCATATCAAATAATTTAAGAGAAGCTCATAAAGGAAATCACAATAATATAAAGACAAAGCAGAAAAACAGCACCAAAATAGACACGATCTTGAAAGGTAGCAAATATCGCTTTTCTGAAGAAAAAAGAAAATGGAAAAAAGGTGATAAATTAATGTATCCAGTTGACTCAAAAGTAACTGGGAAAAGGCACGATAGGGTAGAGACAGTTATACTCCGAGAACTGAGCAAACGGTTTGGGAATAGCTGGTTTCAGTATAAAAACTTTTATGCTTCCAAAAGGAAACTACTTTCATTCAACAACCATAGAGAATCTTTCCTGCCCGCCATCAGCATGGCTGATGCTAGACTAATGTAGAGCAGCACACTGCGCCTTCTTGGCCACATGTTTTCAACTGATTTGAAGTAGAATGACTACATCGAATCAATAGCTGCATCTACTGCAAGGAAAGTTGGGTCACTGTGCCGTGCCAGAAGGTTTTTCTCCCCTAACAACCATAGAGAATCTTTCCTGCCAGCCATCAGCATGGCTGATGCTAGACTAATGTAGAGCAGCACACTGTGCCTTCTTGGCCTCATTTTTTTCAACTGATTTAAAGTAGAATGACTACATCGAATCAGTAGCTGCATCTACTGCAAGGAAAATTGGGTCACTGTGTCGTGCCAGAAGGTTTTTCTCCCCTAACAACCATAGAGAATCTTTCCTGCCAGCCATCAGCATGGCTGATGCTAGACTAATGTAGAGCAGCACACTGTGCCTTCTTGGCCTCATTTTTTTCAACTGATTTAAAGTAGAATGACTACATCGAATCAGTAGCTGCATCTACTGCAAGGAATGTTGGGTCACTGTGTCGTGCCAGAAGGCTTTTCTCCCCAGAGTCCATCTTGCACATTTGCAAATCTACCATTCGTCCGTGTATTGGATACTTTTTGTCTGCTGCCCCTGCTACTCATCTCGTGGTTTTTAACAAAATCCAAAGAAGGATCTGCAATTTAATCGTCCTGACTTGGCATGTCGACTTCA
This sequence comes from Acanthosepion esculentum, assembly GCA_964036315.1. Taxonomy (NCBI): domain Eukaryota; kingdom Metazoa; phylum Mollusca; class Cephalopoda; order Sepiida; family Sepiidae; genus Acanthosepion; species Acanthosepion esculentum. The sequence continues at coordinate 64,073,445 of OZ038480.1, read as the reverse complement.
GTCACTTTCTCACCGATGTGACGTGGCTTCTCTCTGTCATTTCTACAAATATTTTCATGGCAACTGCTCTGATGAGCTTTTCCCCTGGTGTCCAGATTATGTGACTTTAAACGTGCTGCTAGATTGGCATCTAAGTCCCACACTTTTATTGTGGAATCTGTTAAATGTAACCGCCACTTCTACTCCAACGCGTTCTTTTCTCTCTATAACCCCATGCGTACTAGTGGCATTCCCGCCTTGCTTGGGGTGTAATGTTTAAAAATAAGAGTCTGACCTAGATCATAAAAGAGAATCAAAACACAACAAAATCGAAGCGAGAAAGAATCTGTCGCATAAATGGTGAGGTGGACCTCCCAGTTTGGCGATGTATTTGTGCTAGCGGACGAATATAGAAAAAACCAAAACAAGGAAAACAACTGTTGGAAAGAATACTGAGGGAGGTAACGAAGAGTTGAAGTGTTTCTTATCCCCCACGCCTCAGAGACATCTAATACACATACAATGTGGACCTGTAAATAATAATAACTGTACCATAATGTATTGCGGAGATTGCTAAAATTCTATCTACAGTGTAAACCATCAATTACAACTTGTTTGAAAACTCAGTCATAAAACTAATATCTTAAAGAAAAATAAATCATAATATACAACTTAAAGGAATAAACGCCTAGTTTTCTATTATGAGTAACTCCGAGCCCTTCTTGACCTGGGCAGTACCGAAGTCTGACACCTGGACTACAAAATAAAAAATATAGTGACACTGAATATGAGGTTTTAACTGAGAGCCAATATCAACAGTAAAGAAAAGAGAGAGAGAGAGAGAGAGAGAGAGAGAGAGACTCAGAGACTCAGAGACTCAGAGACTCAGAGACTCAGACTCAATACAAGGCCCAAGAATCACTGCAACTAAATTTGCATACCAACGAAAAGGAAGACCGGAAATATACCAATGAGAACATAGGAAGAAAAACAATTACATGGACACTGGCAGAGTATGATAGTCACAGTCGTGCCAGTAATTCTCAAAGCCCTCTGAGCGGTAGTGAAGAATCTGGGAAAAAAGGTTGAAAGAACTTGAAATCATCCACACAACATTACTGAAAAAAGAATACTGAGGAGAATCCTGGAGTATTGGGGAGACTTGATGTCACTTGATCTCTAGAGTAAGCCTCAGCTTTTGGCTGATGTGAGCACACAATAATAATAATAATAATAATAATAATAATAATAATTGATATTCTCACAAAATATATTAAGCAGTCTTTTTTTGTTGCTTTCAGAGCGAAGAGCTCTTTGAATTATTGACCGTATTAAATTGAAAATTAACAGTTTCAAAGAGAAAGAGTGGAAGTTATGGTTCGATTAGCAAATTTCTAATAAACAATTAAATTAAAAAAAAATAGATAAAAGCATTTTTGTTTTTTATATTTAAAAAAATATGATTGTTCCTGATCCGCATCTTTTGCTAACTTCCATCCTTCCGTTGCCATCCTCATAAAAATGATCATTTTCTTTTGCCTTTATAAAGTTTTTTAGGTTCGTTTATCTAGCGTTTTTCTTGCTTCTTTTCAATATTTAGTTTCTTTAAGTTGTTCTTTTTATTTAAAGGCTTTTAACTTCTTTGAAGTACGATGTAAGTATTCAAAGATATGACAGAAATAAAAAAACACTATCATTCTAGTCTTGTGACTGGCTAATAATATCTTTCTCTCTCTCTCTCTGTATATATAATAAGAGTAGATAGGTTCACCTAACACCCGGTCCAATCTCCCCAACGCGCTCTTTTCATAATGAGTAGAGATTTATCTTTTGGTTAGGACTGGGTTTTCTTTTAAATTCTACTTCAACTCTATAGTTAATACTCTATACTCCACCTAAACTCTTATAAAATTTCCGGTTTCTGGTTCCTTCTAAAGACTTTCCCTTCTCTTCACATCCAGTAACCTCTTGCGTCTTAGTGGCGTTATCGCCTTGCTTGGGGTGTATTGATTATATACATATATAATTTCTGACTGATGCCAAATCAGTCGGGTTTCGATCCCGACTTAAAACATTCGGATGCCTAACCACACTGATGAGCTGTGATACAGCGAATCAGTATATCTGTGGGTGACTGTTTATGCTCTCGAAATAATTCGATTAAGCTATCGGAGAGGAAGGGGTGATTTTATAAACAGTGGTTGCTGCTGCTAATGTATTGCTCTTCAACTAGAATCGAGATCTCCTAGCCACTGACGTATTTCGTATAGTAAAAGCGTTAAAATTTCCCTTTCTCTCTACCGTACGACAATAGCTTGGGGGTAGAATCTCTAACTCATCTCTAAATCGGTCGTATTTTGATCCCGGCTTGAAACAAACAGATGACTCGTCATACTGATGAACTGTGATACAGCGTAACAGTCTGCCTGTGGATGACTATATATATATATTTTGTATTTGGGCAGTAATCCTTCTCTTATACAAGTTTTCGTTAAAAACGACTGACAAGTTACTGTGGTTAAGCTTTTTTATTTATTTTCATTGTTGGCTACACTATTATTAAATGCAGACAACAAGGAAAGTAAATAAAAAACTTAACTGCATTATGTTGTCAGTCATTTTTAACGAAACTTATATTTCTGTATTTGGTTAGCAATCCCTATCTAATACATGTTGTATTGAAAGTAACTGACAAGGTACTATTCTTAATTTGTTTTATTACTAAATAGGGAATAGTGTCCATGACGAAAACTCATGAATATTTACGTTGGATATACCACTACTCGCTTATCAAAAAGACTGACTTTATATATCTCGGAACATAGCTACGTATGGAGGGCACTACAGCGTGGTGTAATGGTTAGTAAGCTAGCTCAATTACGACTGAGTAGTGATTTCGATCCTCACTGGGTGCCCCATACTTTCGGCCATGTGCCACATCTAAGGTAAGCTTAGAAAACCAACATAGCTACGTAAGGGCCTTAATGCCAGAATATAAATATGAAAACTAAAACTTTATATGTAATTAAAGATAATGATATTATTTACTCATATCTACCACCCGGGGATAGTGTGGACCTGGGAACAACAATTAAGAGGTTAGGGTTCTACGCTTCTTAAAAACTATAATCTCCCGATCAAAGGCCTTGCTGCCGGATGTAGTTTTAGTGTCATATTATATTATGAAAAAGTTCTCGGTTCTATCTAATTCCCGAAATCTAACAAAATAACCAGATAATGATTGACCAAAAATCGACGCAAGAGCCACTCAAGGTAGAGGGTGAGAGAATGTAGTGCCCATGAGCCATTTAATATAGCGGGGTAGCGAATGAGATTGATGTATGTGCGTAAAAGAAGAGAGTGCAGATTACGAGGATATGTAGGGTAGATAATGGTTTGTTCTCGACTTGAAGAGGTTAAGAATTTAGTTGACCTTTCCTAATGCACGTCGGTACATGTCTACCTTTTCACTAGGAAAGGTAGACTTGAAAATCTGTATAACTGTTCTGCTACATTCGGGTCTGCAATCTGCGAACATTTCGTCAGTAATTGGCAATACGCATCGGCTTAATAGGAGGGTATGCTATCTGTTGAGCTCATCACATTCTGTCTTTCCCCTGAAAGTTCTTGAGACAAACGGAATGGTTCTTGGGTCACAGTGTGTTCTGTTTAAAGCATCAGTCATTATCAAGATCTCAATTGCTGTATTAGAGTTGTAGGGGCACCTCATGAACTGCAGCCGCAGTAGAAGTGGTGTGTCTTAGGAAACATAGCCTGAGGCGCCCAGCTCTATACGGGCTGTTTTGAATTCAGAATTTTCCTTTCCCTAGACTGGTTGCCACCCAAGGCTATAAAACTCATTATGTCCTTATTACACATAGGAGATGGATTCATACCATTTCCAAGGGTATCAGTATGTAAGTGAATCATGGCCGAGTAAATAAAGCCTTGGTTAAAGTAATCCAGTGACTTGACCCAAAGATTTACGAGTTCAGTACCTGACTAGGTCAGAGGTTGTCAAAAACTTGAAAAGTTGAGTTACTAAAGGGAAATAACTGAAACTGAGATATCCAGAAAAGCCATGGCACATGAAATTAGAACAATCTACCCCACTGAACTAAATAAAGGCTTCGGTTCGAAATTCCAACATATATTACCTGAAGAAAGCCAGAGCGTACACCGGCCGAAACGTCGTGAATATGACAATAAAGATGAGAAGAACAATCCAAACAATGTGAATGCAAGGAATTTGAGTGAAATTCGAACTCTGCTCACCGATTCCGCAATCTGAGTCAAAATCCATCGTGCCTCCTAAAGCATCAGTATGCATGTGTTAATATATTACTAAGACATCTGCAATGTTTATCTTTATTATCCCAACTTTCAATATTTTAATTCCTCGATCGAGCTCTGATGAGAGTGGAACGAAAACAAGTCAGCTGATTTTAATATTTTTGTCTCGCTATTTATTGTGGATCTATTTTCTGTTGTCCAATTTCCTCTTTTTTATGTCTGCTTTTATAGCATTGATTGAATCAATACTAAAATCGTTTGGCTAGGTTCCACAATATGAGAGAACAATTTCGAAATAACACACAACGTTACATAAAAGTTGTTACATAAAGCTGGTTATTTGGAGGTAAACCTTGTATAGGTGAACCGTTCTTAAAGTAATGAATCGTGTTTTCTTATTATTATTATATGATTATTATGATGTTAGATGCGTATGCTATTACTGGAGCAATAGATTTTGAAAATTTATAACAATAATCCATAATTTATTTTGGCCTGTTACAAATAGAATCTAAGCGGCAGTTTGGCAAAATCGCGTCTGACATGAAAGTGTGAAAAGTTTTGCTGAACGTTGCAAATAGCGAATAATTAGTTAATAAGAGGTAGATAAAGCATTTGTAGCGACACGTGTGACGAGCCGAGTGGTGGGTGACTCACAAGAGCGTTGGAGTGAGGAAATGCAGAGAGTCTGGAAAATAGTAGTGACGATGGAAAAAGAAATATTGTATATACGGCTGGCGCAACAGTTATCAGCGCTGAAAGTGGAATTGGCAGGCCAGGTTCCAATCTAGTCTGTTGCGTTTACTTTCGCAATTAGGTTCGTGGATAAAGCAGGAATACATTTTATCCCTCATCCCCACAACCGAAATCGGTTTCCTTGCATTATAGACTGGGTTATCTGACCTCGGTTTTCATCCATTCTAGTAGAAAGATAGCTAGCAAACTGCCTGCATGAGTTTAGTGGATATAAAAAATAGAAAGGGGTGTAATACAAGGATGTGTCTTTTCACCGGATTTATTCAATATATATAGCGAGGCAATTCTGAGAGAAGTAGATAGAGATTCAGTATTGGCCACCATAATCTTAACAATAGAAGATATACAGATAACACAGTGTTGATAAGAGGCACGGAAAGAAAACCACACACACACAAAAAAACTCCTACAGAAGGCAGTGAAGGAAAGCGAGAAGAAAGGATTAAACATCAACTGCAAGAAGACAGAATGCATGGTTGTTAGCAAAAGGATGAGCCCAAAATATAAATTACAAATCTGAGATAACAAAGAAAACCAACCACAAAAAATTACATATCCGGGAAGTGTTCTAACAGAGTATGGAACATGCGACACTGAGATCCGAAGACGTATCGGGATGGTCAAAGATGCATTCCAAAAGATAAGCAGGGTATTAAGTGATAGAAAAACTTCGTTAGAAACAAAGTACTGAACTGTTACGTGATATCTGTCCTCATGTATGGCTCTGAACACTGGGCAATTTCCTCAAAGATGAAAAAGAGACATGAAGTAACACTCATGAGGTTCTACAGAAAAGGATGACTGATAGGGACTGAACATCATGAGCAACGACGAGGTTTTAGAGAAAATACAACTTATACTTAATATCCGGAAGAGATATTTGAAATATCTGGGGCACATAATAAGGAAGTGGGGCTTGGAAAATCTGTTACTCACAGGGCGGATTGAAGGCAAAACAGACAGGGCAAAACAACGCATAACGTACTTGACGTGCTTTAGAAAATGGATGGCGGAACAGGGTTTAGAAATAATCAAAAGACAATATATTTAGAGCTGCAAGAGACAGGAAACTGTGGGGAGCCATAATCGCTTACATCTGGAGAGGACACGGCACACACACACACACACACACACATATATATCGCTTACACACACACACATATATATATATATATATATATATATATATATATATATATATATATATATATATATATATATATATATATATAGAGAGAGAGAGAGAGAGAAGGGGATAGAGAGAGAAGGCACTATTTTCCCGTGGCGCAATTTTTGCCCGTCTCGAATTTTACAGGTGTTTTGGGATTTCACTACCGCATACAAAGATTGAACTATATATATATATATATATATATATATATATATATATATATATATATATATATATATATATATATATATGGAGAGAGAGAGAGAGAGAGAGAGAGGGGAGAGAAGACACTATTTTTCAATTGTCGTAGTTGATAAAATCAACGAGTGTTCTAGAGTTCAATCTTTGTATGTAGTAATGAAATCCAAATACATCTGTTAATTCGAGACGGACAAAAATCGCGTCACGAGGACAAAAACATCACAACAAGCAACATACCCAAGAAATCAACCATCAACCACACGTCGTGTCTATAATAACAGCCAGCTACTTTTTTCCGTGTCGGCTAGGGCGTCTAGCAATCTTTGTTGTCAGTACCTACACAGATACACGCGTCTTTCTTCAACATCTATAGTTATCCCGTGGATTATACTGCAAGCATGCAACTTAGATAAAGTTTCTATGGGGTAGCGCACAGAGCGCATGGTCTGGCGTGATCAAGACCTGCTTCACTCACAAGGCTGACAACAACCAATGGTAAGGTTTTGGGATTCTTCTGAGCATCTAATATAGATATTGGATCTAATGTACACACAGGAGGTGAGTTCTATGTTAGTCACCAAAAGCGTGATTAGGATTCGCGTCATTATGCCATTTACCACATTTTTTCAGGCGTCTATTTGGAGTTGAATTTAGTATTAGACGGACACACTAGCTTCTTTGACATCAAAGTAGGGGTCCTCCAGGGTGACAACCTTGCACCTTTTCTCTTTTTTATCGTATTGAGAATTTCCCACGACAAATATCATCATCTAAGTTTTACTTTAACACCAGACTCTCAAGTCAATATCCTGCAAAAAAAAATCTGACCGATATTGAGTACACAGACGACAGAGCTATCACTGCAAACACTATTACCAATGTCACAGTTCGCCCTCATATCCAAGCTTATAGCCCCTGGTATTTTCAAACGTCACCCATTTAGGTACTGAACAGGCTCGACGTTGCTTATCGTACAGGAACTGGTGGTTCAATGTGGCAATAAGCTCGAATAAGGGTAGTACTTGTCTCTCTCTCTTTCTCTGTATGCATGTGTAAGAAAAACCGTTTGTAATTTGATTTAATAATACCTACTAATATAAAGCGCAAATGTATGTCGATGCTTATATGTTATTGCTCTGCTTGTGAGTAATCATAGTAAAACGAATCTCAGTGATAGAATCAACAACATCCATAAAATAAAAGAACAGTGTACCAAAAAAAAAAAAAAAAGATCTGAGTAAACAAACATCTATATATAAAAACAGGCCGAGATAACAACATTAGAAGAATCCAGTAACTCTGAAATCAAAACCGTGGAGAAAGCAACAGACAGTGCACCAGAATTTTTCTCAAGAAACCATGCCAATTAAAAAAATATATTACCAGGGTAAGTAAAAAATGATTGAGACTTTCGCCATAACATATGTTTAGGTATGTCACACTGTGATCCGACTCTGCAGAGCAAATGCTACCTCATCGATGATAACCCGCCGGCTGGCCATTACCATCTCTCGAGCTTACTGAATCTTCTCGTCAGTGGTGGAGGTTGACAGGCATCATGGTCCTTCTCGGCGCGTCACGCTTGTCCGACCATTTTTAAACTTCTCAATCCACCCATACGAAATTCTCCGCGTTACTGCATTGTATTGTGTTAAAAGTCTCTGATGAATTTCAGCCCCTGACACAACTTCCGACCAGAGAAATCGGATCACTGATCCTTGTTCTTCCTTGGTGCTCAATGCTAGTAGAGCAGAGCCACGTCTACACTTTAACAGCAGCAAGAAAACTGGCGCGATCAGGCTCAAACTTCTATCCCGTGACCACCAACTATAAGCACGCATGAGCAGAAAGTTGTGTTACAAGCCTAAAGATTTGTTATGGCGAAAGTGCAGATAATGTTGGACTTAACCTCATAGATAGATAGATAGATAGATAGATATGAACAGGCTGAGATAGATAGATAGATAGATAGATAGATAGATAGATAGATAGATAAATAGATAGATAGATATCGTGTCGATTATAATAAATAATAATTCAGTACAAAATATTGTATGACTACGTTTATACTATTTACATGATTAGGACTATTGTCCTCATCTTTGTCGCCATATTTATTACAACATTTCGGCCGTTGTACGCCCCGGCCTTCTTCAGGTGGTTGGAATGTCGAACTGAACCTTTTATTTCGCTCACTGGAGTAGACTGTTCTAGTTCCACGTGTCATGTTTAATGGATGTCAGTTATCAAGAATCAGAATCTCCTGTTAATTCCCTTCTGCAAGTTCTCCACTGCCTTAACCGGGTACTGAACTAACACTCTTTGGGTTCTGTCACTGGATCTAACCAATTGTGCCATGTGTCCGAATAATGTAAATAGTGTACATAATACCTCATCACAGAAATATAGATAGACTACGTTTATATACAATGTAAACATAGTAGGTATGTTTATATAATTTGATTTTAATTGCTGCCATAAAAAGTGTAACTAAAAAATTAACCAAACTTTCGCTGTAATATATCTTTAGGTTTGTCACACTGCCTTCTGTTCATGTGTGCTTATAACTGGTACTATTGTGGTCACGTGATCGAAGTTTGAGCTTGATCACGCCAGTTTTCTTGCTGCTGTTGGAGTGTACACATAACCGTCCCGCTAGCATTCTGCGTCAAGGAGGAACTAAGAACAGTGATCCGAATCGGCAGAGAACACGCCACCTCATCGATGATTACTCGCCGGTTCGCCATGTCACGAGCTTCTTGAATCTTTTCGTCACTGGTTGAGTTAATGGTGGAGGATTTAGTAATATATCCTCGTTTAACGACGCCTACTTGTTTATATGTTACTGTTCTGCGCGTGCGCAACCATGGTAAATAGAATCACGGAGAGTCAACGAAATAAGGTAAAATAAAAGAACAGTTTACAGAAAAGAAAATCTGAGTAATCAAACCTGTATATATAAAAACAGTCCGAGATAACAACATTAGGAGAATCCAATAAAATAAAATATCTTTAAAAAGCATTTGTGCAACCAAAAAACAGCCATTTTTTAACGCTTGGCAGTAATAAACACCGAAATGCAATTTTTTTTAGCATTACCTCATTTAATACTGCAGTAAAACCATTTCATTGAGACTTTTTAAAACAAAGAAGGAAAATAAAAAAGGTAAAACTTGAGATCTTATAACCGACGCATAGAGCTGCTGTTATATATTCGACAGTATAGCTTTACGCCAGTTCATGATAAAACACATCAGCAAGTCATGTGATCCGGTCATGAATTTAAGTATACGTGTAATTAAAAAAGATTTTTGACAACGGGCGCATATAGTTTGGATGATTCATCTTCATTTATTCGGGCAATCAACAATCAAACGTTTAAAGCCGGACAATTCTATGCTTGCAGACAATGTCATCAATGTAAGTTAACTGAAAAGTGATTGATTTCTAAAGTGAGATATCAGTTGGGCCCTACCAGCTGTACATTAGTCAGACGATGTAACTGAAAGGAGAAACCTCATATTTCGTTTAACAATCGATTATCTCTCAGAGATTTCGAATGAATCACAGTACTGGGTTTGACGATAAACTACATCCGGCACCCTCTGATTGGGAGATTAATGGTTTTGAGGAGGGTTGGACCCCCGTCTTAATTTCTATTGTTCACAGGTCCACCTGGACCCCGGTTGGTAGCACCTGTTACGGCCCCAGCTGTGGGCAAATAGTGAATCTTCAAGCAAAAAAACAAAATACTATGAAAGTATAAAAATAGATTTTTACAGAAAAAATACTAGCAATACATTTTTATATAAAAATTACCAACAATACCTATTTATAGTAAAATTACCAAAAATACATTTTATTTGTTGTTGAAGGTGTACAGTTGCGTTCCAAATATTTAGATATCAGTATCAACCAACCAAAACTAAATATAACTTCAACAAAACTACAACATAAAACACACATATCACCGCCTGTATTACAGTGAGACCACGTATTCGCGGGGGTTAGCGACCAGAATCGGCCGGAATAGTTCAAATACGCGAATACTTGTATCCCGCCTGAAGTGCTTTTAAGTGCCTATTTTGATTATTAAAACCTCATATGCCTTAAACTTTCATCCCAAACACGTTGGAAACATTTCAGACACTTTTAAAAACATTTTTGTAAAATAGTATTTGTGACCGTACACTTAGTGTAAATTTTCTTTAATAAATAAAATATCCGTTTTTAATTACGCATAGATCGATACAAATATTGAAAATACTGTATAAAATATATGTAACAAGACATAAAATATAAAGTCTAAACTATTTTCTAAAAACAGAACTGTGATGATGCCCCCAAACTTAGCATAAGCCACTTTTAAGACCCCAGCCGCAGCTCCTAATAAAGAACAAAGCCCAAGCACTACGCATGTTTTTGCGTTTGTTTTTTTACAATGAAGATGTACAATTCTGCCTATTTTTACCATAAAAATGGACTGTTATATGTTTTAAGTCACTTAAATAACAGGAAAATAATACAAGAATATGCTCTATCGAAAAAAATACGCGAATCGAAGGCGTTCTCATCGAATAATTTGTACATATATTCTTCAGATAAACACGCGAATATTCGGGGTTTCCGCGAATAGTATGCACATATGTTCTAAAGAAAAATCCGCGAATGTGTGAAACTGCGAATGTTGAAATGCAAATAGGCGGGGGTTCACTGTAATTATGTCCACACAAATGCGGAAAAGATGAGTATTATCTGCCATGCATTCAATTTTGAAAGCAGAATAGCATATCATACTTTTATTACTTTAAAGCTTACCAGAAATATTTTGGCATCAAATGACCCATAAGGTGTTGATATGCCGTTAAACAGACCAAATCGAATTTACGAGAACTCAAACTAAAACGAAAGTTTTGTCTGAATTTCTACGATGAGGAGTTATCATTATTTACACTTTTTATATTTGGTGTATTGTTCTCATCGTTGTTTTTTATCATTGCTAGCGGAGCGGCTATGTTTAAACTGTAACAGCAGGAAGAAAACTGAGGCGATATAGCTCATACCTAGATCAAGTGACCACAATCAAGAGTACCAATTATAAGCACGCATGAGAAGAAGGCAGTGTGACAAATCCTAAAGACATGTTACGGCGAAAGTGCGGATAATTTTTGACTTACCCTAGTGTGTATATATATATATATATATATATATATATATATATATATTATAATTTTATCATATAGACAAAACCATTTTACTCACTACAAAGATGCAACTTGGTTTCAGTGCATTTCAACTGCACATCGACGGGTGAGGGTCGAAAATGGTTATGATTGCATCTTTGTAGTGAGTAAAATGGTTTTGTCTATATGATAAAATTATAATAAATAAATAATTATCGCTCTACTACCTGTATTGAGCTCTTTTTTTAATTAACGCTGCGAACGTTGGAATTTATATATTACTTTCGTTCTCATCGCATCGGATATATATATATATGTATGTATATATATATATATATATATATATATATATATATATATATATATATATATATACGATAGTAAGTTAAAAATTATCCGCACTTTCGACAGAACATACCTTTAGGTTTCTTACACTGCGTTCTGCTCCTCCGATTTCTCTGGTCGAAAGGTGTGTCAGGGGCTGAAATGCATCGGAGACTTTTGACACAATACGGCGACAGTGCACTACCGAGTAGTAATGTGTATGAATGGATGGAGAAGTTTAAAAATGACAAACCAAACGTGACGCACGAATAAGGAGCAGGATGCCTGCCAATCTCCACCACTGACGAGAAGACTCAGCAAACTATAAAGCTGATAATGGCGAACCGGCGACTTATCATCGATGAGGTAGCATGTTCTCTGTAGATTCGTATAAATGCTCTTTGTTCCTCCTTGGTATAAACTGTTAGAGTAGCGACCATGTTTACACTGTAACCGCAACCAAAATAGATGGCGCAATGAAGCTCATACCTGGATCAAGTGGACACAATCAACAGTACCAACTATAAGCACGCACGAGCAGACGGCAGTGTGACAAATCCTAAAGATATGGAGAATGTGAGGATAATTTTGAACTTACACACGTAGATTAAAAGAAACTGTTGGGATTCATTTTTGCCCACGTCCTGCATGGACATAGGACTTAAGAAAAAAGTGTTAAATATTACGAAATTAAGGATGCGAGGCCGTAAATGAAAATCTCTCAGTCAGTCAGTTATGTGCCATGCGTGATACGCGCTTAGACGATCTTTCGATATATGACTGACGAGGCAGATTTTTTTCCTGCAGTAGGTTGCCATTTCTTTCTGCTGTAGACTAGTTGCTATCCAAGGGTATAGAAGCCGGACTGTCCTGCTATTTATCCATAGCTGGTGGGAGAAGAAGAGGATTCATATATTTCCCAAGGGTATTAGCACATAAGTGAATGTTATGGATTATGACTGGAAGTCGAACTCGTCACCCCGCTATCCATTACTCCACCATCATGTATTTATTTTTATAATTTTGGAGCAGTTTTTATTTTTATTTTAATCATTTTGGAGCACTTTTGCTTTGGATGCATTAGAATTAACAAGACATTTCTTGCCCTACTTAACAACAGATAGTGTCATTTTCGAGATCAATTACCAATATCTGTACAGACGTTGTAATTCATTCGAATGTAAGTAAATATGGAAGGGCAAAAAATAAATAAAGAATTAAAAAAAAAAGATGAAACAGTATTTTAACCACTCCCTATATTTATAGAGTTTTCGATGAAAGAGTGGTTATTTCTAGAGTAGCCTGTTCATCATCAGGCTTTCTAGACTACATGCTTGACTCGGACAGAAATGCCATCTCTAATGAACTCTTCAGACAACTCACAAAACCACTTAGATTGTAAGACCAAGTGACCGATTCGCCTCTTCACCGAGTATTGGCCAACGTTTTCCTTTATCTTAAGCTCTTCAGCGTCTCTCATCATTCAGTTTAACTGCTGAGACGTGACGGCTGACTTCCGTACAATCACGTGACCAGTGATGAACCATGAATACAAGGGTTCGTCTGTTGAAACCGACTGTGCCATTTGTTTCGCCGGAGTCACCTAGTTTTTGAATAAGACATCTAGTTAGGTAAGAGACTCGTCATAGCAACCCTTCCTTCTGAATTTATCTGAAGCTATCTGATTCATTCGGCATTTTCAGGTGATGAAGGCAACTTTATCGATGTCTTCAAAAGGCTAAGGGTCGACATCCTAATTATCGTGTGATGCGGTTTTCAACGTTCTTCGATTTTGTTTGTGTTATGCCATTCAGCCTCTCTCTTTTTTTCTCATTCTCTCTCCCTCTGTCTGTGGAAATGATGATTATAATTTTTGTTATAGTTTTTCTTCTTTTTCACAGCCTAGCACAATGGCCTTATCGTCTGCTTACCTTGTTTCGACTCTCCACTTTTACAACTAATTTTTGGGTACACATCTAGTCCGTGACACCTACTTTCATATAATCAGCAAAATATTGATATCTTAATAAACAACTTTCCTTCTAAGAAAGGATCTTTTCTCCACAAAAATATGATTTCTTTCTTTCTTTCTTTCTTTCTTTCTTTCTTTCTTTCTTAGATTAGCTTATCATCTTTTTCCGTTAATAACATCAGCATCACAAATGGTATGGTGGATTTCTTTCTTTTTTCTTTTCCCTTTCATCTTTCTTTCTTTCTTTCTTTCTTTCTTTCTTTCTTTGTTACAATGGCTTATCATCTGTCTACGTTAATAACATCTGTACGATAAACGATTCCACGTCTTTCTTTCTTTCTTTCTTTCTTTCTTTCTTTCTTTCTTTCTTACAATAGCTTAACATCTTTCTCCGTTAATAACATCCGTACGACAAACGATTCCATGTATTTCTTTCTTTCTTTCTTTCTTTCTTTCTTTCTTTCTTTCTTTCTTTCTTTCTTTCTTACAATCGCTTATCATCTTCTTTCTCTGTTAATAACATCTGTACGAAAAACGATTTCATTCTTTCTTTCTTTCTTTCTTATCATAGCTTATCATCTTCTTTTTCCGTTAATAACGTCAATGCCATAAACAGTTTAGCGTATTTCTTTCTTTCTTTCTTTCTTTCTTTCTTTCTTTCTTTCTTTCTTTCTTTCTTTCTTTTAAACAATATCTTTTGTTTTTCTCTCACTGAATATCAACATTATTACTACCAAACACTTTATAATCACTTTCTTGAGCCACAGAAAGGAAAAAGAAAGTAATAAAGAAAGGGAAAAGATTAAACAAGCAAAGAAAAAATAGGTAAGAAACAAAAATGTGAAAGAAGAATCGAAAACTGAAAGGATGACGAACAGATATTTTTGCGCCGAGAAAAGTAACATCGAAAGAAAGAACCTAAAATGAAAGAAAAG